>VWZX01008153.1:545981-587181 GCA_013399015.1 Galbula dea
TGGGCTGCAGGATCTAGGGCCTGGCAGAAGGGAAGCTGGACAAGGCCAAAGTCAGTTTCTCACAAGAAAGCAGTTAGATAGCCTGGGAGAGAAGGTGGGAGTCACCTAGCAGGAGCCTTTGCAGCTGCACACAGAGACCTTGGGGCCCCCCATAGCCTTAACATCTTATCCTTCCCACACCACACAGCACCAGTCTTATCACATTCACATTTCTTTGAAGTACACTGTTTTATCCTCATTTATGGTAGTTGTTTTTACTAGTAACTGTTGCTTCTTAATTGGTCAGTTTAATTTGTATCTGTAAGTATCACTTGCTAACTGGTCATTATTCTTTCTGTAAAGGTATAAAAGATGCTTGCTAACAATAGCGCGGTGCTAGCCAATTTCTCTTGTATATACCTTTTCTACCTGTGACTCTTGTATTTTGCTTGGCCTATACTTCATACTTTGTAGATTAAACGCGACCACCACTGCACGTCTTTTGTCTGTGTGTGAGTCAGATCCGTCTGAAAATCTCTCTTCTGAATCTTGTCGTGCACGGCATATTGTCGTGCTGCAACAGTGAGGCTGACTGGTCTAGAGTTACCTGGCTCCTCCTTCTTGCCCTTTTTGAAGACTGGAGTGACATTTGCCTTCCTCCAATCCCCAGGCACCTCTCCTGTTCCACAGGACTTATTAAAGATGATGGAGAGGGGTATGCAATGGTACTTCACTGGTAACTGTCAGATCCACCATACATCTCTTATTCATGAATTTCTGAGTGGGTTAGACTGCATACTGCAATCAATTGAAATCAAACCCATTCATTGCATTAGGCCAACTTTAATCCCTTAAAAATAATTTTAAATACACAGCCCTTCAAAGGCAAATGAAAAATTTCAGGCAGTGTGCCATGCCATGCTGACATTTGAAGATGTCTGCAGAAAACCAGAGAAAATTTATATCTAGAGGTAAGATGGGTTTCCAGTTTCTAGTAAAGCTGCATTGTCAGGGGAAAAGGAAAGGAGGGAGGGGAAAGGAACAAATGGAGTTTCAAGGATCAAACTGAGCTCAGGCCAGATGCTGGAGGGACAACAATGTTTCATTTGGCACTAGGTCCACAGAGCCAACAAGCAAACACAGAAACTCTTGTTTAACTCTCAATTGGTGTATTGTTTATCTATGATCTAAGGGTATGACCTTCCAGAAGGCTGTAAGCTGTGAGGCTTAACACTGCTGCTCATCAGCTCATAATAGTGAGCTGATCCAATGTGAGAAGAATACAGTACACAAATGAGACCACAGATTGCTGAACATGTCTTAAATCAAGAAAGAGAGCAAAGGAACTTGGTAAAACATAGAACGCTTTATGATCCTGAAAGGGGTCAGTATGTTATGGTCCAAACTCCAGTAGGATTACTCTGTTGGCTAAAAAGGTGAGGCAAAGAACAAATTAAAATTGTCTTGCCAGTAATATTTGTGACATCATTCATTATTTCCCATTGTTTTTAAAAAACAGTAGAGGCAATGCCAGTATTATTGCTCAAACTGAACTCAGACAATTGCTAAAGGAAATCTATTTCTACAGAAATTACAAAGAAATATTTTTCTCCGCTTTCCACTAGCAGAAAATTGGGGATTTCAGCAGAATATGATTGGACCTGAAAGACTGCAATAACTACCTTCTACTCAGAACAAGAAGTAACTTTCTGTTGGCAGTGTTTAACATTCTAATGATGACACTCTTTGCCTAGAAAAGAACTTTTTAAAAACAACAAAGTGCTTCTGGAAGTAATCATGGAGAGAAAGGAGCTATGTATTGCAAAGGATTTAAAAGCTACTGGAAGTTATGTTAATAATAATAACTTTCAATTTCCTTGGCTTTCTAAGGACAGCTTGTAAAACAGATAACAGGAATAAGCTACAGAGTGCCACTAGAAGCATGTAACTAGATTTTTTTCTTACCCAGACATTTTGTATAACAAGGAGCTAGGGAGAAATTTTTCTGAAGGACCAGAATAAAGATGATGTAGGCAATGCAAAGCTCTCAAAAATCTCAATATATTAACATTCCTGAGGGCAGGTGGGAAAATCCTTCAGCTGGAAGAGAAGAAGGACTCCAGTCAGGGTAATCTTGTTGCCTTTCAGTCATCAGGACAAGAAAAACAAAACCAAGCAAGCATCAGGTATTCCAAACAAACCCATGCTGTTGGGAGTGGCTGAAACTTCTCCTGTCTGGAGGCAGAGAAGAGCCAAGAAATAATTGATTTGGCTTCTGGAATGACTTGTTCCATAGGATTTTTGATCTTTAACAGAATAAAGCAGTGTCCTTGTTGCAGTAGGTACCATTAGCAAGGAAAATGCACTAACCTTTCTGCTGGTGAAGCACTCAGAAAGGTTTCTCAGTATAAATCTGTCAAGCTGTGCTCTGAGGAAATGCTGAGAAGAAAAGTTCCTTCAGTTATGGGACACACTCCAGGCTTCTGATGTGACAGAAACTGCTTTCTGCTATGACAATGAGTGCTGCAACACCCTCCCCCCCCCAGCTCTTGCTTTTAAAGAGATCAAAGTTGCTGTTTTCATTCAGAGGAGAAGTTGCCCTCTGAGCCAAAAAACAGAGAGCTTCTTTTGGCTCTTCTCCCAGGTGGAAGTTTCCCCAAGTGTGGATTCTCTGGCTGACCAGAAACCTGGTCTTCAGATCCATCTCTTTTAGAAAAGGCTGTAGAAAACTCTAGGAGCTTCTTGGTGAAGTAGTTCTTTAGAAAAAACAGTTCCAAGGAGCACCATGAAGTCTTGTTTGTCTCCATGATCCAGCTGGGAACAGTTTCCCTGCAGATCCACTCTTTCTGCTGGCTGGCAGCAGCACTCTGCTCACTGCAGATCCATCATCAAGTGATTTGTGCTGAATCAGAGTTTCCTGCCAACCCAGACAGGCTGTACCTGGGCTGCTGGGCCAATGTTTCTTCATTTCTTGTACAGAAAAAGTCTTTGCTGCTTCCACAAAACCAGCTTGAAACAGAACAGGTTGCCTAGAGAGGCTGTGGCTGCCCCATCCCTGGCAGTGTTCAAGGCCAGGCTGTATGTGGCCCTGGGCAGCCTGGTCTAGTGGGTGGCATCCCTGCCCATGGCCGGGGGGTTGGAACTAGATGATCTGTAGGGTCCCTTCCAACTTGGGCCATGCTGTGACACCCTAAATGCTTACACAGTTCTGCATGGATTCAGGTATCAGGCCATCCCAAAGACTTTTTTAAAATGTCTGGATGAACTTTTGAGAAGTTCTTATACTACTAGATATGAAGTCTGATGTTTTGCCCATGTTTAAAAATGTAGAAATGTTAGTCAATATATGTGCTGAATTAACACAAGTTATGGTCAAATATGAATAGAAATTAGAAGAAAGCAAAAGAAAGCTCCAAGAGAAATGAGATCCATGGAAATTCATGAGCTAATGACAAAAGATTTTCTTCTTGCAAATGAGCATATATAATACAAACATACCCTAAGAGTATTGAAGAAGAAAATATGCAGTCTAGCAATATCTGACTTTTCTACATGACATGATGATCTCTACAGGCAATAACAAATGTACACTTCAGCATTTGAAAGGAAACTGGAACAACAGCTCTGGAGTTCACTAAAAACCTCTTATCAGAAAATAGAGTTTCAAATGAGAACAAAGCCCACAGCATGGTACAGATCTGGACTGTGATGTTAGTTTTGTTGGTAAGCAGGACTTGAGTGGCATTTCCACTCTGAAGGCTTTCATATCCTTAACACGAGTTCTAACAAGAAATCTAATGGGAAGAAAGACATGATGGCCTCTGAGTCCTGCCTGTAGCCTCTGTTGGCTGAACAGGATTTTCTAATACTAATAAGAACTTCTAGAAGGCAACAAACCATTCCAACTCTTCTTACTTCCAAAAAAATATTGAGCCTCATCTCCTTCATAATGCCAGCTCTTACTGAACATGCTTTGGTTGAGAAAGGATGCAGATAAACTCTCATTCAGAAGTTCCTCATTTCCTTCACCATAACCCTTAAAACACTACAACCACCTTGCCCAGCTCCAAGGAGGAGTGTGAAGCTACAGCTCTGTCCTGAACCCAGCCTTCATCCTTTGTCTTCCAGTTAAGCAAGGCTGCAGTGATATTAATTGTAATCATAATCTTAGTCCTACCCAACTGATAATCATAGAGATGCTTTCTACCTCTAGAAGACCACTGGGCAGTAGCTCTGAGCTTTGCATGACACTAAGGCATTTTCACTCTGAAGACTCACATTTCCATATTTTTTATGTGTATCCAAGCCTTTTTTCATTAACTAAATGAATTAAGTTTTTTTACCCATGAGAGGCAGACACAACCACCCAAACTATTCGACAGAATCAAGACTTTTCCACTTTAATTAGGATCTATATTTCTTATTTGAAGTGTAAATATAAGTCTGTAAGTTAGGAATATGTAACATTTTAAAGGAAAGCATATGGTAGGAATTGATGGTAAATGTGAAGCTGCAATTAAATTTTTAAATAAAACATAAAACAATTTGAAAATAAAAATAAGTAAGGGGCAAGAGTGAAAGTACATGAAAAAAACAGTGTTAAAGGAGAAAGAACTCAGTGCTCTGCTGTGTGTAAAGTAATGGAACAGTAGTTTTGTTTGAGAACTTCCTCTTTCTCTTTGAAGAGTCTTCCTTAAACTCCCTAGGCCTTTTTTTCAGCTTTCTCTGAACCTGCCACCTCAGTTTCTGATTCTAATACACAAAAAGGAGACACATAAATTACACAACTCAAATTGCCCAAAATTTTCATACGGGCCTCTGCAATAGTAAAGAGATTGGTTCTGCTGCTCCAGTTCAAGCTTTCATTTCACTTATTCATTGCACTGTGCCCTCTGGGTGTACTGAAGGGTAGATGGACTGCTCTTGCCTCAAGGCAGTTTGCAGAGAACTATGCTGTCTCATGGGAGTGTCCTCTAGAGCTCAGAATTTGAAAGGAGCCTTTCACTCAGAGTCCAGTGCTGTGAACTGGATATGAGCCCCGCACTTGCATCAGAGGAAAAGGCCAGAAGAGTCTGGCTTGGTTTGCACGGTGTTCAGGGTGCATGAATTCATACGACTGTCCTTTGGAAATGACGGTGCTGCATAGGGCATGCTCTGACAGGGAGACTTTTTCTCATGCTATGCCTAGAATGGAAAAGTGAATTTCCAAATCCAGTTTCCACTGGCTCCGTCTGAAGCATCACTACATCAACAGTTGGAAATATCTGTAATGCAGAGGCCTGACCTGAAAGTTTAGTACTGAGGGCTTCAAATTGATTCTATACGTGTCATCTGCAGCTCTTCATTAATAATCCCCAGTTATTATCACAAACAAGTGAAAGGTTTCATTATCCTAACACAAATTAAGCTTTAAACTTACCTATATTCACACACAATGCATTTCTGTGGTAGATCTGTTAAGTGCTTAAAACAAAGAATCAGTACCATTTTTCAGATGGACAAACTATGGCTAGCAGAGGGCAAGTAAGTTGCCTGAGGCAAAGGTCAAAGGAAGAACAGAAAATGGACTAAAATGCAGGTTTTCCAAGTCCTCACCAAGTCCATTAACAAGTTGAATCTTTTTACCTAGTCCAAATCCTGCTGCATGTAGCTGCTGAATTTAAAAGCAGAGAGGAAAGCTGACTAGCTATAAACCAGGACAGTTTTACCACAGAAGACAAAGAAATGTCTAGCTGCTGAATAAGTGACTTCTTACAAGTGTACCACAAATGCACAGTTCTTTCTTCCAGAAATTTGAGAGAAGTTATAAAATGCATAAAGAACGGACTTTTTAGAAGTAGACATGTGAAGACCAATCATACTTTTGTGTAATTTCCTTCATGCCTGAAGGTGATAAGGTTTCTGAATTATGTTCTGGTTTTACCTTGTAAAGTAGCTTGTAGCCTGGAGGTCTGAGTCCTGAGGACGGAGATTGTCATACACATATTTCAGATCCTGAATGCTGTTTAGTTCGGGCAATCCTGCATGCAACATCTTAAAGTAAAGAAATATCATTATTCCACTGTTCTATTCAAAAGAAATTTCAATGAAATGAGGCTAACTGCAAATATAAATGTTTTACACTAAAAGATCTTACTGTAAAACACAAAGTTTGCTGATCTGAAAAGTGTTCTGATGCTAAAGCATTGCCTGGAATACTAAAGAGAATATATCACACTGTAAACCTTCACACTTAGGTACCAGAAAGAGACATGGGTCAAAATCCTTGATCCATTTTAGTTATTTCTTTTCTTTTTGGATATCATAATCTCAATGCGTGCATTGCTTAGTTTCTTTCATAGCCTTATAATGCTGATAAAGGGAAAGTGACTAAATTCAGCCACCTGAACAGCAGTAACCACTGTTACAATCACAATGTTATCTTAGTCTTAATCCAATTAAGCATAGCATCACTTTCTTTTTTCTAACTACTGATTCCTCCATCACTGCTCTGGACTCCTTGCAAAGTGCTCATTGATTCACTGCCTTTACAATCAATGGAGTAGAAAAGTTCCTTTAGATATTGATTCACAGCAGAAGCCCTGACTTGGGCACTGAGAACTGCTCCCCGAACAGCATATCATTCTCCATCGAAGAGGGAAAGTAACAGTTCTAGTTACTTAGCCATGTTAGGTTCAAAAAACAAATAATGTAAATATTTCCCTTGCAAAGTAACAACACAAGTAGGGTAGACAACTGAATGCATCCAGCTGACCACGCAGCTCTCATCAGGCATTTTAAAATGTCAATAACAAAACAGTTTTTACTCACTTCAAAACCTACCGATTTTTCTCAACAATTACAGTAAGTTGAGAGCGATGACTTCCTTGTAATGGAGAAAAAAATCTCTCCTTCACATTGCTCAGAAAGAAATGTATCTGAATTTGCAGTCATTGCTGTGCATTCCTCATTGATATTTATGTCTAGCTCAGATAGAAAGACCCACTGAGTTTTTTAAGTAGAAGGAAAGAAAAAAGGAAGCACTGCTTTTATTTTAGGGTTTGGCTGAGAGACAAAGAGAAAAAGGGGCAAAGAGATGGGTGGGTGTCATTATTTTTTCTATATTCTTTCAAACCTACTCAATATTTTTAAGTAAAGTTTCAATATTTTGTATATTTTCCTTTTGGCATTATGAGGAAAATCTTGTTTCATATCAGACCCAATCTGACACTACCCCTGGATGGTTAGACTGCTGTCTCACAGAGTTCTGGCTAGCAAGGAGTACAGAGGTAGAAAGCTCAATGAGGTGAATTTAACTGAGCTGAGAGGAGGGACAACAACATTCAGCACTTAAGGACATACAATGCTGTTTATTTGTATGCTTTCAACCCATTTATAAAAGATGGTAACAACCCCTGTCCCTTAAAAAAATTATTATTATTTATTGTTGCATAGGCAAATTAAGCCTGCATTAGAAAAAGAAACAATACTAGATATGAGCATAATCAGAATGATCTGTAGTGGAACTGAAAAATCAGTACTTTTTTAGGTTCTCTTCATTGTAGAATGGAATTGCATGGAATACATTTGCTGAAGCAAAATAAAAAAGCCTCTAGCTAAGCATTGCCTACACAGTGCTTGTCTGGCTGCAAGGGGGTCTTAGAGGCTTATTACACTGCTTCATCGCTTTTGCTCCATATAGCATAACTTTTGTGTTTCCAGTCCCCTGATGGAGGAGGCTTCAGGACACTGTGGCTAGTGACACTAGATACTAATCAGACAAGACATGGAACAACTGTTCAGAAAACAACTACAGGTTGCCTATAGCAACACAAATGTCACTAGATGCCTAAGTTTAAGTGCCTGTATTGCTTCCCTCATCAGGCCACGCATATGTCTTGACCTACCACAGTTAAGCCAGGCCTTCTGACTGACTAGAGATGCCTCTACTCTTCTTAGGCCTGGATTCAGAGCTGGTGTGAGATGCTCAGCCCAACATCCTATGAAAAATCAATAGTCCTGACATGTACTTTCCATACATTAGACCTCAAAAATAGGAAGTGTTTCCTGTTTCTCTTTTCCCAAATGGTGTTTTGGAGTTTAGAAGAGTGAAATGACTTGTATGTGGACACAGGATTCTTGAGTCTTGCATATGCTCTGTCTAGACACTGTTTTATACTATTATAAAATTACTTGCTGCCTAGTGTCACCTCTAAGCTTCTTTTAATAATTTTCTACCTGAAAGATCTTTATAACAGTAATAGATTTTGCACTTCTTTGAACTAGTGAAAAGATGTTTGTGTCCTGCAACCACCCTCTGTGTAATAGGTCACCTCAAATCTTAATGAGAGCAAAGCTGATGAACTACAACTGTTTATGCAGCTGTACTCTGCTAGCAGACTTTTGGGGCTCCCACAAATATTTCTCCTTTTGAAAGTGATGGCAACTTTATGGTTTATTTCTTACTCCCAGTAGCAAATGTCAGTGCACCTCCAGGAACATGATGCTTATCACCAGGAAAAAGCATCAGCTCCCATACTGGGCCAAAACCCTCAAATTATTCATAATCATGGTTTGCTGGAAACCACTAACAATTACAGATCATCCAGGGCACAGTTTACTACTCCTGTGAAGTACTGTACATTTTGGAAATTGCTTTATTGTTTAGATTTCTTTAATCATGTTCTATAAATATTATCTCAGAAAACAATAAGTGGAAGGAAAGATTAATAATGCACAATTTCAAAATGTGGGGGAAATTGATTGCTGTCGATAAAAATAAGCAGTGATTAGTTTACCTTGCCCCTTCATGGTAAAAGCTGATATTCTGCATGTAAATTAACCCAAAGTGGAACTTCTTCACAGTCTGTTTTCTTTTATAGAAATGACCCATGCAACTAAAACATTTTGATACTTATTTTCTGAGCCCTGCACCATTTCAAGCGCAGACTCACTCTTCCAAACATCACTGGCAGTAAGAAAGCATTCACAAACTCATTTGTTTCCTTTCCTTTGATATGAAATGTTTATCAAGGGGATGTGAGCATGCTGCCAGTTATTTTTCAATTATGAAATGTAACACAATTGACTGAACTGCAGCCCACTAAAAAAAATACTAAACCATATCTGTATGCTGACTTTTAGCCTGGCACTATGACCCCTCCTTAAAGATCAGCAGAAACAAAAGAAGATGCAGCATGTCCTGAATATAGACAAACCTGAGGTATATCCAGGCAGAGATAGCTAGTTATTTTAGAGATCCTGCAGGGAACATTTTCCTAACAGTCTCTCTCTATTATCCCAGAGTAATCTAACATCATTATCTCTGCTGCTTGCAGAAAAAGGGACTGCACTGGAGACAAGGACATCGGCAGAAGCTGTAGCTGTACTTGCAGAATACAGTTTTAGGCAACCTGTTCAGAAATGCAGGGGGTACTGCTGTGGATTCTCAGGAGCAGGGATGCTCCTGAGTTTTCTAGAGGCTCCTTAACTTAGCATCTCCTACAATTGCACTTTGCACTGCTTTCAATACAAACTTATGTTTAATGAAAGGAATAGAGTTTGCTGCACCTTTGTGACTACTAGAAACAAGGTTAGGAGATTTGGGGCAATCCCTCCTATTCTATATTGGGAAATCACTCACTGTATCATTGCATGAGAATCCATGGACAAGACAGAAGAACAAGATGGGAAAACTCTTGCCATTTGTCTTCTCCCTGTTGCAGAAGTTGGAGATGATATAATGTTTACAGAGCAACTTCTTGGCTGTAACCCAACCTCAGTATGAGTTCTGTTTATAAGGTTGTATAGATTTTTTTCATGCATAGGCCAGTCATCTAATTTCTGCATGGGTCCTAGCCTTAAGTTTTGGATTAATATCTTAGCCAAGCAACTTAGCAAATATTAGTTAATTTATTATTCTCATTCTACTCACAAAGGGGAAAATCATTAACCTTTCACACACAAGTAAATAGAGGCATAGAGAAGTTATGGAATCTGTCACAACACATGATTGGTAGGAATACTTAAGGGATAAAAACTCAGAGGTCTCAAAATCCTATACAAAAGGATTTTTAATGCTGTGTCAATAATGGTAGTGCTCACTATTTCCTGTGTTTGCCGTTCCAAGAAGGGAGTGTGGAAATGTGCAAACAATCCATTCTACCATTCTAATGGCATCATTGTTAGCTGTCATGCTGATAGGTACTGTCATCTCGCCCACTCTGTGAAATAAGCAGTTTACTTTGTCTTGTTGTAACCATGAACAGGATTGGTATATAGATTGTTCAGTCTGCAGAGGAGAAGGCTCCAAGGAGACCTTATCGTGGCCTTCCAGTTTCTGACGGGGACCCACAAGAAAGCTGGAGAGGGCCTTTTTAGGAGGTCAGACAATGATAGAACCAGTGAAAATGGGTGTAAGCTAGAGGAGGGTAGATTTAGGTTGGATATTAGGAGGAAGTTCTTCACTGTGAGGGTGGTTAGACAGTGGAACAGGTTGCCCAGAGAGGTTGTGGAAGCCTTGTCCCTGGAAGCTTTTAAGACAAGCCTTGATGGGGCCCTGGACAACCTGATCTAGTGGATGGTGTCCCTGCCAGGCAGGGGGGTTGGAACTGTCCCTCAGGGGTCAGTGTTGGGGCCTCTCCTGTTCAACATCTTTATTGATGACTTGGATGAGGGGATAGAGTGCACCCTTAGTAAGTTTGCAGATGACACTAAGCTGGGTGGGAGTGTCGATCTGCTTGAGGGTAGGCAGGCTCTGCAGAGGGACCTAGATAGGCTGGATAGATGGGCAGAGACCAATGGGATGAGTTTTAATAAGGCTAAATGTAAAGTCCTGCATTTTGGGCGTAACAACCCCCAGCAGCGCTACAGGCTCGGGAAGGTGTGGCTGGAGAGCTCCCCAGCAGAGAAGGACCTGGGGGTGCTGATTGACGGCCGGCTGAACATGAGTCAGCAGTGTGCCCAGGTGGCTAAGAAGGCCAATGGCATCCTGGCTTGCATCAGGAATAGTGTGACCAGTAGGAGCAGGGAGGTGATCTTGCCACTGTACACGGCACTGGTGAGGCCACACCTCGAGTACTGTGTGCAGTTTTGGGCACCGCAGTTTAGGAAGGACATTGAGCTACTAGAGAGGGTGCAGAGAAGGGCAACTAAGCTAGTCAGGGGTCTGGAAAACAGGCCTTATGAGGAGAGGCTTAGGGAGCTGGGCTTGTTTAGCCTGGAGAAGAGGAGGCTGAGGGGAGACCTTATTGCTCTCTTCAGCTACTTGAAAGGCCATTCTAGGGAGGCGGGTGTTGGCCTCTTCTCCCTTGCGACTAGTGACAGGACTAGAGGGAATGGGCTTAAGCTGAGCCAGGGTAGGTTTAGATTAGATATTAGGAAGAATTTCTTTACTGAAAGAGTGGTTAGGTATTGGAATAGGCTGCCCAGGGAGGTGGTGGAGTCACCATCCCTGGAGGCTTTTAAGAAGAGGATAGATGTGTTTCTTCAGGGGATGATTTAGGGGTAAGAGTAGTGTAGGGCTATCGGTTGGACTAGATGATCTTGAGGGTCCTTTCCAACTGTAATGATTCTGTGATTCTGTGATTCTGTAACTTTAAGGTCCCTTCCAACCCTGACAATTCTATGATTCTATGGTTTCTTGAATGCCTAGAAAAAGGGCTGGGTGAAATTCCTGAATCTGAAACTTGTATCCAGTTCTTTTGCAGTTCTGTGCAATTTTGCAGAAAAGAGCCCATTCAAAAACCAAAAAACCCTAAGCACCTTATCTTTTTTTTTCTCTAAAACCAGCACTAAAATTGGGAGAGTTTCTTTGCACAGGATGTGCCAGCACTAATATTTCCAGCAGTGCAGCTGATGCCTTTTCAAATCAAAGTGCTAGTGGAGGCAGTGGAGAAGTGGTAAAAGGGAAAAGGACACCAGAGGAAATTGGTTTTTGGTTTCATCCTCAAGCTTCTTACCATCTCCAGCAGAGTCAAGAGTAACTGGCTGTGTTTCCTGACTATATTGTAAGCTCGACAACAAAGCTCCACAAACTCTTGAAAACGCAGTGGGTTCTTTCCACCTTCTGTGATAAAATACTCCATCTCTGATGTGAAGATGAAGGGTGCTCTATCCCTTGAAGAGAGAACATTTACATAAGAAAATTCATTGAAAGCAGAAAATCATGCAAGACAGTTAATATTTGTAACTCATTATTCACACTGGGCTTTCTTTCTCATTATTTCATCTCTCCCTTCCTCAATGTGGACAGCTCTATCACTCTGCTTGGTATCACTGACTGATCGAGGCAAACACAGGTTTCACAGCAAGAACTTCCTAGGGAGAAACCCAACAACTGAACAAGTTTGAAGCTTATATGTTTTCTTCTAGCTCTTTTCATTTCTTTTTAAACTCTAATTGCTATAATTTCTCAACTGCAGCCTGAAAGCGAAATCTGGAAACAAGTTCTTTCCTGGTACTGAAATATTTAAAAGTTGTTCTCAAAGAGGATGGGACATAAATATCAATTCCCTACTAGGCAAGACCTACAACCACACAATCCAGCAACAACAAAAAGATAGAACATAGGATGCAAATAAATATACAGTATCTTGAAGGGATGTTTCTGATCCAAATTGCAACACAATAAACCTGAAGACATTGTCTTGTTTTCTGTACAGTTACTTTGTGTTCACCCTAGAGTAAAGGGGAGGCAGAATCTGACAGCATGTGTTGCCTTTCTTCCTTATCACTAGCACAGTTTGTGGCCACGGCATGCAATTGCAGAAGGAAGCACATTAGCCAGGCTTCTGCTAACAATCCTATCACTTGATAGTTTCAAAAAGGCCTGATATACTGCATTCTCACCCAGAAGAAAACTGCTGCGGTGATTTACTGATCACAACTGTGTACACAGAGGCACATAAACAGATTAGAGAGCTATATTTCAAGGAAATATACTCTGCATGTTAATTCTTAATTCAAAATGAACCTGAGTAATCTAAATATTCTTGGGAAGCTTCAAAGGAGAAACAAATTTGAGCATCTCTTTTTCTTGCTAAAACCTCAAATGCAGGTTGAGTCTGAACCTACTCTGCTTGCTGATTTATTTATTATTGAGACAGAGAAGTTTTCCCAGGAGTTTCCCTCATTTCCTATAAAAATGTCTGTCTTGTATTATCATAGAAAGAAAGCCAAGCTGCTGGGAGATTCTAGGGTTTAGCTGGAAGTCTTAGTCACAAGAAGTGTTCTGATGGCCTTCCTGTTCTTATGTTTGGAAATTCTTTCTAGTTTATGTTAAAGATAACTTTGAAACCAGACCTCCCATGGGTGTCATTCACCTCAAAGCAGCCCAGGCTATTTTTATTTAAAAAAAAAAAATTATGTTATTCAACTTCAGCTAGATAGTACTAGAAATGATGAAGGGCCACAACAGTAATTCTTTCCTTCCACATTTTTCTGTATCATGAAAGAGGTGAATTCATACTGTGACTGTAATGTTACAGTAAGACAGTCACATAGTTATTATGTAGTTTTGTGGTGTAGCTCTCAGAGAATTACAAACCTGTACCTATTACTGGTTTCAGAGAGCAGGATTTTCCCAGAACCAACTCACCTTCTCTATTTCTCTCTCTTTCTTTCTTTCATTTTCTAGCTTATCTTTTGTTGTTCAGCAGTGCTACTTAGAATATACATAAAATATTAACTACATTGATAATATCAGTCATTGAATTCAGTTTGTTGAAGCCAATAAGAAAGAGAGACAGACAGAACATTAGTAACATTAACATTTTCACTTCTCTAAATCCTCATCTGAAGTCATATTAGCATATTGAAAATATCTAAAAAACCAGTTTGTTTCTCATCTGCATTTCTGGTTTTAGGCTAAAATATTCCAGGTCAAACCTACCATTGTAAAGGTCACATACTATGTATTTTGTTCAAAATTCACATTTGATTAATGATGTCCAACTACATCAAAAGACAGAATTACTGTATGAAAACATAGCCCTTTCTGGACTAGTCCAAGTGTCCCACATTAAGCTGCTTGAGCTGAAAACAGATACTGCAATCAGAAATTACTGGAAAAAAAATGGTGTTTAACGTTGTTGGTTTGGGCTGTGTGCCAACTTCAACATATTGCAATGACTATAACGTTAGATAATTCTCTTACTAAAAGATCCATTTGAGCATATAAGTGATACTTTGTTGTTTATATTATTTACAGACTAATTTCACTTGTAAGATGCTTTTAAGCAGTTTTACAAGATTCTTAAATTACTTAATGTTATTTAAGACTATCTTCTAAGGTGTTAGTCCTATCCTCTCCTGTTAACCTGCAAAATATGATGCAGAAATTTGCTTCGCTTGTTTTTTCTCAAGGTCTTGTGATATCAGAGCCTCTCCTGCAAGGTAACCCCTGCAATCAGGCAGATGGTGAAGATCTATTCCTCCATGTGTCTAAGTAAGCCAGCTGCTTATTAAGGGAACACTTTGAAATTGGAATAAAAACCAAAATAAAACAAACCCCAAAACCCCAAACCAAGCAACAAACCCCCCTACCAATCACATAAACCCAACTTAAGCATAGGAGAGAAGACCTTCTAGAAGAAACAACAGTAACTTCTCATGACAATATTAAAAAGCAAAGTTTCAGTGGGAAGAGATGTTTACTCATTGAAAAGTACATAGAGAATCCTGACAGGCCTGAAAGTCTGCATTTAGAGTTAGAATGTTCCTTGCTGCTTTCACAGACTCCTTTGGAATATAAAAATATAGAAGGGGATAGTCTAAAAATTATACCTGCAAAATTACAAGCAGACAAGTCAAGTGACCATACATCAAGCATGGAAAAATTTACATCAGCAAACAATAAAGGCTACATAAGAAAAAAAGCAATGTATGCCCTGGTGTTGCATGAGCTTTCTAATTTATCATACACATGCATGCAGATGAACCTCCCCCCAGTGCACAGCTTGTATTTCTATATTTAAACCAGTACACCTCTGACAGCCTTCTTTGTGGCACACAGCTAAGATCGTATTACATGATGACATTTATTCAGAAGATAAACAATGAATCTAAAGGCCTGGGAGTAAGAACTGTGGAAGATATCACTCATTTGGACATGAATCTGTTACACAGCTTATTAACATGGTGTAATCTAAAAGATAAATATAAAATATCTCTTACCCTAAAACATACCCTCAAGATCACAGATAAAACCTGTAATACTTTACATCCATAGGATGTTCAAATACCAATGACTGTGTTGCAGCCAGTGGGACAAAAGCCCCTTGGCCTAAGATCTGTATCTATTGCAACTTGCTGCCTCCATCAAATTAATGAAATGCCTAGCATCAGTTTAACAAAACTGGTATGATGCAGTTTCTTCAAGTAAAAGCCTTTTACCATATCTGTAGAAGACCAAAAATAATTTTTTTTAATGTATGGTGTGCTAAGGAAATATAGAATTAAAGCATTCTTGAATGACCTCTACTGTATAATGGTAATGTTGAGTATTATTGTTTCTAGAGGAAAAAGAAAAAAAAAGCTCATTAAAGGAGCTGGTGTAACTTGAGATGGATCAAAGATGTACAGCCAATAAGCCTCCCATAATCATTAAAGCTACCTTACCACAGCTCATTCGAGGTTTTTTGGTTTGGTTTTGTGATTTCTTGTTGTTTCTGGTTGGGTTTTTGTTTGTTTGCTTTCTTCTTTTTCTTTTTCTCCTCCTCCCCCCCAACTAAAGCCTGGATGAGATTAATGAGTCCTTTGGTTTTATAATAGAAATCAGTCAAACATGCAGTACCCTTTGTTTATGACAGAGTTTGATTGCAATCCTAGACTTCAAAGACTTATACTTTACTATGGCTGTGACAAAAGAGTTTACCCAATTCATTCAGTGAGAAGCAAAGCTAGTTTTATGGTGGTTTTATTATTTTTTTCTTGTGTACTGCTTTTAGAGATTTAAGATTTTCATGGGAATGTGTTTTGCCATTCCTCTGGAGATTAAGAATGTTTGGATGATATGTCATGAGAGGGAGGAAAGAAAGGAAACCTCAAACAACTGAAAAGATCATCATGCAAAACCAAATTTGGTCTGGAGTGATGGGAACATTAACTGGGACTTCACTGTAGGCTAGAAACATTTTGAATTCCTAGAAGATCAGTAAGGATTTGTTATGAAACACTAGATGTAAATTGATTAACAAAGCTTGTAAGGTCAACAATAGTTTTAGTTTTGTCTACTATGAATCCCACAGAACAGAACATTTAAGAATGATGTATTAACTTCCTTTTATATTAAGTAGAAAAAGCATATGAGATAATAAACAAATGACCTTTACTTTGATCTAATCTAAACTTCTGAATAGTGTGGTTATGGAAAAGTTCAAGTCACACACAGTAATACAATGAGATCAAAATAGTTGTAAGTCCACATTGTCAGATGGACAGAGGGGACAGTGAGGGAGAAACCACACTGTACTGTTTGCAATTGAAAAATCAGCTACTCAGCAGCATATATATTGCCTGACTGCTTTAAAACCATTTTGGCTGAGTTAAGAGTGACTGATAGTATTCAGCACGACTATGTGGAATTCAGATGTATCCACTAAAACAGGAAAAGTTTTTAGGGAATATTTGAAAACTGACATCCTTTGCAGCAAAAGCCAAAAGCTTATGAAGAACACATTCATACAAAATAAATGAACATAAGTACATATTTCTCTAAAAAATGTGAAAATATCTAATCATAATAATTACATATACTTGTTGACAAAAAAAACCCACCAGTGTATTCCTCTCACATATTAAAGGCTGACACTGTGAACAACTGCACAATACAATTTGTCTCAAACAAGCACATAGTAATTTAGAAATAAATTCCTGGAAATGTGATCACAAGAAATACTCCATCTTTCTGCTTACCAGGAGAAGACCAACCATAAATATGTTTCTGGGATGCCTATAAGCCCTGTTCTTCAATAGGTGCTTTTCTACCTCCCTATCAGATTTCTGTTCAGGTATCTCCCATCACAGAGGTTTTTTCCCCTTAATGCTTAATCTAACCTTGCTGTCCTTTCATTTGGTTAATTATTGTTCTTTCTTAAGGGAACATAAAGATCCCATCTTTTTTTTACATCAGCCTCTAATATACTTGCAGACTGTTATGTGCTTCCTCAATCTTCTGTAGACAACTGTTTCAACCTTTTCTCGTAAGTCTTGTTTTCCAGATGTCTGATAATTTAAATTGCTTTTCTCTGGACTCCTTCTAATTTCTCTGGATTTTTTATCTGGATCTTTCTAGAAGTGGAATATTTAAAATATTCCAGCTGAAGTTTTACCAATGTCATGTGAAGCAAAAGTATTACTTCACATTTCATACTTTCCAACTCAAAATTCTATCACTGACTCATATCCAACTGTCTGTAGTATAACTCTCAGATCCCTTTCTGAAAAGCTACTTATC
This sequence comes from Galbula dea, assembly GCA_013399015.1. Taxonomy (NCBI): domain Eukaryota; kingdom Metazoa; phylum Chordata; class Aves; order Piciformes; family Galbulidae; genus Galbula; species Galbula dea. The sequence goes on from VWZX01008153.1 coordinate 563,395, forward strand.
ACTGCTAGTCCCAACTGTCATCACAGCCAAAACCTCTTACAGTAGGCCTCTACTGAAAAGTGAACAAACATTCTCTATCCCATCACACTGGTTACTAACGAAAATTTTGAAAGATGTCACCCCCATCACAAACCTTCTAGTATGACATTTGGTGTTTCTTTCCATCTTGCCACTGAAAACACAGGTAGGTACTTTCCATGAATAGTTGTTAAAGCACTTCTGCACTGTAATGGTTTTATCCAGGCAGTACCTTCCTAACTTAGGACAATGTTATTTGGAAAGTAACAGGAGCTCTATTAAGGTTGTATTAACTTACATCAAGTTACATGATATCTATTCTTTCTCCTCTATTTCACAAAATGATCCTCTCCTGGAAAAAATAACCATTCAAAAAAGGTGAATGCACCAGCAGAACTCTACAGTGCTTATTACTCTTCTCAGAACTGTTATAGGAGATGACAGTCTCTTCAGCAAGCACAGAATCTAAATGATGTAAATATATTTTAAGTGACCTCACAATACAGGAGTAATTCTGAGCTCTGTATGAAATAGAAAATACTCCACTTGCTGGGCTTGATGGGAGTTTTCCCATTGACTTCAATGACAGTTGCTACCACTTGCATTTTCAATGGCTTGTATTGCAAATCCATGTCTAGATTTGTTTAGAAGGCTTTTCTGTTTTCTATTTCTTGTAGTGCAGAAACCTTGCTGTTTCACACATATATATCTGCTCCTGAAAAACAGCCTCTTTCTGTGTAAACAGCTTCCTTCTGAGACTTTATTTCTCAAGTCGAACCAGACCTGTCATATATCCACCCACATCTAAATAAAATGAAAATCTAAATTACAATTGCCAAATAGTAATTACAATGCTATCAAAAGGTGTAGAAGAGAAATTAATTAGAAAATTTGAAACAGCTTTCCAAAAAACCAGAATTTATTTATCCTGCGGGATTTACCCTCAATTGTATCTTCAATAGCTTTTATTTCCAGTAACAGACAGATGGAGAATCTCTTGCCCAAACTAGGAATTTGTGACTAAGCTTCAAGGCAAAAAGGGCATATGTAGGAAGTGGAAGTAAGGACTGGCTACAAAGAAGAAATATGCAAACTCTGCCTGGGTATGCAGAAATGGTACTAGGAAAGCCAAAGCTCAACTGGAGTTATAACTGGTGGTGGACATGACGCGCAACAAGAAGTTCTACTGGATGAACAAAGAATATACAGACCTGCTGCTGACTGGTGATTTAGTGATATGTGAGCACTGACAAGGCTGCCTTCTTTGCCTTAGTCTTCACTAACAAGGTCCCCCAGCTGGTGAGCAGTGAGCTAAGCATAAGCTGAAGGTAGGTCAAATATGAGCCCTGGAAATCTTGAAGGCTAACAGCATCCTAAGCTGGAATTCATGGGAGAGTAGCCAGTAGATGCCCTTTACTTAGGACTTGTAAGTCCACATCCTGCTAATACAAGAAATGTGTCGCTACCCCAGAGTAAGTTCAGCACAGGGTCACCGAGATGTCTGGAGGCTAAAGTGCTTGCCTATGAGGAGAGGCTGAAAAAGGTGGGATTGTTTACCCAAGAGATGGGAGGTTTTCAGGAGACTAAATAGCAATCTTCTAGTATCTATAGGAGATTATGAAACAGATAGATCCAGGTAACAATGAGAGAAAACTGAAACAGCTGAGGTTCTGACTGGCCAAAGAAAAATCCTCTTCCTTGGGAGGATTTTTAAGATTCAGCAGGAGATAGCTCTGGGTAAACTGGTCTGAATGAAGCGTTGACCTTATCCCCTTAATACTTAACACAGAAATATTCTTGAATGCCCTAGGATTCTTGGCTCAGGTAAACCACATGGCCTGGACATTCAAAACATGGGTGTAGTATTTTTGACCTACATTCTTCAAAAAGATGACCAGGAGTCAAGTTTTATTTACTCATTAAGTTAGTTCTTCATATGTGTATATCAACTTTGCTGTTATCATTATATTTCACTGTCAGAGCCTTGATGGTAGCTTTCCAGTAAAATCACTGTGTTGGATATACTTGTTATTTTTATCAGTAGTAAAAGAAATATTTCACAGATTGGACTGGCTTATTCTGAAAGATTTATCTGTTTCTGTCAGTAATTGAATTGGTTACATTGAGATTTAACCATGCTTAACAGATATGGTAGAAAACAAGCTATAATCCTTGCCTAAGCTAAGGGCTCTGAATAATCATCCTGTTAACATCCAGTTCCCCAAACTAGAGCTATAGCAACTACTTATTTGTGCCCCTTTTCCTGTGCAAAGGAATGTGACTTAACTAAAATTCTTTTCATTATGGGCTAAATGAAGTTAGTGAGTTTCTAAATCACATAGATTTGATCACACCTGGCCCAATAGGATTATTATGCTAAGGGACAGTATAGCTAACACAAATGTCAACAGCTAAGGTTAGACAGGATTACAGTTCTTAGCGTAGATACAGTATATGCAGTGTGTTTTGCCACAGGGACTCACGTGGAATCTTACTTTGTAACAAGAAAATTGGCAAGACTTGTGATAGGAAAGCAGAAAAAAGTTCAAGGCGTTTCTTGATGGTTTTCACTTTGGCTGCACTGCCCTGGTCTCTGCTGCAGTCACTAGTTGTTCTTCAGTCTGACCACAGAATTTATTCACTTCTATCACCTAATTTTGAACATTTTGTAGAGTTGGTTGATTGTACATTTTGGAAGAATCAAAAAAGATCATCTCTGAAAGACTATGTACACTGCTTTAAGAACATACATGTCTTCTACAGTTTCAAACATTGTCATGTTGTGACCATATGCTTCTTACACATACTCGTTAAAAAGCATTACTGTGTCCAGCTTAGGCACTTTCTGAGCTGAGTTAGGATCCTCTATTCAGATAGACACATATAAAGCAGCCTGCACTCAAAAGTCACCAGCAATCAGACTGTATAACAATGTTAAGGTGGATTTAAATCCTTCAGGCACTTCCTTTTCAATACCTGTATTTGGAAGTGCTCAGTACAGAACTCCCAATGCCTTATACCACTTCTTCAGATGATCGAATTTTCCAGGCTTGTTAGGAGTTTATCTTTAACCCTATTGATAAAGCACTTGAAAGTTAATTCACAAGGAGACTGGAGTGATTCCTTTTGTTAATAGACATTGTTGGACAACTGCTTTTTATGTTCTGACTGACCCTCAGTAGTGAAAAATAGATTTTAAAACTCAGACTTAAGTTGCCTGAAAATTAATAGAACAAGTGGGTTATATCCCACACCTATTTAATAGTCAGCTGACAGGTCTTTTCAGTATGAGATGGCTATTTGGAAAACACAGAAACTGATGGTTGCAGGAGATCTGTATATCACCGGGATAAAAAAAAAAGAAACAAACCAATGATGAAGAAATTGAATTGTACAGAAATTCCTTAGGGCAGGTGATGAAATTGTACCTGACTTAAATATCAGCATGCTTTGCAGTTAAGGATGAAGGACAAAGGCATAGTGTGCAGAACGAGCAGAAAAAGATACCAATACCAAGCAACAGAGATCAATTTAAAGGTGCTTGATGTATACTTGATTTAGTGTGAGAACAGCTCCCCCTGAATATAAATGTACACTTGATTGTGTGTGAGAACAGTTCCCCCTGAACATAAAAATGTACTTCAAGAAATCTTTTGGAAAAAAAAATATATGATATAATAAAATGTTTCTGATTTAAGCAGGAAAGAGAAAATATGTCTCTTAAAACAGATACACTTTGAAAAGTATAATGAATAAAATCATATAATCAACATGGACTGTGAACATGATGTATTTTCCCCTTTTATTGTTAGACTACCTGTCTCTAAAGACACATTCTACTACAAAATCAGGGGGTCATTAAGAGAAGGAGGAAAGAAGAGAGACCAGGAAGAAATCTCTGAAGCAGGAAATTGGTAGAGACTCACTCAAATAACTCATGTGCAGTAAATCTTCCAAAGCAGACTGAATTCCACTGGTGGCTCTGAAGGCATCAAACAATTCCTTTAGCCCAGATGATTGTTAACAAGGGTACATGATAACTCCTTCAAGAAAGAGACTGTTCCTGAAGATAGGAAAGCAGTTTATGCCGTGCTTGAACTGAATGAAAAGCCAAGAAGGGTACTGAGAGTTGCAGCAGATGAGAACTGGGTTCCAGGGAACTCAAATCAGCATAACAAAGATGAACAAAACTGGGTAGAGTTGAATACATACAGACACTATATGGGAAAAACAATTCCTCCCTTAACTGTCTGTGTACTTGGAAAAGGATAACAAGAAAATTTAAGGATACCAAGTGAAGAGTGAATAGAACTTACTCTGATTTCACAAAACTTTAGTTGAATGCCCTCTACAAGAGGACATTGCTGAAAATAAAGAATCAATGGTAAAGGGTGAGCTACTATCTAGCTTGATAATTAGAGAAAACATCAAAACAGCAACAATAAACACCTATTGTTCAAGGCAGACGAAGATAACAAAAGTACATCTGAAACTCATGACTGCAACTCGTCCTACTTCTACGTTGTGCTTTTGGTGTTTGATTCAGGGCAATGAGAGACACCTCCCTTTCAGAAGTGATGGAATTCTAGTCATGTGTAAGACTATTTTTAAACATTTGTATAATCTTATTAAGAACACTGGAGTTACTAAGGTGCTTTAAGTCATGAAATTAAATCTTTCTGAGGTTTCAATTAGAGATTTTTGGAGGTTGGCAGACAGGAAGTGCTGAAAGTTGGTGGTGGTGAAGTAGGAGTTACCAGTTCACATACACTAACAACTCCAGACCAATCATGGCAGAAAAATATATTGCATTAAACTGCAGAAAATGAGTTTATAAATAGGCAAACTTAAAATTCCAAAAGAAATCTTTCAGCAGGCAATACAGGTTAGTCCAACTGTTTTCATGCATATTTTTAAGTTTCAAGGTTTTATCTTCAACTTTAAGGCTCTTCCTTTGAGGAGTACCCGAAATAAAACTTTTAAATGGTAAAACCAGAAAGTAAAATGTGAAGTTTTCAAATTCCTATCTTTCTTCTTCCCATTTTGTCCTGGTTTTAGGAAATGATGGAACACATATAGACACAATGTACTCAAAGAATGCAGATACGTGAAATGTGTTTCTTTTAAAATAAAAACAGGCATTTCTACATGCTCAGAATTTCTTAAGTGCTTTTCAGTACAGGAAAACACTGACATAGGATGAAAGTGTGGGAAGCATAATTTTCCCATATTTTTGAAACTTCCTTCAAAAAACTGGAATTTCCCAATGGAATAGTTAGGCTGCCTCTAGTAATTAACTCTGTAGAAGAAAACCAGCTTAGCAGATTTAACTTTCTGGGAAAACCATGCCAATATGTGGGATTAGTCTGGCAAAGAGACAAGAAGGTCTCTGCGATTCAGATCAGGGAAAAGAAAAGCCAGAGTGTGCTGTAAATAATCAGGATGATTTGGTATTTTAAAAAAGAACCAACATCCAGGTTATCAAAAGGTGAATTGTACAGCGTGCCATGAGCTGGATTACTCTATATCTTGCCATCAGGTTTCAGACTACACATCACAGAGTGAAAAAATACAGATGACAGTGCTGGAAGTGAGCGGTAGTGGAGAGGATGAGACTGATGAAGGTAGGATTAGTTCAGTTAACACAGGATTTAAATAAATCTCTTATTGCTTAATTCAACAAGAAGAAATGTTCAAAAGGAACTGGTCAGAATTGAAAAGAAGGAAACAAAAGCAAAGAAAGCACAGAAGGTACAATCTTGAGCCAGGCACCTTTTTCCACACCACTTGATAATTTACCTAATCACGTATGATTACTAGGATAACACTGCACCTATTTAGGTTCGAGTGAGTCTAAGATGATTGACAGAGAATACTCAGTAGATAAAGAATAGGATGGTTACATGAAAATAAACAAGAAAAGTTTCTTCATACACTTTGAAGTAGTGTACCTGCAGAATACACTGCTTTAAGAGATTTTAGGGTCAAACATGGTTGCTGGCTTAGAGAATCAGAGAAGTATTTTATTACCATTAACAAGATGTGTCATCCAGTATGATTTAAAAAGAAAAAAAATTATAATGTAATCTCGTGGTTCAGTTGGAAAGTTCCCTGTGGGACTTAGGGAATGATTCCTCTGCCAATCTCTGTTATTCTGCTATTGGTTAGGTACATCACATGCCTCCCTCCAACACTTCCTCTGAAATATTTGTTCCTAAACCGAAGTAAAGATAGGCTATTAGTACTGTTTACCATATTTGCTGAGCTGGGAAGGTACATGAAACTGGAAAAGACTGAAAGTTCCTGATTCCTCTTCCCTCTGAAATCAGCAAGAGCTAAGCTGCTGATTTGTGCCTTGAACTAAGGACTGAGCAGATTTACTGGGCATCACTTAAAGATGAGGGCAGGAGTTAGAAAAACTAACTAATCCCTTGTTGAGGGGTTATATAATCATGAATGCAAAAGTGAGCATGACTGCATGCATCATATCAGCTTCAAAGGGTTCTCTGAAGACTCATATTGGATTTGATAGAAAGAACTGCAGCCCATGCATGACAGTGTGGATTTTCAAAGCTGCCATGTATGCCTTTCACTTTACTTACATCAGAAAAAATGCTCCATATGCAGACTAGTGTAGAGAACCTATCTTCCTGGAGCTTTATGAGTAATAAGAGTTTAATAATGGCAAAAAGCGCTCCCTGGGAACAGAATATTGAAAGCTGTGGCAAGTAGCTTCCAAAACTCTGAAAGGAAAGATCATTTTAAACAGTTCAGACAGGAACACTTTTCCTGTAAACCTGCACTCATTTGCATAGATTTCAGAAAAAAAAATTCTGTGATATGTGTAAAGACCAGTGACATGTATATGCGATTTGTATCAGATACTTTTCATTCTTTAAAGCCATCTATAGAGCTTCAAAAGTATATGTCTAGCATCTACTGTACAAAACCCCAAGGGTCAGTGCTAGTAATTCTAAAGATTTCAAATCATTGTGGTGTTACTTTATCAATATTATTTTAGGGGTATGGTATTGTTGGCAGTGCAAAGAACTCAAACAAAAATCCAATAGGAACTCAAATAAAATCTAATATAAAGAGCTGTTAAAGAAAATCAGAGGCTAAACCTATTTCAGGACTTGCCTTGTGGGAAACAAGTAGCACTGTGGTTTTCAAATTTTGGGAGAGACTGAAATTTATGGGATGCAGAAATATGATAACCCTGTGTTCCTGTGTTACAAATAACATGTTACATCTAATGAAGGGACATAAAGTTCATGAGAATTACAGCCATTATCCCATGATGTTCACAACCTGCTGCTGAGTGTGAGTACTACATTTACTAAGGAACCACAAAGGTGATCCATGAATAGAGGTCTTAAAATGTATTATTTTATTCTGGACTTTAAAAGCAATACACTCTGCATGGAGAAACAAGAAAATGGTTGGTGTTTAGGAAAGGGATATGTTCTAAGATGTTTTTTCATAGATATTACAAGGAGATGTAATATGACTGAATTGTAAACCAGTAAAATTAAAATTTTCATTATTGCTGTTATGTGATTTCTGTTTCAACTTGGTTGTTATGTCCTTCCCTATATTTGCTTGATCCTTTTCACTCAAACTAGGTAGGTTTTTGCTCATGTAAAATTACTGCTCAAGGAAACTCCTGTTAGGTTCAGAAAGGAGGTTTGCTCGAGTGAGGAATGCAGCACTTGCCTCAGAGTGAGCAAAAGTGTCTTTTTTCATTACTCTGTTCTGCTTTATTTTTCCACAGCAAATAAGCAGGATTAAGGGAGCATATCTTGAATGATTCATGATAATTCAGAGCATTGCAACTAAATCCTTTTTTTTTTCACTGCCTGGCTTAGAAGTACTTATTATCCCCATCAGCTTCCCTCATATCAATACTCCCACACTGTTATTTCGAACAAACTGAGACAGTTTAGAATAGTCAAAGACAAGCTTATTAAAAAAAAAAGGAGGAAAGACCTTGCTCCCCCCCTTCCCCATCTTGTCAGTATTAGGGATCATTTATCCACTCTCTAACAGCTGCTTTGTGTTTTGTACACACTGGCATTATCCTATCTGTTCTTATTCCATCTCAATTCCCTCCTTCCTAGTATGTTCACACTCGGAACTAGAATATATGATCTCACCCTTTTACTTATATTTGTCATGGGATAGTTACATCACAGATTGAGACAAACACAGAAAAATCACAGTATTGTTTAGGTAATATCAGATCTTTGGAAAACAGCCCCTGAGCTCAGTGTGGATATAAAACTTCAAAAGATAATGAAAACATTTGCAATTTTATCTACAGAGGCATAATGCAATTATTCTCCCAGTCTATTTGGAAAATTTGGTTTCTTCTCTGAATATGAGAAGAAAGTGGTCAATTAGATACATCTATGGTTTTGGATCCATTATAGGAACACTCCTCTGTTACAAAAGATAATAGACAGCAGAATTCTTTTGCCATAGGCCAGTCTACTGTTTTGGTTATTACTGAACTGCATCGTTCAAATCTCTGACCAAACAAAGATGTAGATTTTTCTTAAAACTGAAAGGGGATCTCCAAAATCTCCTTTTAGTTCCTTTTCCAGTCATTCCTATATTTTTAGATGTTTTGTGAACAACAAAATATATTGTTTTGGAAAATTCAGAAACAAAAAAATACGCTCTCATTTCTGTTTTGTCCATGGGAGTTGATAAGGCTGTGCAATTTCAGAATATTGCTTTAAAGTTTATTATGCATGTTACTATAGATACTAACCTTCTTATGCTTCCAAATGTCTGTGCATGACCTAAAAATCTTCCAAAATCTATGTGGAACATGTGTCCAGCATTTGTCAGCATTATGTTGTCACTGTGTCGATCACAGACTCCCAGAATGAAGGTAACAACACACCAGCCAGCACAGGAGTAGAAGAAATTCCTTACTGCCTAGTAGGAAAAACAAAAAAAGCACTTACTGGAAATATACAGATGTATTTGTTTGTGAGTGTTATGGTTTGGGTTAGAACAGAATTAATTCTGTTCAGTAACTGTGTTTTCTAAAAAGTATTCCATGACCATGTGCATAGGGTCACGTCAGTTTTCCCCCCACCACACACACACCTTGCCTGGACTGTCCCTTTAAGAAACCTGAGATTCCCGAATCAAGAACACTGCAAACCCCCTCCTAGTGGGGGGAAGCCGAGGGAATTCTGGGTTTCTCCGGGGGACTTTTGTTACACTCATGGCCACGAGGAAGCTCCCCTTTTCTTCTCCCTCTGCTGTGACTTGGATGCTGTTTGCTGCATTGCTGTCTGTCGGTGCTCTGAGACACACCTGGAGTTGCTTGGGCTGCCTGACACCGCGGCTGTGCCCCGAAAGGCTCTGCAGCCTCGGTCCTGACGTAATTACTTGTATAGGGGGAAGTGGGTTTTGGTGCTTGGGTCCTGTATATGTTTATATTCTTTTCTTTTATGTTTGCTGTTGTTATTAAAGCAGTGTTTAGTTTTTAACTTCCAATCCAGTCTCTCCTTTAACTGCCGTGTGTGGGGGCTGGGAAGAGCTTTTAAACCCACCACAGTGAGGCTAAGAAGAAAACCAAAAATCATACTTTTACAAATGCTATGCATGTTGCTAAATTTTTAACAGCCAGCTGTTTGTAGGAATGGTACTCAAATGAGTAATACACAAGTTTCAAAGCTACAATGCAAGAACAATTTGATGCATGAGGAATTCAATGGAAAGATTCTAGGGCGAAAGGTATCTAAGAAAAGCAAGCTTTTTGGCAGAAAGCTGACATTGTTTATTCAGTAACATGCACATATATTGTAAAAATGTTTGTTTGGAAATTAGTTGAAAACCCACAAATTTAATGATTATTTTATGCCCACCACACTCTTCTTTACCTACACAAACCTTTTTTCTCCAGAACTCAGCTGCCTTTCTCAAATCCTAATTAATCAAGTCTCACAACATTCCAGCCCAAAGAATTAATCTCCATTTTACAAAAATGAGCTGAAACAAAGACAGGCTAAATTGTATTCTGCTTACAGCATTAGTGAATCTGAATAGAGTATAGGATCAAACCTAGTGTCATGCGGAGAGACCCAAAAATGCAGCTATGGCAGACAAAGGACAATGTGCAAGCTAATGATCTGCTGACCACTACTAACTTCAGTGGGAAGTATTTAACAGCTGTGACTTCTCCTAGTAGAAGAATTTACCAAATCTCTTTCACAACACACATATTCAGCATCCCCTCTCAGGGAAAAGTTACTCCTGATTAAAATGATGATCACTCTTCTATTCCAAAGCATAAGAAATGGTTTTCATCTTTTTATAATTTTACTTACTACAGTTTGAGAAATGAAAATGTAATTCTTATTCAGCAGTCTTAATCTTCCATGAATCTAAATGACAATGTAAATAGAAACTCAAACAATACTAATCTGTGATCTTTACTTTTTTGGACAAAACCTACTTTAGTTAAGGCAAGTCATTATTTAGGCATTCAGGATTTTTCTGTAGATACAAGGTGCCATCCGCAACGGTTGATATGGATGCTGGCACTGTGGAAGACAGGCCACAGCACAAGAGTTGACTGAATTATATGTCTAATGTTACCACTTAACTCATTTTGATGACACCTAATCTTTCAGTGATTTTGTTCACCTAACTGTAAAATTAGGATACTAAAGCTTATTCTGCATTAGTTTTTTTGAGCACCTTAGACATAGTATTATATGAGTAAAAAATTATTAAGGAGTTAAAATAGAGAAAGATTCATTCACCAGTGAGTGCAAAGTTAATGAATAGTAGTAATTTCACACATTGCCCTATGTAATCTGATCTGACTGCATCTTATATGTTTAAAAAAATAAAAGAAAATGGGTAGAAAGTGGATTTAGAATATTCCACATTAATGGCACATTTTACAGCAGCAGAAGCAAGAAATCGTGTTTTCAATCAATAACCAGCACTATCTCACTTTTCAAGTGAAATGTACCATAACACTATAAGCAAAGCTGTAAAAAAACCCCCAATTCTATACCAATTGTTCCTGTTCAATTGAATCAAGATGATATACTAGGAATTCAAGTGTTCTTACTGAAAATGTGGATGAACACATGCCTATGGAATAATTACAAAAGTACTGAAGCTTATCAAACATACTTATGCTATACATCTGCTAAAAAACTGTTATAAAAGCATTTCATTCTCATAGTGGTAAACACTCAAAAGCTGCCCTTTCAATTTGGTTACAAATCGACTGTGAGCCCAGAATAGGGTTCTAAAAATTGTCCCAGACACATAAACATTAAAAGGTTTTTCATGGACCTCAGAACATGCTCAGCCAACAAAAAAATTAACACAAGGAGTTCTTTGGGAAACTTCTGCTTCTGTAAATAACATCTCAATTTTTTTGGCTCATGTATAATGTCTACCTTCATAAAATAAGAGTCATCACTTGGGATCATCTCTTTTTTTTTGGCTCATGTATAATGTTTACCTTCATAAAATAAGAGTCATCACTTGGGATCCCACCATGTGATATGAAAAGCATGACTTTATGTATCATATGACAAGGCAGTTTTGATGAAACAGCTTTGATAAAACAGATAAAACTCTGGCTGTTGACATGGTCTTTTCCAAATACAGGAAATCCACCAAGACCTCGCAGGGTTTGAATAAATTTATAGATAATATCTAGACAGCAGACCTAAAAAATGAATGGTTTTGAGTTCAATACTTAATTTCTACTTCAGCTTTTTTTCACTTCACTACTAAATTTCAAAAAACATCTCTATGACATTTTAATAGAAAACGTATTACAATGCACCTGATCCAGAGCAATATCTCCTTAGGAAGAGAGTGCTATTTAAATTCAGTTCCTTGGCTTCTATGAATGTGACTTGTTTGTCTTGTGCCTGAGTTGTTTGGTTTTGCTGCTTACTGCATTTTTTTTTCCTGTGGTAAAACGTGAAATGTATAATAAGCTTCATTAAAATGTTACCTCTTGGTAACTCGATTCCAGAGGATGGTGATGACGGAACCATTTTTTAATTGTGTTTTCTTTCAATGGTCCTATTAGTCCAGACTCCCTGTGGATCTTTGCTAGTGTGGTAGCATCTGGCACCATCTGTACCAATCCTAATAAGATAGAAAAGAGTTCATATGAAAAACCTTCAGCTTTAAAAAATATGAAAACCATTTATGCATACTGCCTGTTGCTGGATCATTCCATGCAGAAAAAATACATACTTAAAAGCTTATAAAATAATGAATGCAATAGAAAGTATTTGTTTTTCTCTTTCTCTTTGGAAACAAAAACCAAAGAACACTTAGTAAAAAGTGGCAGTTCTGTGAGTGACCAATAAACCCACCAACAACAATATTGTGGACATAGTTGCCTCAAAGTTCCAACAAGGCCAGAAATTTAATGAGATTCAAAGTGGGTAGAATACATACAAACCCAACAAAAAATCTCAATCAAACAGGATCAAAGAATTACTCTGAAATATAAAGTTATTTCACATGTGTTTATTGTCTAGAATGCTGTACAAATTTTTCTGTAGTATATGATGCTGATCACAGCTGGGAGAAAGGATACTAGATAATGCAGAAATCAGTCTGATGCAGTATGACAAACTTGGACTTTGAAATGCAGAGAGAAAAGCCAAGCATTTTGCAATGCTTCACTTGAATCCTCTATCTCTACTGCATGCACTTAATTCTTTATTTGGACCTAAGACTTGCCAGTCTTCTGTCCCTGTCCCTGTGCCAGGTCTCTGGCATGTCATCCTGCAACACTGCATTACAGGAAGGACTTCCTTCAAGAATTTCTTTTAGTGAGAGACTCCTCTACAACATGTGGAAAGTAGCCTTCTACCAGTACTTTATCTGCTTTTCACATATCTGTAAAAAGTAATTTCTGTGTTCCTTTGACTATGAAATGATCATCTCCTGCTCAGGATGTCCCTGCTCACTATAGGGGGGTTGGACTAGATGACCTCTGGAGGTCCCTTCCAATCCAGATGATTCTATGATTCTATCTCCCTTGTATGGAAAAGGTGGCCCATGGAGAAAGCCTTAACTTAGCAGCTGGGAGACCTAGGTACACAAGTCTACTTAAGCACGTGTCCTGTATGGTCACAGGCATGTCACTTGGTCCTTTTACCCTTAATCACTAACTGTGAAAGAATTATCTTAACAGCTCTGTTGCTCACAAAGAACGATGTTGTGTGGAAAATCTGTCAGACAGTGGTCTTCTGCTATGCTGCTCAAAGGAAGAGACCATCAGACAGAGAATATTATTTGCAGATGATCCCTCTATCTTTCTTGGTAAAAATCAAATTATGGAAGACTATATTATGTTCAGAAATAGTATTCCTGTATTATTTGTCTTTGAAGCAGAAGCCTTGACTCAACAATCTCTGTCATTTCCGGTCACCTTAACCCCCTGCCATGTTCATGAATCAACTATACTTTCTCTTAGTTGCTTCAGATTATTCATCCTCTCTCATTTTCTCTTTGTGGCTCAGAAAGCAGTGATATTTAAAAACAAATTCTATTATAATAGTTTTTGTAGAGCAGGTAATCAGTCTCCTATTTCTGCAAGGATTATTTTCAGTAAAAGATTTGGAGAGTCAGTAAAAAATACTAAGCTTATTGCTGTCAGTAAATTTCTTTAGCAAGCAATTGGTATCACTGCTACAGTTTTGCTGTAACAACCATAAAAGAAAGAAATAAAGCTTTCAGACGAGTCAGGCCTGTCCTAAGCAGCATAAATCATGAGAGTAGTATTTCAAAACAAACACTGCAAAGCTGTCATCACTTGTCTACAGGTACTTTCCATAGCCACAAGCATCCAGATTCATTTAAGCATCTATGCAGTATTACACTGGATTAAAACTTTGGTAGCTGTGGCAAATTTTCTTCAAAGCCCTCTTTTTCATGTGTGAAGTTACACTTACAAACCTGGTGCAAGCTGACAGTGTTGAGCCTTCTAGAAAAATCGAGCCCTAAGTTGCTACAAAATGCAGAGAGTTTGGTTGTACTTCTGGAGAGGCAGAATAAATAAGTAAAATGAACATTCAGAAGCAGGGAAGTGTATATTTCAGGGCCTGAGTAAAATTCTATGCATTTTTTTTGTCTTTAAGGGGAAAGATAAATAAGACACCCATGAAACTAAAAGTTAAAGGGAAGAATTTTGTATACTGCTGTTTACATGAAATACGAATAAAGGAATACAGGTAACTTTTAGAATCTAAAACTGACCTTGGCCTTTTCCTGTAGATAAACACCTATAAATGATCATTTGCATATTCAATCCCTCTTGGAGCCAAATGCTGTCCATCACTCGAATAATTTGGAGAACTAGCATATCTTGACGTAGATCATCACCTATCTGTGAAAATCACACAAGAAATCCAGGTTTCTCCTTCAATACCAGACAGAAATAATTTCATATTTCATTTGGATTTTTTCCCCCACCAAAATAGCTACATTCATTTCACAGTAAATCCCTTTTATTTTTCTTCAAAGATATAACTTATCTTTCCATGTCAGAAGACAACAGAGTAGATGGCATACATAGGCAGAAAGAGTTTTGGCACCACAGAGATGATAACAAACATGCTCTGTTTAACTGCAGCCTTCCTGCTTATTATGTCTATGTAATCATTAGAGTTAGAAAATTTAATACATAGGTAGGATCCTAATTTAGCTACCTTTTAAAGTCTACCAAATGCTAGATCCCTTTTCACAAATGACAGTGTTTGCCTAACGTTAAGCTTCACAACTTGATATTTGCAGCAGGCTGAAGGGGAATACTATCATTAATTTTTATTTTATCCATGACATGATTCATATTCCATCTCAAGCAGTGATGCAATGTTGACTTCTCTCCCTGTGGAGCCAGTCAAGCAATTATCTTACTGCGATGGGGCTTTAACTTTAGCCACAAGAATTAATGAAGAGATTATTTTCAACTATGGTTGGGTAAATGGCCTGTGAAAACAAAATCCCCGGGTGTTTTGTTTTTTGTTTATTTTCCCCTCCCCACCCCATCTAAAACACATGGGACTTTTACTGGTATCTTTAAGTGCTTTATTCTTTTATTCTGTGATTATGCTATTTTTATATAAGCATTCTAATCTACCAACAATTACTGCCATGAAATGAGTACTTGAGAAGATGTAAACTGACCTTAAAAAAAAAATATATCCAGATCTTTTTTTCTTGCATTTAAATATAATCTTGACTTCCATTCATTATTTTTAGTACCTAAACCTGTGAAAAATCTTACTCTTTCCCTTCTTTCTTCCCTTGCATATACAGTCAGTACACAATGCAGTACAATATCAGTGCTTACACTTCTTTGTACACATTATTCATCGTGAATAAACCATGGAACTAGAGCACAAGTTAAAGATACTTTAACACAATGGTTTGCTGATAGGAGAAGGTGATGTCAGCTCTAACATTTCTACAGCAACTGGACAGTTGATTTGTTGTTGGAAGATACTAGGCAGGGAAAATACTGTCCTAGGTAGAATCAGCTCAAACGTTCAAATGCCCCCTGAGCAGGCATTTGCTCAAGTTACCTATCCATTCAACATTGATTCTCAGATGAAAGAGTGAAAGAACCAGATTTCTAAATGTTCAGAAAAACATAAAATTGCTAGCCTCTCCCTACCATGCCTTGAAAGCATACTTCTATTCTTGAGAATCACAGCTGCTCTAAAAGTCAATTTAAGGCAAGACAGCCTAGAAAAAAAATTATTTTTATAAATATTTTAGATTTCTAGTTTGGAAAATGATACTGAAAAAGATCTAGGAATAATATCTTTGGCAACACTGACCATTTTGTATCCATCAGCCATTTTATGAACTTCAGTATTCTTCTCCAAAATCAATATGAACTGTTATGGAAGATTTTTGCTGTTTTGATAGAGAAGTAACTTTAAATTGTATGTATTGTCACAGATTGACACAACACTGTCCTGAACTCTGAAGCTTTTCCAGATGAGAACTGGAAAATAAACCTGAGTTTATTTTCAGAGTCAGTTCCTCCAAATTACTCCAATGAGATAAAGCTCCTCTGCTGTCCCCTCCACCCCCCTCTTCATCTGCCCATTCCTCCATGCTGGCTGACAGTAGCAGAATTAGTTCTGTGTAGCAAAAGCAATCTCTAATACTCCAGTAATTTGATTTATTAGAGATGTGTGGACATACGGATTCAGTCATTTTGAACTATGCATTTGGGACTTGCCTTCTGACTTCTGTGTGGTAAATAAACTAGGTTTAAAGTATAAACAATATTTTAGCCTATTTGTCCTCACTAAGAAAAAAAATAGCACAAAGTTGTTTGATTCTCTAACAATCAAAAAGTTCATACCTCAGTGCATTGCCTCAGCATATTCCATTAAAAGTTCTAGTCTCAAACATAACTGGGAAAAGTGAACAGCAGAGACAAATCAAACATTCTCAGGCTCAAGGTTTAAAAAATAAATTAGGTGAATTTCAAATCAACATTTTCCCTACAAAAGCAACTGAGGTTTAGAGGAAGAACATACCTTAAAGATAACATTGATGTTCCCACTTGGAGCATTTGCATTGATGAAGGAGATTTTTAATGGAAAAGCATTGGATGTAAAATATGAGCATGACTTCAGGGGAAAAAAAGAAAGAGAAAAGAACTGGAATGACACGTGTACAAAACATCAGGATAATTCCATACCTCTGAAAAAAATAACATCTTTAGACACTGCTCAGTAGCACTGAAAAATAAATAAATATTTCTTGGTATTATTCACTGCCTAATTGGCTCAGGAAAATAAGAAATTCTTTTTCCCAGACAATTTGTTACACTCAATAATCAAATTATATGAATGGATAATAATTTCTGTACTAAATGTTTTTCATCTTCACCCAGGCCAGGCCTGCTAATTTCTGTGGTGACCTCACTGGCTGAGGATACAGGAAAATCTGAAAATCATAATCTATTTTATGTGACATTTATCTTAATTAAACATACACTCTGATTTCTCATGCCCTACAGCTCCTTTTACCTGAAGACCTCAAAGGGCTTCAAAAAACATTAATGAGTCAAGCATTGCAAATCCTGTGTGAGCGAGGGTGGTACTACCATTATCATTAAAAAAAAGGGGGAAGGAGGGAACCCACCACAAAAACCAACTAAACACAATGGTAAATTAATGGCTTGGTTTCTAGAAATAATGAGCTCCCCACAGGAGCTACTGCTGTCCTTACTAAGTGAAGTGCAATGGAGGCTAATGTGAACAAAACCACTACTACACAGAGCTGTCTCTTTTTTTGCATCTAAACATCTCAAAGAATGCTACAATCATTATTGTGTTAGCTGCATCATATCTCTGTGACATGCAATAGTTATTATTCATGAAATCCTGACCCCCCCTGGAATTTGTCAACCAAAATGTCTCAATAAGTGCTTGAAAGGTTATTGTGAAATAATGCATTACTGACAGAGCTGGGAGCAGTGCTTATTGCTAGTAAATAAATCTACTATTTAATAAATTAAACCAAAATTAAATTTAGGCAATTAAAACCACTTAAAAAATTCTAGTTTGTATGGTTACCATGATATACAGTTCAATCAAGAAGCTGTGTATATTTATAGCAAGATAATGGCCTATAACCATACAACAAAAGTGAAAAAAAACCCTCTTCAGACACTTAAAAATTTTGCATCTGTCCAACCAAGCTGGTGTAGTATAAATAGCATGATTGTATGGTGAGATATCTTCCCATTAGTCATTATTTCCAAAAAGCTTGAAAGCAGTGAGAAGCAGCAGGCTTCAAATTCTTCTGACTTATTTCACACACAATTGGCCCAAGCCTGCAGGGTGCTGGAGACCTCTGTTCTCAGTGAAATCAAGGCTGAATAGCAATCACTTGGAGAATCACAGGTCAAAGGCAATTGAAGGGATCAGCACCTCTTAGAATCAGGTCCACTGTGGATAATGAGCCAGGGAACAAGATAGAGCACAAATTGCTGTAATTAGAAAGCTATAAACTGGTAATATATGTGGGTGTTCAGGTTTGTTTTCTCTTGCTGCTTATTAAAGCATATCTAAAAAACTGAGTCTTGGTACTGTGAACAAAATAACACTAAAGAGCATTGTGGTTTCCTTTATTCTTAAGTAATTTTTAGTAAGAGTCATCAACACAGGTAAGTTACTGTTAATATCATAGAATGGCCCAGGTTGGAAGGGACCTTAAAGATCATCTAGTTCCAACCCCCCTGCCATGGGCAGGGGCGCCACACACTAGGCCAGGTTGCCCAGGGCCACATCCATTTAATATTTTAGTAATTCTCAGTCACATGCCTAGTCTCACCTCAGCAAAAAGCAGCTGGCAGGGAAGGGTCTTAGAAGAGGAACAACTGCCACCAAGGCTACCTAGGCAGGATGGTAACAAGGTCTTAGCTTCAGGGAAGCCAGGTGTCCTTGCCAACCCCAGCATCACAGGAAGGTGTCTGAGCTAGGAGCTGGCTGCTCAGAGTTTGAAATCTCTGCTGCCGCTGCTTCACAAGGTGAGACATGCATGTAACACACACCTTGCCAGTCCCCTTCACCTCTGCCCCCAGGAGAGGCCCGCAGTTTAAAGGGGGTTAGGCTAGATGTCAGTTTAGCAGATGAATCATGCTTAGTACCATAATATTAGTTCCCAGTCAATGCAGCCACTCACTCCCTTTCCCCCTTTACACTACAAAAAAACCCAAAATAAAATAAAAAAACCCATAACCCATTGCATGAGCTAGACTTACATCTGCCTCTATGCCTTGGACAACAAGTGCAGGATTTAGGGGAAGCCGACAAACCTTTACCTCCTGGAAGAACTGCTGAAGTCTGTTGAGTTCCACCTTTAACACCTCCTGCAACATGTGAATCATTGTAGCAACATTTAAGAATATAACATCAGCTTTTAAGCCATGGACTGTCTTTCTATATTTCAAATAAGCAGTAGAATTTCTGCCATGTAACCTTATAACAGCTAATGAGGTCACACTGAGGTGCAATTATTAAAAATAAGAACAATGGTTTTTCTGCCTAGATGCACTCCCAGTTCATGCTGTCATGTAGGTTCAAATTCAATACCCTTTATTAGTGTTTAACCTTGCACCTGGCTCTGATGCATCTCAGGTCTTTTTTACCTTGCTGGATAACTTCATAATTTGTTGCTTGTTGCCTTAAAACTGTGATCTCCCTCTTCTAACTGCAGGTGTGTTAACTGCAAGGTTTGGGAGTTTCTCAGTATCACAGTAACTTCAGCCTTGAGGTTAATCTCTAAAACCCGAAATATGCATCAGTAATGTATAATGTATCTTTACTATTTCTTTTTCTTTACAAATATTTGTCTTTTCACTTCCATGTTTGCTTTGCTGCTCTCAGTAGCAACCATTTCTGAAAAATCCTTTGAAAATCTTTAACAAGGCAAAAAGAATTCATGATAACTTTTGTAATAACCAGAAGTGGCAGATCTACTTTTATTTGGCTTTTTAGTCTGTCTTGCCAAGATCTCAGCAAGAAGCAGTTTTACACATCAGGTAAGTGACAACAGCTCTCTTGGAAAATTAAGCATTTGAATTGGAAATATACCTATGCAATGTAACAGCTGCACCTGCTAGAGAAGACAACTGAAAGTCTTCTACTGCCAGCAATGCATCTCTGCAGGTAGGGGTACAGTATTAAATGCTGAATGATATATTGGAGATACTAAGTACAGTCCACTCTAGCTTGCTTTGCTAAGAAATGAGGATGTTCAGCCTATCAAGGACAACTCTTAGCAAAGTTTTCAAGAATCACTGCAGCTTTACAGGAGTCAAAAGTTTTAGGATGAGGTGCTGAATCTTCCCTTTTAGTTTGCCTTTTAGTAAGATTAGTTAGCTCTGTTACTATTATTTCTGACCACCTCCAAGTCTGGTTGAGAAACCATTGATAAAGGAATTCAAATGGCTTAAAAGATCTGCTGACCTGAAGAGTAATAGTGATGAGAGATGTCCCATTAAATACATGTTTTACTTATTTTCAGAAAAGCACAGAATTTTACACATTTCACTCAGATCTTGGGTTTATTTATGTAAAGGGCATTAGAGGAAAGAGGTGTCACCTTAGAAAAAATAAAATTACCTGAAGAAACTTAGATGAAAGAGATGGTATTTTTTAACAAACCTTTCTTTTTGGGTCACTGGAAGCTTTTACTTTTTTTGCAATGTCTTCCAGAATTCTGATAAGTTTCCCCTCTGTAGAAAACTCATTGTTCAGGGCTTTTCCAGCGCAGAATTGGAGAGCAGCCAGTAGTTTCTGATACCAGATTTTGAAATGAACTTCATTCTGTGCATTCTTCAACAGCCTGAAGGAAGGAGTGGAAAAAAAAACCTGTGTGTCTAAATCTGATTTTTATTTTATACTACCTCTAGCAGGATCAAAAAAGAGACTCCAGACTAATCTGTATTTGGTGACTTTGGACAGCAAAGAATGAAAAACAATGCTTTTTATTTGTTGCCAGTACTCAAGTCCCACTTTATAACTAATGAGATTTTGAGTATGCTGAATCAATATGAATCTGCCATTTCTTATTGCCATACACAATACAGTGCCTGTATTGCTTCTTATTTCTGCAAGAAAAATTTACAAAGTGAGAATAAGTTTTATTTTTGAAGTACAGTCTTAAATATATATCCACAAATCTATTTGTTTTTCTTCTGTCAGTACCCTTAGACAAGCAAGAACATCTCTCAGCTAGGGGGCAAGTTGAAATACCTTGTTAGTCTCAGATGTATCATCAGTTCTAGAAACTTTCACTATTTTAAGTTGAGGAGACATTTCTGAAATTGGCTATACTGCTAAAAACAAGTGAAATGAGCCTACTTTATTCCTTTCTTTTGTGGTAAGTGTTGGTCTAGAGCAAAAACTCAGCTCTTAGTTCTAATGAAATTTGTAAAAGCTTTGTAACTGCAGTTATTATCAACATAAAAGTCAGAAATAAAGCCAAAAACATGCTCTCTTTTTCTTTTTGTTTATTTTTTTCCATGTTCATCATGCAGTCTTCTCTAATTACACATTCATTTGGGCCAGGAACGTTGTGGAGTTTAGGGAGATTTTTAGTTAATTTAATAGGGGAATTCTTTCCTTATGTAGGCCAGAGGTTTTGTATACATTTGACTTATTCTTCTAAATGTAGATGGAATCATCAGCTTTATATTGCTACGAATATCCTGCCCATTGCCTGGGACCTCCCTTTGTCTGAAGGACTGATGAACTGCTCTGCTTTTGTCTAAACTTTCCTTCCCATAACTTCAACCTTAAGAGCATCTCAAACCTTAAATTCTTTATAATTATCTGCATCTTAATGCTGTTTCCCTTACCTGATGAGGCTACTTAAACCTAGAAAATGTTAGTTTTCACAGGACAGAAATCAAAGAAGCTGTTGACTGTCAAGGGACTTCACATATTCATAGGCACATACCAAAAAGCAAGAACAAGATCTATAGCAAGCGCTGTTATTTAAAGGTAAAAAATCATAATTCCTATAGACACTTAAATCTTTCAAACCATATATAAGGCATTATAATATTGCTATGGCAGCCCCTGAATCTTTCTGTGATGAGGGATTCTTGTCAACTTTTATAAGGCAATGATCCTTCTAGGTCCTCTTTTCCTGTATAAATCAATGCAAAATAATATCACCCACTGGTTTCTGAAAAGCCTTTCTAGTGAAATGAAACCTCTTAATATCTAAGGGCTTATAAGTACTGAAAATCTTAAAAGAACATGTGGTGTTTCTATCAGAAATGACTAGGAATAAAAGGGAAGAGGTATGAGATGTTTATCATGAGCACTCTCTGAAGGAGACTGAAATGACATTTCTTTCTTTTCTTTTTGTAAAAACAAACAATTACTTTTTCGATAGGAAAGAAATATAAATTGTCATTGCAGTGCCTGGTGGAGAGCAAACTGCAGCATAGAGAGGCAGACATCCTGAACACTCCACAAACAGAAGGCTGATAGTACATGCATATATGGCAGCAGATAAACAAGTTATTTCAGATTTCAAGCAGAGTGGATACCTCATGCCATTTTAGATAGCCTAGGAAATATTATTTGACCTCCAGCTGCCATCTTGGAACAGCATGGGTCCACTAGAGGCAATATATCATGTGTGTCACTCCTGTGCAGATGTCTCTTATGTCCTATGCTTTCTAAAGTAGCCTGTGTTTAGGATATTGAATCAGATTCTACAGTGGCCTCTTGACTTGTAGGCAAAGAAGGCGATTTAAACCAACAGCATACTCTGTCCACTTCAACAGCAAATCAGAAAGAAGCTTGATGACTCATGGCTAGGCTTCGCGAAAGAAGATTTGGGAAGGGCTCTACCCACGTTTGTTGCAACTGCGTTGGTGGCTAAAAAGGCCAATACGAGACAGGCATGAGCGGTTGCAAAAGGCACAGCAGAAAGACTCCTTAGATGGTGTGTTCTGCAAGGCACGATTCTTTCTGCGTTCTCTTTTCTCCTCAAGGGTGATCCTGCGTGCTATCTCAAAAGCATCCGCAGCGTTATAGATGGTGTGTCTCCAGGCCTCCTGCNCGATTCAGATCCATATAGTAGAGTAAACAGCACTATGGCTCTGTAAACTCTGATCTTTGTACTTTTCTTCAGGTGTTTATTTTGCCAAACTCTTTTATGAAGCTTTCCGAAAGCACTATATGCGTTTGCTAACCTGTTGTCTATTTCTCCGTCAATCCTACCATCCGAGGAGATGAGGCTACCTAGGTAATTAAACTGCTGAACTGATTTGAGCTCTGATTCGTCAATGGTAATATGGGGATGATGGAAGACTTGCTGAAGTGCTGGCTGATAGAGAACTTCTGTCTTCTTTAAGCTGACTTCCATCCCAAAGAGTTTGGCAGCGTCTGTAAAGCAGGATGTTAAACCCTGCAGAGCTGCTTCTGTGTGTGCAACAAGGGCGGCGTCATCAGCATAGAGCAGCTCCTGGACAAGATGATTTAAGGTCTTAGTGTGGGCCTTTAGTCGCCTTAGGTTGAATAGGCTTCCATCAGTATGGTGTCAGATGTAGATACCGTCCTGATCATCGAGGTCTGCTGTGGCCCTTTGGAGCATCATGCTGAAAAAGATTATGAATAGGGTTGGTGGTAGCACGCAGCCTTGTTTCACAGCATTAGTTATTAGAAAGGGCTCAGAAAGCGCATTGCCATATCTGACTTGGCCGTGATGATCCTCATGGAGTGAGATGATCATTTTAAGGAACTTGGGGGGTGTCACGAGCCAGTCTGGGACCAGCGTGGGGTTTGATTCGTATTCTCGGGAACAGAATAAAGACTCAAAACAGAGTCACGTGCCAGACAGTTTATTTGCCCGACGACAGGTTTGCAAAGGTGAAAGAGAGAGAGAGAGAGAAAAAGAGAAAAGTGGTTACAATAGTTACCACCACGGGCCCAGGTCAGTTAAAGGCACAGTTCATCGTTTCTTCCTGCGGGAATAGGGGGACTCACTCCTCCACAGATCGTGTCCTTCGTGTCCGTGTCGTGTCCCATAAATCGAGTGCGTGGCGGTGTCTGTCTCTCCGAGTGTGTGTGCCCCACCAAAGTGTGTCTTTCTCACCTTTTTATAGGGCCAAACATTACACATTCATTGTATTTCCCAACCTGTGTATGCATATGCATTATCTATCCCTGCTTCACATGCAAATGAGGGCTCTGCCCCTTT
>VWZX01008155.1:4178-15988 GCA_013399015.1 Galbula dea
AAGTGATGCAGCAGGTCACTGACCATCTCCTCTTGGACTAGGGGGGAGTCACACCTTTCCCTGACCATATTCCCCCAATTAGGGGAATGGATTTCCTTTGAAACAATAGACTTATTATTAAAGACTGAGGCAAAGAATTCATTAAGCACCTCGTCCTTTGTCACTAACTTCCCTCGTGCATCCATTAAGGGATGGAGTGTTTCATATGGCCTCCTTTTGCTACTAATATATTTAAAAAAACTTTTTTTATTATTCTTAACCTGAGAGGCCAGATTAATTTCTAACTGATCTTTGGATTTTCTAATACCCTCCCTGCAGAGCCTCACAACCATTTTGTATTCCTCCTGGGTGGCCTGTCCCTTCTTCCAAAGTCTATAAACTTTCCTTTTCTCCCTGAGTGTCAGCCAGAGCTCTCTGTTCAACCAGGCTGGTCTTCTGCGCCGCCTGTTTCCTTCCTGCACATGGGTACAGCCTGCTCTTGAGCCCTCATTACCTCTTCCTTGAAAAGCGTCCAGCCTTCCTGGACCCCTATGTCCCTCAATATTCTCTCCCATGGAATACTGAAAACGAAGCTACTAAACAAATTAAAGTCTGCCCTACAGAAGTCAAGGATAGGAGTTTTGCTATTCCCCTTCCTAACCTCTCTAAAAATAGAGAACCTAACCAATTCATGGTCACTCTGCCCAACTCACACCTCTTTATTTTTTCTAGTAATAAAGTTTCAC
This sequence comes from Galbula dea, assembly GCA_013399015.1. NCBI lineage: Eukaryota > Metazoa > Chordata > Aves > Piciformes > Galbulidae > Galbula > Galbula dea. The sequence continues at coordinate 4,904 of VWZX01008155.1, forward strand.
ATTTCTCCTGAAGTCATGAGTCATTTTGGTTTTCATTTAAAAAATTCAGCATTGCAGCAGCACAACACAATCAGAGACGTAGCAGTGTCATATAGGTTTCCTGGCACTCAGTTATTTGCTTGTCTAGATCTGCTGAAAGATTTCTAATATATTTGACAGAGAAAAAGCTTTTTCATGTATCTTTTAAATTAGGAACCAAGAGATGTAGGATTGCTTAATTTGCTGTTATTTGTGAGCAGTTTGCAGATCTTCTTTGGTAATTGGCAGAATAGTGAAGTTGCCTTGTGCCATGTTAAGCTGGGCTGTGAGTACAACCCTTAGCACTGATGTCTGGGTTCTGGCTATCCAACTAGGGAAGCCAAATCAATATATATATTCAGTGATCCTTGCTGTAACCAGGACTTTTTGCTGCTAGAATAGATGCAAAAATCTGGACACCAAGCTTTCTCTGACTTCACAAATAGCTCTGCATTCTTCCAGGAAAATTATCTGTGTGCTACTTTCTGGGGAAGGGGAGGGGCAGCATACAAAAAACCATCCTCTTTCAGCGCAATTACTTCCATTCATTTCTGAATAGGTTAGGTTCAAATTTAAGAGTCTGTGTGAGAAGGAAGATGTGAAAACAAAAATAAATAAAAATAATAATTAAAAGAAGAGAAAAGCATAAAAAGCAAAAAATCCCATATTTCTCTGCACACCTGTGAGGAACCCAAATCTGCTGAACTAGACCTTAGCTTATTAACACTGAAAGGAAAGCCACATGATGTGAACAGAAAATACCATAGAGTTTAAAAAATGCTGCTTCTGAAGCAGGAAATACCCTTCTAACATGAATGTTGATTGGCAAATGTGTCTCACCGCTTGTGTTGTGGTTGCTGCTGGGAATTGCCAAACGTTAGCAACTCCATTTGTTAATGTAGATGTATTGTTTTGTTGCTCTTCACTGAATGCTCTTTAGTTTGATGATATATTTTTAGTAAGATGATAGCTGTACCTTAATATAGTACCTTTAGTGGATTTGGATTGCCTACTCCACATCGCTTTTTGATAGTCAGAACAAAGTAGGTGATCTTTCTGGGGATCATGTTGTTTCTGTGGCATGTTACAATGCACTGGCAAGAATAGATAATACTACTGGACCTTGGAAGTTACCATTTCTGGTCACTGAAACAGGACTATTTTTAACAGATTATGAAACAGTGAATATTGCTGCACTGTAGTAATTCTTTCCTATGAAATTAATGAAGAATTGCATCTAAAATCTAGGGTGTGTCCAATCTATTAACTTATTTTTATACTTCTGATAGTGAGTGTTAACTAAACTATCACAAGCCACAAAACAGGAAATGCAAGAAGAAGCTGACACTAAGAAGTAAATACTTCTGTTAAAGTCTGAATGTTTTCAGTTTCTTGCCACTGCCATCATCACAAGTATTTCCTATTCTTGAGATGAAGAGTGGTGACTAGTCAAAACTGAAATGAAAGAGATACTATCCAGTTAAACCTGCCCTCTGTCTTGCATCTGGTTCAATCAAGGTTCTACATAACCTACTTATGCCAGAACTTCTACAATAGTAGTGTTGAAAATGCTTTCATCATACCTGTCCAGTCAAACCACATATTGTCAGCGGTGTTTAAAGATGACCACTGTCAAAAAATCAGGAGAAATGTGCCACTCCCCAGCTTAAAAACAGCATAAAAGTAAGGGGAAAAAAATGACCATTTAAAATGACCATCAGGAAAATGCCTGTCCTGGCACTGTTATGCCAAAAAATTGTCATAAATTATACATACACAAAAAATCTATGATAGAAAAAATGTCCAATGCTGTGAAGTAAAGCACTCAAAAGCATCACAGCAAGGGTTGCTGGTGCCCCATTTCCACTTGGATTTACACAGTTTAGTATGTTTGTAAAATGTGTGATCATATTTACAATATCTCTCTCTTATTCAGTGCACAAAATGAGCAGAAGTTATCAGAGTGATCAGCTCTTCAAGAATTTGTTTCATTCTCACAGCTCAGTAGGTGGCTTGTACATTAAAGTGTAGTACTTAAACAACAAAAGCAAGCATTACTGTTCTCTGAACCTTCTGCTGACACTGGTCGTATACCACAGGAGCCAATCAAAAAACTATAAGGAGCAAATGACTTTTACTTTTCAGGTTTGCTTTTGATCTGTTGTGCTCTCTATGGAGCTTCATAGTAACAAGGCACAGGGGAGAATGCAGGATATGAAGTACAAAGGTGCTGATTGTATCTGATGGAACTAACAGGACAGTTTCTACTCTCATGTAACTGCATGTTGACCTCCACGCTATTTATAACCTGCTTTAAAAGGGATCAGTTTCTATGGAGTTTTCCACAAGGAAACGGGGGACAGAATCCAGTTTTCTGGGCACTGTTCTGTTGCCATAAACATGAGATCATCCTGTCTCTTTGGCCACACCATGCCTTCATCATTGCATCATTTCTAACATGAATCTAGGGTTTTCCAGACAGCCTTACCCTTGATGAATAATCCTAGTTTGTTCTCTGGACATTGCTTTCCCATGAGCGATATGAGGAAGAAGTGGTGTGAAAAGGAAACCACCATAAACCACTTGAGTCTAAAATGCAGTGTGTATTTGAACATTGCTACTAAAGTGTGGTGGGTTTAAAGGCTCTTCCCAGCCCCCACACACGGCAGTTAAAGGAGAGACTGGATTGGAAGTTAAAACAAAAAACCTGCTTTAATAACAACAGCAAACATAAACGAAAAGAATATAAACATATACAGGACCCAAACAACAAAACCCACTTTCCCCTATACAAGTAATTACGGCAGTGTCCTGGGCAGGCTCTCCCCGTCCTGAAAACAGCTCCACGTGTGTCTCAGGTAACAGATGCAGCGAGGAGACAGCAGCAACCCAATTCCAGGCAGAGGGAGAAGAAGAAGGAAGTTCCTCGTGGTCCCGAGTGTAACAAAAGTCCCCAGGAGAGAACCCATCATTCCCCCGGCTTCCCCCCACCCCCCGCCCCCTGAGGGGTTTGCAGTGTCCTCGACTCAGGAATTTCAGGTTTCTTAAAGGGACAGTCCAGGCAAGGTGTGTGTGTGTGTGTGGAAACTAATAACGGTATTATGTACGTGGTGGTGGAATATCTTTTTAGAAAATACAGTTACTGAACAGAATTAATTCTGTTCTAATCCAAACCATAACATAAAGGTATAGATGAGTCTCAGCAGGTTCCTGTCCCATTCTAACATTCCTGTCCTGTTCCAGTTTCGTCCTGTGCTTACTTGTCTGTATACTTCTGAGTTGGCTTGGATGGGGGAGTCACAGCTATTACTGAGCACTACTGATAATACTGAAAGACTCTCAAATTCTGCCAGAAATAGTGGAATAGATGGCTTGTTACCACATTCACCCTCTTTATTTTACTTTAGGCTGAAACAAGTTTATGCTTTTCTTGCATGTGAACTAGGACTGAATTCTGAGCGGGCTGTAGTTTTCTATTGCAAAAAATTGCTGCTCTACTTATCTTGTCCTGCCTTTGATTAAAATATGTTTCAGTAGTTTAGAAGTAACATACTATTTTAAATTTAGGCAGCTCAACTGTTAACACTGTAGTTTTTTACTGTTGAGTGCTTAAGCTCTCTGCACGAAGTACAGAGAGACCTTACTTAAAAATTAGCAGAAAGTCCTGTGAGCAGGGCACCAAGGGTTGTCTAACCTTCTTCACTCTTTCCATATAGTAAAGTTTCTGTGTAGAAACAGTTTTTTTGCAGAAGTATACCTGGGAGCTTTTACCTTTTAACCCATAATCCTCGTGGAGAATATAGCCCAAGGGATTTTGCTCACACACCTTACTTGCTCGGCTAAGGATATTTACAGTGCTACTCTTGAGTGCTTCCTATTGGAGCTATTTCAATGTCTGTGGATTCTTACTCATGGGCTACAGAAAGAGATTCATGCTCTATAATTGTCCAAAGTGTCAATGCATAGTTGCATGTATCAAGGCATAGTTGCCTATGGATATTTACCAATGGCTGAGGGGAAATTGGGCTATCATGAATTTTGAACATGGAAATATAAATTCTTTTTGTTATCATGTTTGACATCTATTAGATTTAACTAGGCTGCTCTTCATAAATACCTCCTTTGCTTTCACTGTCACTTTTCACAGAATCACAGAACACAGACTCTAAGGGGTTGGAAGGAACCTCTGGAGATCTACTCCAATCCACCTGTTCACCTAGAGCAGGTTGCACAGGATGGCATCCAGGCAGGTTTTGAATGTCTCCAGAGATGGAGACTCCACCACCTCCCTAGGCAGCCTGTTCCAGTTCTCCACCACTCTCAAAGTAAAGAAGTTCCTCCTTTTGTTTAGATAAAACTTCCAGTGCTCCTGTTTGTGCCATTTACCTCTTGTGCTATCACTAGGCACCACTGAAAAAAGACTATCCCCACCCTCATGACACCCATCCATTAAGTGTTTATAAGTATCGATAAGACCCATCTCAGTCTTCTCTTGTCTAGGTTAAACTGACCCGGCTTTCTCAGCCTTTCCCCATAAGAGAGATATTCAAGCTCCCTAATCATTTTTGTAGCCCTCTTCTCTACAGTCTGCAGCAGTTCCCTGTCCTCGAACAGAGAAGACCAGAACTGGACACAGTACTCCATTGGTGGCCTCATTATTAGGGCAGAGTATAGAGGGGGAGGACAACCTCCCTCAACTTGCTTGTTACACTCTCTTGATGCACCCCAGGATGCTATTGGCCTTTGTGATACTTAAATGCCAACCATTATAGCTCCAGCCTGTAGACTAGCTTGCTTACTGCCTTCAGAGTTGCTTTTATAGATCCTACACAGAGCTGATAATTTGCTATGATCTTCTAACTTCTCATTTGTAGAGTTCACCACAACTTCAGTGCTTTATTATTCCTCCTCACCCATCCTTTTGACTCATTTTACCTTTCTCACTTCCCACCTTATGTCAGACTTGAATGTAATGGTAAAAGCTGTTAGTGACTGTTTTGATCCTTCCTCTAGGCTATTCATCAGTATTCCTGACCTTTTCTCCTGGTATTGAGCAATAGGGTAAAAAAAATAACTGTGATTCACTGACTTGGACAGAATGTGTAGCTTATTACTTGTCATTATGTAGCACTCAGTTGAGAACAGGACTTTGCTACTGTGGTCTTAAGGCTTGTAGTGTGCTCTGATATATCATCAATAATTACGTTGGGAGGGTTGACTAACAAGTTTTTTTCAGGAAAAAAGAAGTGAACATTAGGAGGTGATTGAGTTAGATGCAACAAACTCATCTTGCTTCTTTACCCAACCTTGTGTTTGTAAAAACAGAGGCCTTTCTTCAGAAGTTTTGTGAGGCCCAGGCCAGAGATCCATTCTGACTTTGGTAACAATTACCTCTGTCCATCAACTGGACACTTTCTTTCCCTAGTGGAAAAGTATTGTGGCGCATGCACAGATACCGGCTTCTTGCTTGCTTAAAATGGAGGCACAGACATCTGAACATACTGCTGCACCTTCAATTCCTCTGCCTACAAACTACAGGGAGCCAAGGAGGGAGAGAGTGAATACACATTAAGTCTATGAATCTCAATGAAATCTGCCTGTTAATAAGTTTGGTAGTGTTTTTTGTTTATGTTTTTTTTTTGTGGGGGTGTTCTTTTTTTGTTGTTGTTTGTGGGTTTGGGTTTTTTTGTGTGTGTTTCTTTGTTTGTTTGGTTTTTAGTAGCAGTCTGTATGCGCATTTCTGATTTGTATGGATTAATGCATGGCATCAGCTCTGGCTGGACCTGAATCCTTTGCACAAACAGCAGTCTTATGTCTGCTGTTTTGAATTTCTGGAAGCTTTGGTTGGATGAAAATGTAGGTCAAGATGGGTATTCTGCAGCCTCAAGGATGAAAACACTTGTAAGTAGGCCTCCCAGTGCCCAAGCTTTGTTGGTAGTGTATGTTTTAATTACTCAGATCAGCTCTGCTGTAGCAAATTTTAGTGTAATCTTACAACCTGTTAGACGATTAGCTTCTGTATAGTGATATTAGCTTTGTATATCCTAACAGCAGAGGCATACAGTCTCAGGATATGTTTGAAAGACCTTGACTTGTGAGTGTGTGATGTCAAGACTGCCATGTCATCCTGGATATTTGAAATCAAGAACAAAAAATGGCTGAGTTAAGATGGCAGTTTAAGAACAGCTTTGCTGTAGTGATAGATAATTTGCAAAGTAGTGGTGTGGGAGAAATCAGCAACAGGACCTGGGGAATGACTTGAAGCTTTGCCAGGGGAAGTTCAGGTTGGATGTTAGGAAGAGATTCTTTACCCAGAGAGTGGTGGAGTGTTGGAACAGGCTCCCCAGGGATGCAGTCATGGCACAAACTCTCATGGAATTCAAGAAGTGCTTGGACAATGCTCTTAGACACATGGTGTGACTTTGAATTGTCCTGTGCTTAAATAGGAGTTGGACAAAATGATCCCTGTGGGTCCCTTCCAAATCGGGATATTCTGTGATTCTGTGATACTGACAGTGAGCCAGGTTTGTACTCTGTAGGCAGAACTAATGGCATTGAAAGACACAGTAATGAAAATGTGCTTTAGTGAATGCTTCTGAAAGCAACCTGTTCACAGATGTACCCTAGGGACTTCTAAGTCCTGAGGACTTGTGGTTCTTGGAAGGAAACATGGATTTGAAAATAATGGGATCCACAAGTTGGGAATTGCTGCTGAGTTTTGATGAAGCTGATGAAAAAATCCCAGCTCAACTGGTAAAAGGAAGTGTATAATGGTTTTTGGACTTCGTTTTTTGTCAACATCACAATGAGAACTTAGTAAATTCATGAGTTCAAACACATCCCTCATCATGCACTAAACATGGTGTAGGATCAAGGATTGCCATCTCTTATTTTAGGGTATCAGGAAGACTTTTGATAGGCTGGCTGAAAGGGTGTTGGGATATTCTGGGAAACCACTTTTAGTATCTCAGGCAAATCTCGGCACACCTCTAGACGCCAGAAAGAGTCATTGAGAAGATGCTGCTGACTCTTTTTTTGGAAGCTGTTCAGTACTCCTAATAGGTAGACTGTACACACATAAACATGATGCCTGTTCCACCAGGTGCTGGAGTAAAGGACATGGAAAAATGTCTTGTTTTGTCCTGTTTTCTGATATAAGACATCATGCAACCAGTTATCAATTGTAAGGAAGATCATACCAGGGCTCTTATTTCTCAAAGATTTGAAATTTTCCAGCTTCCATGCCCCAAACAAGGTGTTAAATAAGCTGAAGGTAATGGGATGTCCCAATATGTCTATATATAGCATGAGAGCGTTTGTGTAGGGCAGTGATGGTTTTAGTAGGTTTCCCTGAAAGAACGCAGTCTGGAAATATGGGTTGTATGAATGGATGTTTGCAGGAGGGTTGTATATTAAGCTTGGCAAAAAGCCATGAAGATGTATTGCTTTGTGTCCCGTGAGTATCAGACATGCATGTCCTGCTGTCCCTCTACAGGCTGTCAGTTGAATGAGGACTCCAGTTAGCCTTGAGACCAGGTACAATGGTTAAGCATCTGTGAATACAATTAAACCTTTTTGTTCTGAAATAAGCTGACTCCTTCAAACTATCCACAGCGGTAACTGGCACATGTTGTCCTCCCAAAACATACCTTAAGGCAGTGTCTGGAAGAGTTATAGGTGGCACTGACCAGAACAATAGCAATCAAACAGTCATGCTATTTATGCTAACACTTGTATCCTGATAGTTTTCTGCTATAGATGTAGCGTCAGAGATGTAACTAGCCTCAGTTGAGACCTTGGAGCCTGAAAAGTTAAAATATGTAACTTTATAGCAAAGCTAAACACCAGTGAAATGTTTTGTGGTGGGTTTTTGAGGTTAACACCAAATCATCCTCTAACTCAGTGGGGAGATAATTTTTTTCAGGTAGCAAGCTGTTACTGCGGCTAGGTGAATATATCTGGGAGCAAAGAAGACCAAAATGTCTCTTAGGTGGCATTGGTAATGATGAGCAGAGAAACTGCTGCTTGCCGTTTGAGCATAACTGAAAGTGGAGTGTACAAAACATACCTTTCCTGCAGAGGCATTGTCATCATCATCCTGGCTTGAATTTGAATTTGCGGGTGATCTTAGGTACTTCTTATAAGGTCAGGTGGGGTTATGACTCCCTTTTCCACTGAAGCATCACCAGTACCCCTGAGAGCAGCTGAGGAAAGCAGGTTATAATGTTACTTACCCCTGATCAACACTATGGTGTGATGCTGAGTTGACTTCACATGTACCAATTCCCACAGCCTAAGCTGTTTGTAATCTGTGCATCGAGCTTGAAAGAGCTACAGTACAACAGTTTGCAGGAGCACGCAGAGAGGTTAGCTGCTTTGTAAAGGAAGGAGGAGTTGTGGTTTCCTGTTGGTTTCCAAAGGGGCCTCTCTGGACTCCCCACCATCCTACCACTGTATCCAGTGCTCCCAGCAAAGCACACACAAATGAAAGTTGGCTTCAGTGCTTATCTGGATCTTGTGGAAGACAGTGCAGAAGATCCATCTGAAAGATAGAATTTTTATCTGCAGCATGCTGCAGCAGACCAGCTGGCAGATTTGGACAGTGTCTAGCTTTTCTGCAGAGGAGCAGCACAAGCTTCAAATAAAAGACAAATGATGGGGAAAGGACAAATGAAGGAGGGGGTCAGTCATAAGGTGGAGGAAAGGACAAATGTAAAAAGCCCCATTCCATTTCTCTCTCCTGCCCTTACAGGGTTAAGATATGTTCTGATTTCTTGTTTTCTCTTCCCTCAGGCAAAGCCTAATACTGCTATAGCTGAGCCATCCACTCTGGATGCACCTCTAGATTTGAATCATAGAATGGCCTAGGTTGGAAGGGACCTTAAAGATCATCTAGTTCCAACCCCCCTGTCATGGGCAGGGATGCCAACCACTAAACCAGGTTGCCCAGGGCCCCATCCAACCTGTCCTCGAACACTTCCACAGATGGAGCATCAATAACTTCTCCAGGTAACCTGGTCCAGTGCCTTACCACCCTCTGAGTAAAAAATTTCTTCCTAACATCTACTCTGAATCTCCCCTCTTTCAGTTTAAAACCATCCCCCCTTGTCCTATCATTATCTACCCATGTAAAAAGTCGCTCTCCCTCTTTTTTCTAAGCTCCCTTTAAGTATCGGAAAGCCACAATAAAGTCTCCCAAGAGCCTTCTCTTCTCCAGGGTGAGGAACTCCAAGTCACTCAGCCTGTCTTCATAAAGGAAGTGTTCCAGCCCCCTGACAACTTATGCGGCCCTCCTCTGGACCTGGTCTTTCTTGTACTCAGGGCCCCAGAGCTGGATGCAGTACTGTCTCAAGAGGGCAGATTACAGGGGCAGGATCACTTCCCTTGACATACTGGCTACGCCTCTTCTGATGCAGCCCAGGATAAGTTTGGCTTTCTGGGTTGCAAGCACAAACCGCTGGCTCATGTTCAGCTTTTCATCTACCAGAATCCCAAAGTCCTTCTCAGCAGGGCTGCTCTGAATGATTTCTTCTCCCAGTCTGCACTTATGTTTTGGATTGCCTCTACCTAGGTGCAGGACATTGCACTTCGACTTGTGGAATCTCATTTGGTTCATGTGAGCCTATTTCTCAAGCTTGTCCAGTTCAATCTGGACAACAGCCCTTCCTTCTGTTGTGTCGACTGCACCACTCAGCTTCATGCCATCTGGAAACTTGCTGAGGGTGCACTCGATCCCACTAGCTCTGTGACTGATAAAGATATTGAAAAGCACTAGCCCCAAGCCTTGAGGGTCACCACTCATCACTGGTCTCCACTTGGACATGGAACCATTGACTGCAAATCTCTGGCTGCATCCAGCCAGCCAATTTCTTATCCACCAAATATTCTAACATTCAAATGCATATCTCTCCAGTTTACAGGTCAGGATGTCCTGTGGGACTGTGGCCAAGGCCTTACAGAAATCTAGGTAGATGACATCGGTTGGTCTTCCCTTGTTGACTGCTGCAGTCGCTCCATCATAGAAAGCCACTGTGGGGTATGAAGGGCACAGACTCCGACTGTTGATGCAGTCACAATCACTTTATTGTTCTAACAGCTGGAATTCATACTCTTACACAGAAAGGATAATGGCCGATTAGCAAGTGACACCTTCATGCAAAAAGGATACCGACCAATTAGCAAGTGATACTTTGTAGATAAAAGCAGTTACTACCCGGGGATTAACTGTGGTGGCAGTGGAGTCAAGTTCGACAGTCTGGGCAGCTATTGAGCTTGGTTGTGAGAAAGTTGATACTGATACTGTTTTTGTAGGGCTTTAGCGTTTTGATGATAAAAGGAATGTGACATGCATGCCTATTCAAACACGTTTGCTTCCTGGTTGTGCTCACGTAGTGGTCCTGGCAGGAATGCGGCCGTGCAGCAGAAGGAGGAGAAGGAAGCGGGGGGGAGGAGGAGGGTTGAGGCCAGCGGTAGGAATGAAGCAGCTCGTGCCCCCACCCGCCACCCCTCCGCAAGCGTCCTGGCCGTCCACGAGAGCAACATTTTGCCACTGAAAACTGAGTTGTTCAGATAAAGCAGCTGCCCATAAATTCGCCTTGTGCTTCTCAGTCCCCTCATTTTTGCACGCTTTAATTAAATCCGCTGAAGTTTTTCTGGTTTGTGTTTTGTTTTGTTGTTGTTTTTTTTTCCGATTTCGGACTTCTTTGCTAAATGAAAAGTTTCAGGTTTCCTTCCACTTGCATGTTGGTTCTTTTGCAAGAAGAAAAAAGCGCGGGTCGTCACGGGGCCGCTTCGCTCTGGCCCCGGGGTGCAGGTCCAGCCTCGGGTCAGGGGGAGGTGTGGGAGGTGGTGAGCTGCGCCACTCCTGCTCGGCTGGCTAGGCTGTGCTCGGCTCGGGCCCCTTCTGCCTTACTGTTACTTTCCAGTGGGGCTGGCCGCAACTTTGAGTCCTGCGTCTTCCATGTTTAGATTGGAATGTGAGCCAGTTTCCTTATTCCTGATGTTTTCTGTTGAACAACTTCACCATTATCATCAATACACAAACAACAGTTACTCACTTTTAACACA
>VWZX01008155.1:16848-56417 GCA_013399015.1 Galbula dea
GGGTAAAGATCAGGCTCTTTTCTGGGTCAACAGGACCTGGACCTAAAGGGTCCTCTGTCTCGCTAGACTCACTTTCCAAACTGCCTGACAATAAGGCACCCGACTTGGCACTGGTTGTGGTGACTGATGTCGCGGGTTGCGATGGCAACGGAGGTGCCGAGGAAACTGATGTCGTAATTGATGTTGTAAACGGTCCCGCTGCAGCTGCTGTGCACAGTCTCTTTTTCAGGGTCTATCCACCCAGGATCAAAGGGGTCCTCATCAGGATCCTCCGATGAACGGGAGGGAAGGGCAGAGGCAGTGGGTAATCAGTGCGTGCCGTCCGAGCGATGTTCAGGGACTGACGGTGGGGGGGCAGGAGGCACTTTCGGTTTGCAGGAGGCTTCCCCTCCCGCCTTCTGTTTAGAACTTTTCTCATCCTCGCAATTTTCTCAAGGTTCTGTGTGATTTTTAAGAGCTTCAAAAACAACCTGCCAGGTCTCCAAAAGTCCATTAGTTATCATCCCAAGTTGCACAGTCCCATAACTTAACACCAGCGCGATCCCGTATAGCCACATCATAAATTGTTGTAGGGGAGACAGGAGGATCATTTTATGTTATCCATAACAGCATTCTCTGGAATAGTTCACAGCAGCTTACCTTTGTCCTGCGGAAGGTATTTGCTCCAGATTTCCCACGCTTCCTTTCAGCATTTATTTGTGCTTTTTTCTCTTTGCTTCCTCCCAGCGATTCTTCGTTCAGATGTGCTATACAGCCAGATCCCTTCTTCTTTTTAGGATTTCAGTCAAGTCCCTGTTTGGGTGCCGCTTGTGGCGTATGAAGGGCATGGACCCCGACCGTTGGTGCAGTCAGAATCACTTTATTGTTCTAACAGCTGGAATTTATACTCTTACACAGAAAGGATACTGACCAATTAGCAAGTGACACTTTGTAGATAAAAAAACCTACTATAAATGGGATAAAACCAGTACACTGCAAAGGCACGTAACTGTGATAAGAACAGGATGCTGTGAAACTGCTGCATGGGCAGCTGTGGGGAGCTGTGGGAAGAATAGCATACTAAGGCCTCTCCTAGCAGACTCCCACTTTCTCTTTCAGGCTTTCTAACTGTTTTCTTGTGAGAATCTGACCTCTGCCTTGCCTAGTTTCCCTTTTGAGGGAACCTGGCCTTTGCAGCCTATAATGGTATGCCACAAGCCACTGGGTTGTTCTGTCAGGTTTTGCCCTTAAGTGAAGCCATGCTTCCTTGTCATCCATGTGCCTTTAGCATTGCTTCCATGATGATCTATTCCATTATCTTTCCAGGCACAGAGGTGAGGCTCATGGGTCTGTAGTTCATTCGGGTCTCTTTTCTACCTTTTTTAAAAAATAGGGGTGATATTTTCCTTTTTCCAGTCACCAGGGACTTCGCCTGACTGCTATGACTTTTCAAATATGATGGAGTAGTCCTGCAACTGTATCAGCCAGTTTCCTCAGGGCTCTGGGATGTGTGTCAATGGGTTTCATAGACTTGTGGTCTTGAATCTGCTCTTCACTTACAGTGGAAGGATCTTTGCTCCCCCAACCATCACCTAGAGGTTCTGGGTCATGGAGGGGGCATTGGGAGCCTGGCTACCAGTGAAGACTACTGAGCAGATCATTCACCTGTTCACATCTGACACAGGTCTTATCTCCACTACCTTCCATTGCAAATGCCAGGCTCTGACACTCTCTGCAGCCAAGGGCCCGGACACTGACATGTTTGCATGGGGCCTCAGTCTGGATGCCCACAGCTTTTCTAACAGCAGCCCTCAGCTTACAACCATGCCTGGATATTTACAAGAGACTGACCTCGCAGGTTGCCACGACAGCCCAGATGATTCACATTGCTTCTTGACTGACCTTTTCTAGTGCACGGGGATTACAGATCCTCCTGGGGTTTTTAAATAGCCCAGGTAGACTGTGGCCCTGCCTATGCCTGTCCTCACCTCTCTCGGGAGAAACAAGGCTGGGGCTAGCACGATGCCTGGGGCTGCTTGACAATAGCAGATTTACCTGTTCACCGGAGACAAAATCCCTCTGAAATTCTGTCCTGTTGCTTGGAACTACAGGTAGCAGGCAGTTTCTATGCTGTTCTGAGGGATTAAGCTCAGACAGTTCACGTGACTGGAATGTGATCATGGATGGCTATGTCCTTTTCAGGAAAGACAGGTCAACAACACAAGGTGGTGGAGTTGCTCTTTATGTGAGACAGCAACTGGAATGTATTGAGTTCTGTCCAGGGATGAATGAGGGGCGAGTTGAGAGTTTATGGGTGTGAATTAAGGGGCGGGCTGGCATGGGTGATACTGTTGTGGGTGTTTATTACAGGCAACCTGATCAGGATGAGGAAGTTGATGAGGCTTTCTCCAGGCAGATGACAGTGTCCTTGCAATAATAGGCCTTGGTTCTTATGGGGGATTTTAATGACCAAGATATTTGCTGGAAGGCCAAGTCAGCCAGCCATTCCAGTCCAGAAGGTTCCTCCAATGCATTGAGGATTACTTCTTGATGCAAATAGTAGATGAGACAACTAGGAGAGGAGTGCTGCTGGACCTAACAAGGAGGATCTGGTTAGAGAGGTAGAGGTTGAGGGCAGCCTTGGCTGCAGTGATCATGAGGTGGTCGGGTTCAGGACCTCGTGCTGTAGGAACAGAATACCTAGTCGGATCACAACCCTACACTTCAGTGGGGCCAACTTTGATCTTTTCACGAAATTGCTAGGGGAAATCTCATGGGACAGGGTTCTGTCCCATGAAGATAAAGAGACCCAAGACAGTTTGTTAACATTCAAGGAGCACTTCTTCCAAGCACAAGATCAGAGCATCCCAATAGGTAGAAAATCGAGGAAGGGAGCCAGGAGACCCACGTGGTTAAGTAGGGAATTGATGAGAAAACTCAAGTAAAAGGAGTCTACAGATCATGGAAGGAGAGGTTGGCCACATGGGAAAAGTATAAGACTATATAAAAGGCCAAGAAGGAGAACCTGGGTAACTATAGACTGGTAAGCCTCCATGCCTGGAAAGGTGATGGAACACTTTATCCTCTACTCTGTCTCTAGGCATATCAAGGATAAGGGGGTCATTAGGAGCAGTCAGCATGGGTTTACCAAGGGCAAGTCAAGTTTGACCAACCTGATAGTCTTTTATGAGGACATAACCAGGTGGATAGATGATGGCAGAGCAGTGGATGTGGTTATCTTGATTTCAGTAAAGCGTTTGACACTGTTTCCCACAGCATCCTTGCAACTAAACTGAGGAAGTGTGGTCTGGCTGATTGGGTAGTGAGGTGGATTGTGAACTGGTTGAAGGACAGAGGTCAGAGAGTTGTGGTCAATGGGATGGAGTCTAGTTGGAGGCCTGTGTCTAGTGGAGTCCCTCAGGGGTCAGTACTGAGACCAGCGCTTTTCAATATATTCACTGACAACCTGGATGAAGGAATAGAGTGTGCTCTCAGCAAGTTTGCTAATGACACTAAACTGGGTGGAGTGGCTGACACACTGGAGGGTTGTGCTTCCATTCAGTGAGACTTAGACAGGCTGGAGAGTTGGGCAGCGAGAAATTTAATGACATTCAACAAGGGACAATGGGGAAATTTAATGACATGACAAGGGGCAATGGCTGTAAGCTGAAGCATAGAAGGTTCCATGTGAATACAAGAATGAATTTTTTCACAGTGAGGGTGCCGGAGCACTGGAACAGACTGCCCAGAGAGGTTGTGGTGTCTCCTTCTCTGAAGATATTCAAAACTTGTCTGGACACATTTCTGTGTTTCCTTCTCTAAGGAATTCTGCTCTGGCAGGGGTATTGGACTAGATGATGTTTCGAGGTCCCTTCCAATCCCTAACATTCTGTGATTCTGTGACTGAGGTGAAGAACTTAGACTCATAGAGTAGTTTGGGTTAGAAGGGACTTTTAATGGTTACCTAGTCACACCTCCCTGCAGTGAGCAGGGACATCTACAACTAGAGCAGGTTGCTCAGAGTCCTAGACCTGGACCTGGAATGATTCCAGGGATGGAGTATCTACTACCTCTCTGTTGAGTACCTCAGCCTTCTTTATATCCATTGTCACCAGTTCTTTTATTTATCAGAGGGCAGACACTTGCCTTGGCATTTCTTTTTGACTAATGCACTCATATAATCTGTACTCATGTACTAATATAATAATGTATTTGATTAATGTACTTACAACAATAATTTGTGTTATTCTTCACATCCCTTGCTAAGTTCTGTTTCATCTGTGCCTTGGAAATAGATATCCCTGCACTGTCTCCAGACTGTGGGTCCTTGCAGCCACTGGCTGTTTGTTTTTTCCTTATACCTCAGTTTGAGTAGCAGATCCTTGCTCACTCATGCTGTTTTCCTGCCTGCCCTGCTTGATTTCTTACACATGGGAATGGAGAGCTCTTGCGCTTTAAGAAAAATGTCCTTAAAGAGTTGCAAGCTCTGATTGGTTCCTTTGTCCCTAAGGGCAGTTTCCCAGGGGATCTCATTGACTAAGTCTTCAAACAGGTGGAATTTTGCTCTTCTAAGGTTCAGTGTCGTGACTTTGTTCTTTGCCAGGCTCACGTTCCTCAAGATCACAAACTGAACTAGGGCATGGTCACTACAATCTACACTGCCTTCCATCTTCACCTTTTTAATGAGTTCCTCTGCCTTGGTGAGCAACAGATCCAGTAATGCTTTTCCTCTGGCTGGTTGTCTAATACCTGGACCAGAAAGTTATCCTCAACGGACTCTAGGAGTCTCCTGGATTTCTTGCAATATGCTGTATTACTTTCCCAGCATGTGTCTGTGTGTTTGAAATCCCCCATGAGGATAAGAGCTGGTGAGTGCATTGCTTCCTGTAGCTGAAGAAAGGCCTCCTCAAGAGGCTCCCCTTGATCGGACTGCTATAGTAGATCCCAACCGTAAGGTGACCTTAGAATCACAAAATCTTCTAGGTTGGAAAAGATGTCTTAAGATTATCAAGTCCAACCGTCAACCCAACACAACCGTGCTCACTAAACCATGTCACAAAGTGCCACATCGACATATTTTTTGAACACCTCCAGGGGCGATGACTCCACCACTTCCCTGGGAAGCCTGTTCCAATGCCTAATCTGCTGGCACAACTTGAGGCCATTTCCTCTTGTCCTATTGCTAATCAGCTGGGAGAAGAGACTGACCATCACCTCTCTACAGCCTCCTTTAAGGTAATTGTAGATAGCCATAGGATCTTCCCTGAGCCTTCTCTTCTCCAGCTCCCTCAGCCACTCCTCATAAGTTTTGTGGTCTAGACACTTCATCAGATTTGTTGCACTTCTTTGGATGCACTCCAGCAACTCAATGTGTTTCTTGTAGTGAGTGGCCCAAGAATGAACACAGTATTTGAGATGTGGCCTCACCAGTGTTGAGTATGGTGGACAATCACATCCCGAGTCCTGCAGGTCACACTATTTTGGATACAAGCCAGGATGCTGTTGGTCTTCACAGAATCACAGAATATTAGGAGTTGGAAGGGACCTCGAAAGATCATCTAGTCCAACCCCCCCGCCACAGCAGGATTCCCTAGACCAGGTCACACAGAAGTGCGTCCAGATGGGTTTTGAATACATCCAGAGAAGGAGACTCCAGAGAGTCTCTGGGCAGTCTGTTCCAGTGCTCTGGCACCCTCACTGTGAAAAAATTTCTATGTGTAATCACACGGAATCTCCTATGCTTCAGCTTACAGCCATTGCCTCTTGTCCAGTTACTGGGCTTCACTGAGAAGAGCCTGACCCCATCCTCCCGACATACACCCTTCACATATTTAAAAGCATAGATGAGGTCACCCCTTAGCCTTCTCTTCTCCAAGCTAAAGAGACCCAGCTACCTTAGCCTTTCCTCAGAAGGAAGATGTTCCACCCCCTTCATCATCTTTGTGGCTCTGTGCTTGACTCTTTCCAGCAGTTCCCTATCCTTAAACTGAGGGCCCCAGAACTGGACACAATATTCCAGATGTGGCCTCACCAGGGTAGAGTAAAGAGGAAGAAGAACCTCTCTTGACCTACTAACCACACCCCTTCTAATCCACCCCAGAATCCCATTGGCCCTCCTGGCCACAAGAGCACACTGCTGGCTCATGGTCATCCTTCCATCCACCAGGACCCCCAGATCCCTTTCCCCTTCACTGCTTTCCAACAGGTCAGTCCCCAACCTATACTCATACATGGGGTTGGTCTTTCCCAGGTGCAAGACTCGACACTTGGCCTTATTGAATGTCATTAAATTTCTCCCTGCCCAACCCTCCAGCCTGTCTTAAGTCTTGCTGAATGGAAGCACAACCCTCCAGTGTGTCAGCCACTCCACCCAGTTTAGTGTCATTAGCAAACTTGCTGAGAGCACACTCTATTCCTTCATCCAGGTTGTCAGTGAATATATTGAAAAGCGCTGGTCTCAGTATTGACCCCTGAGGGACTCCACTAGACACAGGCCTCCAACTAGACTCCATCCCATTGACCACAACTCTCTGACCTCTGTCCTTCAANAAGATGATGGAGAGTGGCCTGGCAATGACTTCTGCCAGCTCCTTCAACACCCGTGGGTGCATCCCATCAGGTCCCATGCACTGATGGATGTCCAGATGGCTTAGCTGTTCCCTAACCCAGTCCTCCTCAATGAAGGAAAACTCCTCCTTTATCCTAACATCATGTGGGGGCTCACGGGTCTGAGGCTCCTGAGCACAGTCTCTAAGAGTATAGACAGAGACAAAGAAGGCATTCAGTAACTCCACCTTCTTTGTATTTTCTGTCACCATGGCACCCACCTCATTCAGCTGGGGGCCTACATTGCGTCTAGTGTTAGTGTTTCCTGCAATGTATTTGAAGAAGCCCTTCCTATTGTCCTTGAACTCCCCTGCAAGGTTTAATTCCAGAGAGGCCTTAGCTTTCCTAGCTGCCTCCCTGCAACCTCTGACAACAGACTTGTACTCTTCCTACGTAGTCAGCCCCTTCTTCCATGCCCTGTAGAATCTCTTCTTCCGTTTCAGCTTGCCGAGCAGTTCCCTCTTAACCAAGCAGGTCTCCTGGCTCCCCTCCTTGATTTTCTATGTATTGGGATGCTCTGATCTTGAGCTTGCAAAAAGTGCTCCTTGAACGTTAACCAACTCTCTTGGGCCCCTTTGTCTTCTAGTACCCTGTCCCATGAGATTTTCCCTAGCAATTTCTTGAAAAGATCAAAGTTGGCCCTATTGAAGTCTAGGGTAGTGATCCTAGTAGGTATTCTGTTCCTACCCCACAAGATCCTGAATTCTACCATCTCATGGTCACTGTAACCACGGTTGCCTTCAACCTCTACCTTTTCAACCAGACCCTCCTTGTTAGTGAGTATCAGGTCCAGCAGTGCTCCCCTCCTAGTGGGCTCATCCACCACTTGCATCAAGAAGTTATCATCAATGCACTGGAGGAACCTCCTGGACTGGGAATGGCTGGCTGAGTAGGCTTTCCAGCAAATATCTGGGTAGTTAAAATCGCCCATGAGAACCAGGGCCTGTGATCGTGAGGCCACTGTCATCTGCCTGGAGAAAGCTTCATCTGCTTCCTCATCCTGATCAGGTGGCCTGTAATAAACACCCACAACAGTATCACCCATGCTAGCCTGCCCCTTAATTCACACCCATAAACTCTCAACTCGCCCCTCATTCATCCCTGGACAGAAGTCAATACATTCCAGTTGCTGTCTCACATAAAGAGCAACTCCACCACCGCGCCCTGTAGATCTGTCTTTCCTGAAAAGGACATAGCCATCCATGACCACATTCCAGTCATGAGAGCTCTCCCACCATGTCTCTGTAATTGCCACCAGATCATAACCCCTGGACCGCACATGGATTTCTAACTCCTCCTGTTTATTCCCCATGAAGGGTGCGTGTCGGGAGGATGGTGTCAGGCTCTTCTCAGTGAAGCCCAGTGACAGGACAAGGGGCAATAGCTGTAAGCTGGAGCATAGGAGATTCCGTGTGAATACACATAGAAATTTTTTCCCAGTTCAGGTGCCAGACCACTGGAACAGACTGCCCAGAGAGGTTGTGGAGTCTCCTTCTCTGGAGATATTCAAAACCTGTCTGGACACACTTCTGTGTGACCTGGTCTAGGGAATCCTGCTGTGGCGGGGAGGTTTGACTAGATGATCTTTTGAGGTCCCTTCCAACTCCTAATATTCTGTGATTCCGTGTGATTCTGTTGTTTTCTTTAGACTGAAGATAATTGTCAAATTTCATTTGACAGTAAAATGTGATGTTTCCTCTGAAAACTCGTCTGATTCTAATGAAGTCCAATCCAGAGTGGTATATTTAAAGTCAACTTTTAATTCATGTGCAAATTTACCTTCATAACAAAAAATTCTTTTCATTTAGAAAAAATCTGTAGTTAGCATTCCACTATATAATCCTACATTCTGCACCATTCCCAAGGTATATATGATAAATAAATGAATATCTGCAGTAAGAATTCAATATTCCTTTTTCAAAAGGTTATTAACTTTTCCTAGACCTTACTGGTTGGGTTTTGTTGGTTGGTTGGGTTTTTTCTTTTTTTATTTTTTTTTTATTTCCATCTTTTTTTCTTTGAGGTTTATCACCAACTTAATTAAAATTAAATTGTAATAATTTTCGATGCAGAACTGATTCTTTTACATAATTGAAAACTCCCCTGTGGATTCTTCTTGATTTAAAGAAAGCTTTTGTTGGTATACCTTGTGCCTATGATTCATATAAAAACAAATCTATCAGCTCCATTTCTAGAAATTCTCATTCTAACAGCCGAAATGAATCTGCTGTATTTTATTCATCAACCAGCCCTGGAGTTCTGGTGACTTATAAGATTTTAATCACTCTGTATTTACAGTATATTAATGTCTTCCTTTTGAAGTGCATCAAACTTTCAAAATAAACGTAAGTTTTCAACCAAAGCCTTCCTTTTAAACATGAGAGGGTCGTATTTGACTGATACTCTGATTTAATTCATTTAGACTGCTACGCTGGTTTCTAGTTACTGTTTTTCACCTTGCTCTGGTGCTTGTTTGATGATTCATTTGCTTTATACATGGTTCCTAACCTGAATTAGCAAATCTTCTTCATCAAGTGCACCTAGTGAAGACTTTAGTATTGGAATCATGCTAAAAACAAAAAAAGAATCCTACTTTGATAAGGAGCGCTGTTTTATTTTTAAGTACTGGGCTGGTTTTTTTCTCTGTCATATCCTCAATGAATATTACTATTTCTATTCAATTAAACTAGGGAGTATAAAAAGCCTCGCTGACTCTGGTTAAAATGACAAAAATAATTTTTCCAAGTGAAGCTTCATGCCCTGCTCTGGTAAGCTAGCTCCCTTGCTGGTGTGTGAGCACAGCACGTGAACTCAGCATCACAGCAGCCCAGATAATGCATGGTTCATGCTCTGTATTAAGTTGAAGGGTCTGCAAGAAATTCCTGTAGCCTGCAGATTAGTGTGGAAAACAACCATTGAGAGTTTCTTTACATCTCATTGGTAACGGTTGACCATTTTAGTTATCTGCTAAGCTCTACAAGCTATTCAGGATATAGACAAGGGTTAGCCCTATAAAAGGATCTACACAGAGAGAATTCTGAACACATTTTGGCTGGGCTTAACTTAAATGCTAGTTCAGTATTGCCTAAAAACAGAAGGTTTTGTTATTCTTCTCTCCTCCCCCTTCATACAGCTCTTTTGTGTGATCCCATTTGCCTTCCCCATCTCCTGTAACATCAGTTCTAGGCAAAGAAATAGTCATCTTCCCAACTGCTGGCTCTAGCTCAGGAGTGGAAGAGTGGAAGAGAAAAAAGAGATGATGATGACTGGGTGATGGCTGACTGCAAGCATAAACTCCTAAACTCCACTGGCTATGACTTGACCAAGCTGAGGATCTGCCAACAATTAAAGGATTAAAGGTAGATGGTTCCTGCTGGAAGCACATAAAAGCACTTCATTATCCCGCTTGAACCTTCATTGGCTGAGAGTGAAATCCTGCCACACATATATAATTCTTCCAACTTTGCGAACTGAAGGAATTTGGCATTTCAAAGGCGTGCTCTTCATTTTAAGAAAATGGACTATAAATGAGTGCAGTCAATTGTTATGCATACATTTTAAATGTAATATAATATATAATATGTAATATGTAATATATAATATATGTATATATAACCTCATTACCGTGTTGTAATGGTGGTGTCATGTGTTTTGCAAGAAAAAAAAGGTATGATTCAATTGACCCTGGGAAATAGGCTTTTATATTAAATTGGAAAAAAAAAGTGGGACTTCACAATATTATGTTATGTATGTTATATATCAGTTTAGTATAGCAAGTCTGATTTGCTTTTCTTTTTTGAAGGTAGCTATCTAATAATTTAATACTCTATTTGTCAGCAAATGAACATACATTTCCAACACAGACTCTAGCTTAAATCTTTAAAAATGATAATATGGAGTTTGACTTCCATAGTTACTGCCTCATAAAATATAAGTAAATATGTTGTTTAAAGTATGCAGCAGACAAACATAAAGGCAAAAGAATTCAGATATCATGGTGATAAAAGGATATTAGCATTTACTGATTATTCCTATCATTGCATCTGTTACATTAGTAATTCTTTAATTATGTGAATGATAGAAGGGTAAATTCACAAGAGGGAAAATCGCTTTACATATAACTTGGTGGGATAACAAAGCCTAGAACCTATTTTAAAGAAACCATGACAGACATCTTTTACTCACAGCAATCTGCTGCAACAGGAAATTATTTCTGCTACTATGAAATGAAATGAAATAAAGATCAGATGGTTCATTTGCTTGCATTTACTTTGCACAGTTCTACCAGTAAAACAGGATGTTTTCTATTAACTTTGCTCCAGGTTTCCTGGTAACAAAAGCACCAAAATAAGAACCAGATTTTTTCTAGGTGAAATTCACTCCTCTTGCATAAAGCCTTGTGCCTAGCATCTATAAAGAAAAAAGCTGAAGATGTGGAAGTTGCTAAATTTATGTGTAAGTACCAGGCTGTGATATGTACAAGCTCACAGGAGTTAGGTACTCAGCTCCCACTGAAACTCAGAGGATGTGAGTGCCTTTGTTCTTAAAACTGTTTTTGAAAATTCCAGCTCCGTAAGATTACTAGCCTGTGATTATTTGCTCAGGGAGACTGTGTATATATATCTATATCTATATGAATAGTGTCTTGGGTATTTAAGGTTTATGCAGGTGAAAATAAGAGCATAGAGCATGCAGTTTCTTAACTGTGAAGAACCAGCAGCTTTCCTGAGCCATACTGCTTATGAGACAGGATGCTGGGTCTTCCTCATAGATCGCTCTTGGTTTGTGCCCTTAAGCTACCTTCAGCTCAGCCAGAAAGACAAGGGGCTGTGAGCTGATTGATGGCAAACTTTGAATCATGTGTGGTTCAAGTGGAAAGAAGGGCTTTAAGTCAGCCACACGTGCACTGGATGTTCCATCTAACTGGAATGTGGTTTGTGTTGAGGTGTGTTTTCTTTGGCTATTTTTTCCTGAAATGTGCAATAACAAACAATAAAATATTTACATCATTACACCTGAATTTCAGTGTCAGCTTTTTCTGTCATAAAATTGAATATTCCTATGTGCAACAGGTGAATTATTTTCCTTGGGGGCCAGAAACGAAACTGTTTTCAATACAGAGAACAATAAACTGATTACTACAGGTATAAACTTTCTGGTGAAGAAGTTTCCCAGTCTTCAGTGGTGATGCTTGTCCCATAGCTCCTATATCAGCTGTGTGCCAGGCTTCACAGTAGTTGCTAACCAGTCAGATCCCATTTGCAGTTGAACTATGCCATATTACTTTTTGAGGCCTCAAAGGTAATGTTAAGGATTATTTCCTGAAAAGGTCTCTTTTTTTGTTTTATTCAACTGCACACCTCTAGGTGTGGTGACCTGTACTTCTGCTTTCCTTCTGCTTGAAGCAAACAGTAGGTAGGGAAAGATGAAGATAGAAAGGAGAGGAGGAAAAGGAGAACACAACCTGATATCCCATAATAGACTATCAGAAATGGAAAAGAAAGGTGGCATAAGGAAAGGGAACAATTTTTATCACATTTCTAGTAGCTCAAGATATTGCTACTTGTATTATCTGGTAAAAACAGATGTCAAATAAAACTTATAAACGGTAATATAAACTCACCAAGATGGATCAGTCATTACATTCCTCCCATCAAAGGAGTATATTGGAACGTCAGTGTTGAATTGTTCACCATTTCCATTAAATATAGATTCCCAATTATTGAAAAGTATTTCTCCCTGTTAAAATTTCAAAGCCACTTTTATGAACAAAAGAAATCTGAAATCCATATCATACCTGACTTCTATGACTTAGATAAAAGTTAGTTAATCTAAAACCTTATCTGCGTTTAAGAACAATTAGCTGTTGCAGTTTTCACATCAGTTTCAGCGTGATGCTCCTAAAAAATCTTGTCTCGTCTTTCTGCTAGCAGCTCTGTGGTCATCTCCATTACCACTGTCCTTTCCCCCCTAATTGTGTTAGAAGTATTTTAAAAAATTGCTTATAACTACTGCAGCTATAGAGAAAATGCAAAGATAATTTGTACTGGAACTTCTATTTAAGTCAGAATTTTGTGAAAAGTGTTGTAAATGTTCAAGGCAGAACCTTTGCATTAGGTTACCTCTCAAACTGTTTTTGGGTTTTCCCAGTCAAAGCTGAATCAGTATTATTTTTTCAAATTTGTCTCCAAGTCTCTGTATTTGCATGTCCATTCAGTATGTTCCTAGCATCATGTGTTATTCCTGTAGGTTTGTTTGGCTGTTTGTTCTGGGCGACAGCCAATGCTACAAAGACGTATTTGTTTTCCTCAGTTTTAGAGTGTGTCTGTGTGAGACCACAAAATTACTAATGCTCTAGACTCTCAGTTTCATCAAAGTGAATCCAGCATCACTTCTATGAACAGATCTTGCCTTTATCTTTAGAAATAAGAGAAAAACCCCTAGCCTATTATACTCTGTGATCATACTAGAAGAGACAACATCTATATTTGAGGAATGAGGATGCACTTTCCCTGCTGATATAAAAAATAACCAGAAAGCCAAACGTCATACTGTTGCTCTGACAGGAGCCTGCTTGTTGTTCGCATATCTTTATTTCTACCACTAGCCATAGGATATTGAAAAAAAACAACCCCTGGAAATGCAAAGGAAATGTGAAACAGTCTGTAACTTCCTACTTTATCACCACTTTTTTGATTCTTAAACCTGACTCTGAAATGTGAAGCAAAGCTGCTTCTTCATAAAATGCAGTTAGGGTTGAAACTTTCTGCTTTTGCCATTTCCCAAGATTTTGAGGCACCTACAGTCTATCCTATATATAACAAGCAGTAAACACTAATTTTTACCTTAAGATTGACTATTGGTAAATGGTATCGGTCTGATTTTCTGACAACTGTGGCCAAATCTTGCAAATGTGATGAGAGGAAGCCTCTATAGGTAGACGTCAAACCTGCTAGTTGGGCCTGTTGAAAACACTGAAAATTTGCTCGCATGTCACCAGAAGATGGCAAGTTTGAAGCCACCAGATGCAGCTGGAGAGAAAAAAAGAAGAAAACCCACCATTATTTTTTTAGAGTTTATAATACTAGGAAGATATATTGGAAACAAATTAGATCCCCTCTCCTTCTGCTAGCACAAGAACCAGTACCTTCCATACCAGGCACGAAAGTTATTTGCTGCTGTAACATTACATTTCTTAAAACTATGAGACCTATAGCAGAAATACCTATATATCTTTGAATATAAAGGAAACAATTATATACTGCTTTTTGCTTTCATTGTCCAAATATTTTAAATTATTTTAAATGAAAGCTTAGATTCTAAAGCGTCTATCTAAACAAGCAGTGCCATGAAGATTTAATCGTAACACTGTTGTTAGCTTAAGAATTATTGTGTCTTGAAGGTATAATCACTAAGTGAAGAGAGATTCCTAATTGAATCAGGTTATTTTTTTTCTTTTAGATGGGAGAGAGGCTGGGGTGAAGACAGGAGATCTGGAGGAAACAATTTAAAATTGTGTCTGTGATGTCTAAACCAGTTGAAGAAATGTATTGTAAATTTCTAAAGTAAAATCTGTAAATTTGAAGAGGTAATATTGCAAATCTCCTTCAAGAAGCAAACAATCATGTTTCAAATCACAGCTATGCAGACATAAACCTCTCAGAATACAGATGTCATACTTACTGCTGGTTTTCCATTGTTCATGTTTGATGTTGGACTCACTGCTGGAAGAGACTGAAACCCCTATTATTTTAACACATACAAACAGATATGTTAAACATGTTGCTCAGATAAGAATTTTGGACACTTTATTTTCTAAATAGAGCAAACATTGAACACTGGAGAATTTGAAAGCATCCTCCTTCTAAAAAATAAACCCAAACTATGTAGCCAGAATACTATACCTAAATGTCATCTATTTGATGTCATATAAATGTGCTTGAAAGCTATCCTGGCCAGAGGTGCTTTGCTAGACCTGAGTGTATAAATTCCACAGTGCTCTGCCAGAGCTGGTGTCACTGCTGGATCGTACCTGGAGTCCAGCATGGAAGCAGCCTGCTTTTGGCAGGAGTAGAAGACAATTCATGAAAATTAAAACTGAAAGGGTAAGAAGCATGTGGAAACCAAAAATGTAGTGAGTGGGAATGTTTCTCAAGTCCTAAGTAATTCCCTCTCCTAAGCAATTGGCATGTAGGGTCCAGAAGGTCAATGATCTTCAGAGCTGTTTCAGGAACAGCCAAGTTATTTTTAGTTATGGTAGGTTTGAGTAACAAGCCTCTGACTGTACTGATTGGGAAACTCATGTGGTGTCAGCTGGAGGCTGCAGACAGATTCTTTTAACATAGGGTCTAGACATTTTCCTGGTGTGCTAAGTGCACTTGTCTCTGACCTGCTCCAACTTTTTATTATTTATTTCTGGCCATCTTCCTGCTTGCTTCTCCATCCTAGAACTCTCTTGCCCTCTGATAATCTCAGCAGTCAGATCAATTAACCTATCACCAATCACAGAATCACACAATTATTAAGGTTGGAAAAGACCTCTAAGATCATTGATGAAATTGTTCTCTATTCCTCTTGCCACTCCTTGGTTTTCATCTTCCTGTAATTTTTTGGGACAGATGGCTTGGTATGACTGACTTCAGTGTTATGAAACAGAATACCTTTTGGTTTGTGATTTGTTTTGTAGGCAGCCTGCTTTTTGTAGATGCTGCTTTGTCTCTGTACTGTTTGGAGTCTCAGAACATAATGGAAACCTGACTGGCTGGAGTGAATCAATTTGCAAGCTTATGCAGTGGTAGGATGCTTATTTTGTACTGACAAGTCCCAGTTGAAAATCATGTTGTGCATGTCTTCGATTTCTGGCAAGTGTGTTGCCTAGTTTTGCACATTTAGACTCAGTTTTTCGCAGGTCCAGTATTTTCTACTTACATGACTTGATATGGCTGGAGGAGGAAGGCTGTCAGCAAGGATAGGAATTAGCTCACCAAGCTGAAAGAACCCAAAAGCAAAAGCAGACAGAACTGTATCACCAGGAGCTTCTGAACTAAAAAAAGAGAATCTTTGCACCCATATTTCTCCACTCCTGTAAAAAGTAGCTGCAACAACTCCATTTTGAGTAAGGGAGTTGGAAAGGATTAGGACATAATGCAATAGTACCTGCAGCTTTCGCCATCCACTTTGGACGCGGATAAAAACCTCACTGGTTTCACTTAGATAGTTTAGCATACCTTCTGGTACCGAATGAACTTTTTCCAACATACCTTCAATGTTTTGGTATGTTGTAACCTGTAAAATAGGAAAATGCTTCATCAGACACACAAAATGTTTTGCAGATCGAATTGTTAAATTGAAGTCTCACTTGAAAACATAAATGTCAAGGCAGGAAATTACCACAGGAAATCCTTATAAGGTCAGTTATGCATCATTTTCAGTAACATAAATATCTTCTAATATGGCATGCCAACATAATCTTTCTGTGGATTGTAGTAGAACTACACCAATAGTTGCACAGTGTGAAGATCATTAAGCTACTCAGGGAACTAGTTAGTAAAGTCTCCTGGGATAATGTTTTTGCTGGTCCTGGGGTCCATCAGTGTTGGTCACTTTTTAAGCACCATCTCCTACGAGCACAAGAGCTGGCAATTCGGAAATGTCAAAAGCCAAGTAGACAGGGCAGAAGGCTGGCTTTGTTGAACAGGGCTCTTCTCTTGGAAATTATGCAGAAAAGGGCGATGTATGCCCAGTGGAAGTTAGGTCAGCTTACTTGGGGAGAGTACAGAGATTCTGCTTGTCACTGTAGGGATAAAATTTGTGCAGCTAAAGCTCAGTTGGAGTTGAAGCCGGCCAGAACTGTGGGTGATAATAAAAAGAGATTTTTCAAATACATTAGTGCTAAAAACCAGCGCAGGAACAACATATGCCCTCTACGGGAGAAGGTTCGGCATCTCATAAACAGGAACACAGACAAGGCAGAGGTGTTTAATATTCTTTGCCTGTGTTTACAATACAGATGACAGACCAAAGGGGACACAACATGACAGTGAAAGCGATAAACTTCTGTTTGACCTTGATCATGTGATGGAATTGTTGCTTCAGTTAGATCCCAATAAATCTATGGGACCTGATGGGATACATCCCAGATCCCTCAAAAGAGCTGGCTGATGTTGCGAGGGCTCTCTCTATGCTGCGAGGCAGTGACAGCACAGCACAGACCATGCAGAGACCGAGATCGGGGTAAGTCCGGGGGTGAATTTTTTTTAGATCAGGCTGCACAGGGGGGTTCCTGACCCTAGGGACACCTGAACAACCCGGACCCCTGTCCGGACCTGCAAGTCCACGGCACCCAATCAAGGCCAGGAGGGGGTGGAGCCGGGATCACCACGGAAGTTTTAAACGTGGTGAAACTGAAACAGGCAGTTAGTCTGCGAGGCAGCAACAGCAGCAGCACAGACTGTGCAGAGACCAAGATTGAGATAAGTCCAGGGGGTGAATTTTTTTTAGATCAGGCTGTACAGGGTGATTCCCGACCCTAGAGACACCCGAGCAGCCCGGACCCTGTCTGAACCCGGAACTCTACGACACCCAATCAAGGCGAGGACAGGGTGGAGCTAGGTTCACACCACTCCTTCCCCCTTCCCCCCGGGGGATTTAAAGGGCTCTAAGGAGTGCAGCGAGTAGGGATGAGTATGTTAATAAGGATGAGTGCATCAGTTTGTGCAGGCAGGGTGAGCAGTAAGGGCAGGACACGAGGTACTGCAAATTACTCAAGGAGAGATGGCGGCTACTCGGAGGAGGCGATAATGGTATCCAGGTTCACAGGCTGTGAGGAAAGGCATAGGCTTTCACTGGCAGCAGGGGGCAACACTGACTATGGCTGTGTGCAGTGTGAGAAGATTGAGGACCTCCTCATCTGCGTGGCACAGCTCCAGGATGAAGTGATGGAGCTCAGGGAAGAGGTGAGTAGGTTGAGAAACATCAGGGAAAGTGAGAGGGAAATTGATCACTTCCACAAACTTATCTCTACAAAAATGGGAGGTAACTTCTGATGGAGCAGAGAATTATATATCCTCTCATCAGCAAGTCCCCCAGCCTTCGTGTAGTAACCCAGTGGAGCAGGGTCCATGGGATCAGGTCTCTGCTCAATATAAAAAAAAAAAAAAAAGGAGAAAGTGAGTTCCTTTAAGAAGTACATAGCCTGTAGTGCCCTTGCAAAATAGATACGGGGCTCACGAAGGCCAGAAATGCTAAGGCCAACTCGTCTCAAGTGAGCCATAAAAACTGGCAATAAAAAGAAAAATGTCATTGTAGTAGGTGACTAGTAGGGTCATTGTAGTAGGTGACTCTGGGCTGAGTGGAGCAGAGGGCCTGATATGCAAACCAAACTTGCTTCATAGGGAGGTCTGCTGTCTCCCTGGTGCCCAGGTAAAGGATATCGTAGGTAAAATTCCCACCCTTGTGAATCCTTCAAATTATTACCCACTCCTGATCTTTCAGGTAGGTAGTGGTGATGCAGCAATGAGAGGCTCACAATCAATTCAAAGAGATTTCGGGGCTTTGAGGCAACCGGTAAAGGGATCAGGAGCTCAAGTTGTGTTCTCCTCCATCCCCCTGACATCAGCGATGGATGAAGGAATATATAGGAAGAGTCAACAGGTTAATTCATGGCTCTGGGACTGGTGTCGTCAACAGAGCTTTGGATTTTATGATCATGGCTTGGTATCCAAGGCACCAGAGCTGCAAACAACAAATGGGACGTACTTGTCCCGGAGGGGGAAAAGGATTCTGGGGCAGGAGTTGGCAGGGCTCATTAATAGGGCTTTAAATTAGATTTGAAGAGGGAAGGGGTTAAGAATCTCATGCTTCCTTGTGACAAACTGGGGCAGCACACCAGGGCCAGAAGGATGGAGTACTATTAAGAGCTCTCAAGTTGTTACCCTGAGGCATGCCAGAGATGATGCACCCAGATGCCCCGAGGAAATCAAGGGGTGTTTACCTAAGAAGGTGACACTTCCAGCCCAACTGAAGTGCCTCTACGCAAATGCACACAGCTTGGGCAGTAAACAGGATGAATTAAGGGCCATTGTGTTGTTGGAGAGACATGACATAGTGGCTGTTACTAAAACTTGGTAGGATGATTCCCATGATTGGAATGTAGGAATAGACAGGTACAAGCTCTTTAGAAAGAATAGGCAGGAGAAGAGGTGTTGCCCTCTACATCAGTGATCGGCTGGAATCAGTGCAGCTCCACCTGGGGAAGGATGATGAACTGGTTGAGAGCATATGGTTTAAGATTAAATGGAAGACAGGTGAAGGTGATGTTACAGTCGGGGTCTGCTACAGGCCACCAGCCCAACAGAGCCAAGTAGATGAGGCTCTCCATAGGCAGATAGAAGTGGCTTTACGTTCACAGGCCCTGGTCCTCATGGGGGATTTCAACCATCCTGACATCTGCTGGAGGGACAACACAACAAGGTGCCAGCAGTACAGGGTGTTCCTGGAGAGCATTGATGACAGCTTCCTCCTCCAAATAATAGAGGAAACAACTGGAAAAGATGCTATGCTGGACCTTGTTCTTACAACAGGAAAGGGCTGGTGACCAACTGTCCTAGTTTGAGTTAGAACAGAACTATTTCTGTTCAATGTTTTTATTTTTTAAAGTATTCCATCCCATATACATCATATTCAGTATAACTAGGGGCCAGTCCCTTTACTGGATCGCTACGCGTCAGGCACTGAGCAGGACACCTAGGATCCTGCGGGGGGCTTTAGAACCCTGCGCCAGGGGGAGGTGGGGGAACGCGGTTTGTGCTGGCTGGTGAGGACAGAGGAGGATGCGTGCCCAGGGGTCGGCGTTTTTTTCTCCCTGCCTGCTGCTGGAGCCTGCCGGAGTTTCGGTGGTGATGCAGTTTGGGTTCTGTATATCTTTACATATATTTCATCTGACTTTGTTATTATTATTATTAAAGTAGTTCTAGTTTTAATTTCCAATCCACAAGTTTTCTTTTGCTGCTTCTCTCCCCCTCTGCCCTTTTCCCGCCGTGGGGGGGAAAGGGGGAGGAGGAGAAAGACAGTGTCTATTTTCCGGGTTAGTGGCTGTCCCAGTCCCTAACCACGACACCAACATAAGACTCAGGGATAACCTTGGCTGCAGTGAGCATGAAGCACTAAAACTCAAGATTCTCAGGGCATCTAGGAGGATATATTCTAAGCTCATGACCCTGGACTTCAGGCGTGCAGACTTTGATTGCTTCAGGGATCTGATGGCCAAAGTACCGTGGGACGAAGCCCTAGAGGGAAGTGGGCCCAGGGCAGCTGGTCAATTTTCAAGGATTGCCTTCTCCATGTCCAGGAGCTAAGTATCCCAACAAAGAGAAAGGCAAGAAAGAATGCTAGGACACCTGCCTGGTTGAGCAAGGCGCTCCTGGACACACTATCCTATGAAAAGAATCTATACAAGGAGTGGAAGAAGGGCCAACAAGAATGGGGGGAATGCAGGGAAGGTGTCAGGAGAGCAAGAGAACTTGTTAGAAAAACTAAAGTTCAGTGGAAATTAAATCTAGCCAGGGAGATCAAGGGGAATAGTAAAAATTTTTGTTGATACAATAATGGAAAAAAGAAGATTAGGGAAGGTGTGGGCCCCGTCAGAAAAGAAATGGTAGAACTGGTGACAGATGGTATGGAGAAAGCCGAAGTTCTCAACAACTTCTTTATTTCCGTCTTTACTGGCAAGGGCTCCAGCCACACCCCTGAAGTCAAAGAAGGTAATGGCAGGGGCTGGAAGATACAGTTGCCCATGGTAAGTGAAGATCAGGTTTGTGACCATCTGAAGAACCTGAAAGTTCACAGGTGCATGGGACCTGATGGGATACACCCATGGGTACTGAGAGAATTGGCGGATGAGTTTGCTAAGCCACTCTCTATTGTATTCCAAAAGTCATGGTAGTGGTGAAGTCCCTGCTGACTGGAAAAGGGGAAACACAACCCCCATTTTTAAAAAGGGGAAAAAAGATGATCCAGCAAACTATAGGCCAGTCAGTCTCACCTCTGTGCCTGGTAAGATCCTGGAGCAGATCCTCCTGCAGGAACTGCTGAGGCAGAGGAATAATCAAGAGGTGATTGGGTGCAATCAACATGGCTTCACCAAGGGTAAATTGTGCCTGATGAATCTGGTGGCCCTCTATGAAGAGGTCACAACGTCAATAGACAGGGGAAGAGCAACGGATGTCATTTACCTGGACCTGAGCAAAGCCTTTGACACTGTCCTGCATGATATCCTGGTCTCTAAGCTGGTTGAATAAGGGCTCAATGGATGGACCACTTGGTGGATAAAGAATTGGCTTGATGGCTGCACCCAAAGAGTGTCTGTTAATGGATCCATGTCCAAGTGAAGGCCAGTGACAAGTGGAGTCCCTCAAGGATCAGTACTGGCGCCAGTCTTGTTCAACATCTTCGTTGGGGACATGGACAGTAGCATCCAGTGATCGCTCAGCAAGCTTGCTGGCAGCACCAAGCTGTGTCGACTGGTTGATACACTGGAGAAGAGGGATGCCATCCAGAGGGACCGTAACAGTCTGGAGAGGTGGGCCCATGCCAACCTCATGAAGTTCAACAAGACCAAGTGCAAGGTCCTACATCTGGGTTGGGGCAATCCCAAGCACTGATAGAGGCTGGGTGAGAAATGGCTTGAGAGCAGCCCTGAGGAAAGAGACTTGGGGGTGTTGGTGGATGAGAAGCTCAACATGAGCCACCAGTTTACGCTTGCAGCCAAGAAGGCCAACCGTATCCTGGGCTGCATCAAGAAGAATGTGGCCAGCAGGTCAAGGGAGGTGATTCTCCCCCTCTACTCCACTCTTGTGTGACCCCGCCTTGAATATTGCGTCCAGTTCTGGAGCCCCTATTACAAGAGGGATACGGGAGTGCTGGAGTGAGTCCAGAGAATGGCCACAAGAATGATCAGAGGACTGGAGAACCTCTCCGATGAGGACAGACTGAGAGAGTTGGGGTTGTTCAGTCTGCAGAGGAGAAGGCTCTGAGAAGACCCTCTTGTGGCCTTATAGTATCTGAAGGGGGCCTATGAGAAAGCTGGTGAGGGACTTTTTAGGATGTCAGGTAGTGATAGAACCAGGGGAAATGGATGCAAAGTGGGTAGGGTAGACTTAGATTAGATATTAGGAGGAAATTCTTCACTGTTAGGTTGGTGAGACACTGGAGTAGGTTGCCCAGAGAGGTGGTGAAAGCCCCGTCCCTAGAATTTTTTAAGGCCAGGATGGATGGGACTCTGGGCAACCTAGTGGAAGGTGTCCCTGCCAGGCAGGGGGGTTGGAACTAGATGATCTTTAAGGTCCCTTTCAGCTCTGACAATTCTATGATGATTTTTGAGTGGTCATGGAAATCTGGAGAGGTCCCAGCTCACTGGAAGCTGGCAAATGTGATCCCAATTTTCAAAAAGGGTAAGAAGGAGGACCCTGGTAACTACAGGCCTGTAAGTCTGGCGTCAGTACCTGATGAAATTATGGAAAGGGTTGTTTTGGGAGCCATTTTAAGTCACCTGGAGGGCAATGTTATCATAGGTAATAGCCAGCACTATTTCATGAAGAGGAAGCCCTTTTTGTCTAATCTACTTTCCTTCTACGACAAAGTAACTCAACTTGTAGATCAAGGAAAACCAGCTGATGTGATCTTTTCAGATTTTAGGAAAGCTTTTGATACTGTCTCTCACAGTATCCTTTTGGACAAAATGTCCAGTGTTTATACTGATAATCCCATCATGTGATGAGTGAGCAAGTGGCTCCCAGGTCGGGCACAAATAGGGGTAAATGTAAATAGGGTTACATCAGGCTGGTGCCTGGTTACTAGTGGGGTTCCACAGGGTTCTATCTTTGCCCCAGTACGCTTCAACATCTTCGTAAATGATCTGGACACAGGACTGGAGAGGATAGTTCGCAAATTTACTGATGACACTAAACAGGGAGGAGCTGTTGACACCCTCAAGGGCAGTGAGGTCCTACAGGTGGACCTTGATAAATCAGAGCAGTGGGCAATCACCAGTGGCATAAGATTCAACAAGAGCAAGTGCCAGATTCTGCACTTGGGATGGGGCAACCCCAGACATGTGTATAGACTGGGGAGTGAGATGCTGGAGAGCAGCAGTGCAGAGAAGGACTTGGGGGGTCCACGTCAACAGTAAGCTGAATATGAGTCAGGAGTATGCTCTGGCAGCCAGGAGGGCCAGCCTTGTCCTGGGGTGCATCAAGAACAGCATCACCAGCAGGTCAAAGGAAGTGCTTGTTCTGCTCTGCTGGCTGCACCTTGAGTATTGTTTGCAGTTCTGGGCTCCACAATTTAAAAAGGATATCAAGCTGTTGGATAGTGTCCACAGGAGGGCTATGAAGTTGGTGAAGGGGCTGGAGGGGAAACCTTATGAGGATTGACACTTGGTTTGTTTCATCTCAAGTAGAGGAAATTGAGAGGAGACCTCACAGCTGTCTTCAGCATTCTCCCAAGGGGTAGTAGAGGGGCAGGTACTGATCTTCTAAATCTGGTGGATAAAGATAGGACTAGGGGAAATGGGATGAAGTTGGGTCAGGGGAGGTTCAGGCTGGAGATTAGGAAAAGGTTCTTCACTCAGAGGGTGGTTGGGATCTGGAACAGCCTCTCTAGGGAAGTAGTCTCAACACCACGCCTGACAGAATTCAAGAAGCATTAGACAATGCTCTCAGGCACACAGTGTGATTCTTGGGGTGTCCTGCATAGGTTTAAGAGCTGGACTCGATGATCCTATTGGGTCCCTTCCAGCTCAGTCAATACTATGAAGTTTCCTGAAAGTATCATTGATATTTGAGTGTCATTTCTCTCCAGGCTTTATGAATCATGAAGACCCTAATATATATTTGCATATTGTTTTTTAATGTTGGTTTTGACCTAAATGGGCTTGGATCTCCTGTAGCTCCCAGGCTGTAACTACAGTCCTCTGCACTGGGGGATCAGTCTGTGAACATCTTTCTCCCCTGATCTGCAATCATTGTCAGGTCCTGAATTTCTATGGGCAAAGGAAGTTAGCAGAGTTATGACACTATGGTGACAAGGCATCTAGAAACTTATACTCAGATTCTTGTTAGTTCATTTGATATGACGTAGGTTATATGAAAGTGTTGTTATTTATATTAGTGCATTCTCAAATGATTGCCAAAGATATCCAGGAACTTGCTTTTCTGTCATTACATAAAAATGTGAAAAAGAAAATTATAATGGAACCCCTCCGATAGTTTGATTTTTTTTTTTTCAGAAACTACAAATATTTAATTTAGAAATTAAGAAGACAGAAGTTTTACCTGTCATTTTTACTGTATATATGTGTATATATACTGTATATATACCAGATACAATTGTGATTTGTTTCATGCAGTAAGAAAACAATTTATATGTTTTCTCTGGCACAAAAATTTTTAGATTTCATAGACTCATAGAACAGTTTAGACTGGAAGGGACCTTTAAAGATCATCTAGTCCAACCCTTCCTGCATGAGCAAGGACATCTCCAACCAGATCAGGTTGTGCAGAGCCCCATCCAACCTGACTTTGAAAACCCCCAGTTTTGGTGGTGGATGGGGCATTCACCACCTTTTGGGGCAACTTATTCCAGTGTTTCACCACCCTCATAGTAAAAAAGTTTCTCCTTATATCTGGTCTAAATCTAAATCTCTTTTAGTTTAAAGCCGTTATCCCTTGCCTTGTTGAAACAGGCCCTTCTAGATAGTTTATCCTCACCTTTCTTGTAAGTGCCCTTTAAGTACTGAAAGGCTGCAATAAGAACTCCCCTGAGCCTTCTCTTCTCCAGGCTGAACAACCTCAACTCTATGTGCCTTTCTTCAAAGGAGAGGTGGTCCAGCCCTCTGATCAATTTTGTGGCCCTCCTCTGGACTTGCTCCAGCAGGTCCATGTCTTTCCTGTGCTGAGGACTCCAGATCTGGATACAGTACTCCAGGTGAGGTCTCACCAGTAGAGGGGTAGAACAACTTAGCTCAACCTGCTGGCCATGCTGCTTTGGATGCAGCTGAGGATTCCATTTGCCTTCTGGGCTGCAAGCACACATCGTCGGCTCATGTTCAGCTTTTCATTCTATACTACCCCCAAGTCCTTCTTGGAAAACCTTCTCTCAGTCCCTTCATTTCCCAACCTGTATTGGTACCAGGGGTTGCCCCAATCCAAGTGCAGGACCTTGCACTTGGCCTTGTTGAATCTTATGATGTTCTCGCAGGCCCACTTCTCAAGCTTGTCTATGTCCCTCTGGATGGCATCCCATCCCTCAGGTGTCTACCACAACATTCAGCTTGGTGTCATCTATGAAATTGCTGAGTGTGCATTCAGTCTCAGTGTCTATGTCATTTATGAAGATGTTAATCTGTACTGATACCAGTACAGACCCCTGTGGGACACCATTTGTCACTGATCTCCATCCAGACATTGAGCTATTCACCAATACCCTCTGGATGTGACCATCCAACCAATTCCTCACCAACCGAATAGTCCACACATCAAATTAATCTCTCCTCAATTTAGAGAGAAGGATGTTGTGGGGACCATGTCAAGGCCTTGTGGAAATCCAGATAGAATACATCTGTAGCTCTTTTCTTGTCCACTGATGTAGTCACTCCATCACAAAAGGCCTCTAGGTTAGTCAGGCAGGATATGCCCTTTGTAAAACCATGCTGGCTGCCTTGAATGACTTCCCTGTCCTCTGTGTGCCTTAGTAGAGCTTCTAGGGGGACCTGTTCCCTGATCTTCCCAGACACAGAGGTGAGGCTGACAGGTCAGTTGTTCCCAGGGTCATTCTTTCTACAGTGCAATATTTGCCTTTTTCCTGTAATCAGGGACTTCACCTCACTGCTATGACTTTTCAAATATCATAGAGAGTGGCTTGGCAACTCTGTCAGCCAATTCTCTCAGACTCTGGGATGCATCTCATCAGGCCCAATAGACATATATATTCAGGTTCCTCAGGTAGTCTCAAACCCAATTTTCCCTTATTGTGGGAGGGACATTACTCTCCTAGTCCACATCTTGCAGTCCATCCACTGAAGAGGTGTGGGAAAAGAGGTTGCCATTGAAGACTGAGGCAAAAAAAGCTGTTGGGCTCCTCATCCTTCTCGTTGTCCATTGTTAAATTCACCATTGTTGCTCATCAAGAGGGGTATAGCTTCTTTAACCTTCCTTTTCTGGCCAACATACCTGTAAAACCACTTCTTAATATTCTTTTCATCCCTTGCCAAGCTCAGCTCCAGCTGCGCCTTGGCTTTCCTGACCTACACAACAAGATAGTGCCCCTATACTCTTCCGAGGGTACCTGTTCCTTCTTTCACTGCCTGTGCAGTTCCTTCTTGCCCTTTATTTAGATGCGTAGGTCTCAACTCTGCCACGCCGGTCTCTTGCCTGCCTTGCCGGCTATTTTCTACTCCCTTGTTCCTGAGGGCAGTTTCCCAGGGAGTCCTGCTGATTAATTCCTTGAAGAGCTGGAAACTTTCTTTCCTGAAGTTCAGGGTCCTAACTTTACCCTTTTCCTGTCTTGTATCCCTCAGGACTGCAAACTCCACCAGTGTGTGATCACTGCAGCCCAAGCTGCATTCAATCTTGATGCCACCAATGAGCTCACTTGCACTGGGCCCTTGCTAGCAACCCGTCCATCTAACCTTGTCTTGTCATGTGGACAGACCTCCCCCTTCAAGTCTAGTTTAAAACTCTGTCAGTGAGACCCACTAGCTCATGAGCGAAGATGTTTTTCCCCCTGTTGTGAAAGACGGGTAGATTTGCTACAGAAATCTACAGTTTTCTTCTTTTAATCCAGTAATATAAAGGTGTGGTTTGTTTTTGCTGTTGGTTTGATTTTTTCATGGTGGTGGTTTTGGTTTTGGTACTTTTCGCGTTATTTGGGTCGTTTTGTTTGTTTTCTTTGTTTGTTGTTTTGTTGGTTTTCTGGGGGGGTTGAGTTGAATTTTTTTTTTAATTAATGGGATCTGGCCATTCAGTAGTTATTCTAGTATCTTGGCATGTTAAGTGCCACATGCTTTCAGAGACATTGCTTTGAACATGAAATATGCACTCTTCCATTAATTTAGCACTCCATTGGTGTTCGCATTTGTTTGAATAGGCTGTTACCAACAAGGCAATGGACAGACTTCTCTTACCACTTTTCCCAGCTATTTGGATTCTCTGCTAAAAAATTATGAGGTTCAGAAAACCAGAAAATATTCTAATAAATAGAAACACAGGACAGATCTTTCACTTCTTTGTATGTGATACCAATGACTTCCAAAAGGTTTGAAGCAAGGTTTAAATGGCAAGTATCCTTATTGTGCTGTCTTACCCGATTCCTGGCTGCTGATGACCCTGGTTCTCCAGGAGGACCTGGTGGCCTAGGCACTGCATCTGCCAAAATAACACAAGCATACAATACATGTTGAAGTTCATCTTTTTTGAAAGAGAAGTTGAGTGACATAAGGAAAGGACTTGATGGTGGTGTTTAGGAGTAGTAGGAGCATTAAATTGCTATAGGCCTTGCATAGTCATGTTCTGAATAACTGTTCAAGCCAACTGCAGAAAATGCATTCTAAAGAATTTTTAAAAACAAATGGCAAAACAACGTAGTCTTTTCTCTGTTATAGGGGAAGTTAAGGTCAACAGATTGCAGTCTGTTGTAGATACTCTACAAATGAATCACAGAATCACAGGCTATTAGGAGCTGGAAGGGACCTTGAAAGATCATCTAGTCCAACACCCCTGCCACAGCAGGATTACACAGACCAGGTCACACAGAAACTCGTCCAGATGAGTTTTGAATACCTCCATAGAAGGAGACTCCACAACCTCTCTGAGCAGTCTGTCCCAGTGCTCTGGCACCTGAACTGGGAAAAATTTTTTCTTGTACTCACACGGAACCTCCTATGCTTCATCTTACAACCATTGCCCCTTGTTTTGTCACTGGGCTTCACTGAGAAGAGCCTGACCCCATCCTCCTGACACACACCCTTCACACCCTGGACGCATTTCTGTGTGACCTGGTCCAGGGAACCAAGAACCAGATCCACTTAAATTGACCAGAGTCCTCTTCTGCTTGCTGCTAATGATGTGCATATTGAAGAGGAAGGACTTTTAGCTCCTACTCATCTAATGATGCCGTCAAAGCCTGTATCTTTTACTGTAAAAGTAAACAAAAAAGAACATTTCCTTAGATAAAAAATTCATACAAGTGAAAGGTCAGCTTATGTTTCAGAGCAACAAAGAATTCTCCAGTGGTTTGAACTTGAACTTCTATGACTGAAGTCC
Organism: Galbula dea; assembly: GCA_013399015.1. NCBI lineage: Eukaryota > Metazoa > Chordata > Aves > Piciformes > Galbulidae > Galbula > Galbula dea. The sequence goes on from VWZX01008155.1 coordinate 44,751, forward strand.
ACAATATCTAGCGCCTCGTACCTGCCTCTACTCTAAAACTGAATTTCTTCACCTTGAACTGAAATTCTCTGTTTTCTGAAGTAAAAACTCCTTTCTCTTAAGGAAGGAAAGAAGGAAAGATATGGAAGACTGATAGGAAGTAGCTGTTGCAAATGCATATTGTGATAATGGAACTTTGAAGCTGTTTAGAAGGAAGAGCAAATTGACTTAGGTGTGCAGAGTGGGTGGGCAGATGGAAGAATAGGTATGTAAAGGAAATGGTAAGGTGCGTGGGGATGTGGGCACATGCCTGTGCACTCATATATACCATGAAAAGCAAAATCACACCCCTCACCTGATCCATATGTTGCAGGGGGTCCTGGTGGGCCAGGAGGTCCAATTTTTCCATAACTTGGTAAGCCAGGTAGGCCAGGTAATCCTGGAGGTCCTCTGGGTCCAACAACTGAATCTCCTTTCAGCCCCTACTAATGATAAAATGCATATATTTGAATGCATTGGTTTCACTGCTGCAGGGCCTTCATGTCTGGTGGCAACCTTTTCTGAAGGCCTGCCACCACACCACTCTTTAGACATGGATCTATATGTAATTTTCTTCAAGGAGGCATGGATATTAATGGAAAATGAAAAAGTTTACCATATAGTAAACTAATTGCAAGAATTTTAGTTTCACAAACTTTTCTGAAAGTTCTTGTAGCTGTTCCCGAGTAGCTGATATCCGCAAAACTTTTGACGGTGCTCTCAAAATCCTTTATCTCAGCTTGTGCTGAGACTGCTTGCTTTGATTTGCTTATAAGATAAGGGTTTTTCTGAAGGCATGTGCTTTAATATAAAGTGTGTCTATGCAGGGTGTATGTCTTATGATGAATGTTGTTTTCTCCCCCCTGTGATCAAATGTCAGCTCATATCCCTTAAGCTCTCCGGCTGTTAGTCTTCCAGATTAAAAAGGCTCCATTTCTCTGTGTATCCAGTTTAGCAGTGTGTTCTCAGCCTGAATGAGGAGTGCTTGTGCTCTCTGTGCTCAAACTGGCCTGAATATATGAAACAGCTAGCAATGGAGTGCTTGGTGCACCCCAGAATCCTATTGGCCCTCTTAGCTGCCAGTGCACACTGCTAGCTCATATTCAACATATTATCTACCAGAACTTCCAGATCCCTCTCTACAGTACTGCTTTCCATCCCCAATTGGTATGTTGTTTTTGGGTTGGCCCTACCCAAGTACAGAACCCGGCACTTGTCCTTATTAAATTTCATCTGGTTTATGGCAGCCCAGTCCTCTAATCTATTCAGATCCCTCTGAAGTGCCTCTCTGCTCTCACTAGAGCCTGCAGCACTTCCCAATTTAGAATCATCCACAAATTTACTTATTATGCATTCCAGTCCTAAGTCCAAGACATTTATAAAGATGTTAAACAGGACTGGCACCAAGATGGATCCCTTTAGGGATCCCTTTGGGACCCCACTCATCACTTGTTGCCACCCTGACATAGCTCCATTCACCAAAAGCCTCTGAGACCCACCCCTAAGCCAGTTGTTCACCCACCTCTTGATTCTCCCATCTAGTTGTATACTTGACAATTTATCCATTAGGATACTGTGGGAGACAGTATCAAAAGCCATGCTGAAGTCCAAAAAGATGACATCAGCTGGTCTCCCTTGATCAACTCGATAGTTGATTTTGTCGTAAAAGGAAATCAAGTTAGTCAAACATGACTTCCCCTTCATAAACCCATGCTGGCTAGGACCAATGACAGCGTTATCTGTCAGATGCTTATCTATGGCTCCTAGAATAATCTCCATAATTTTGCCAGGCACAGAAGTGAGACTAAAAGGCCTATAGTTAACAGGGTCATTTCTGTTGCCCTTCTTGAAAATCGGAACATTTGCCCGCTTCCAGTCGGTTGGAACCTCCCCAGACTCCCAAGATCATTGAAAAATCATTGAGAGAGGACTTGCTGTGACATCTGCCAGCTCTTTAAGTACCCTTGGGTGGATCCCATCAGGCCCTGTAGACTTATAGGGGTCCAGTTGGAGGAGCAAGTCTTGCACTAGTTTGGGGTTAACTAGAGCATTAACAGACTCCCTGTTGTTGGTCGCTGGCTCACGGCACTGAGTACTCCAAATCCCTTCCTCCATGTTAAAGACAGAGGCAAAGAAAGCATTAAACACCTCTACTTTGTCAATGTCTTCAACTGCCAAGAGACCATTCCCATTTAGTAATGGGCCAATGTCATTCCTGGACTTCCTCTTACTATTAACATATTTTTAAAAGTTCTTTTTGCTGTCTCCCACAGTACTGGCCAGCTTCAACTCTAACTGGGCCTTAGCTGCATGGATTTTCTCTCTACAGTGGCGTACGGCTTCTCTGTAGACCTCCCATGTTACCAGACTCTGCTTCCACTGACCATACACATATCTCTTATGCCTGACCTCTTGAAGAAGCTCCTTACTCAGCCAAGCTGGCCTTCTGCCTCGCCTGCTTGACTTCAGACATTTAGGGATCGCTTGCTCCTGTGCTCTCAGGAGACGGTACTTAAAAACTGACCAGCTCTGATGGACCCCAGCACCTTCAAAAGTTTTCTCCCAGGGGACCACAGTAAGGAGTTCATTGAGCTGCCCAAAGTCAGTTCTCCTCAGATCCAGGGTATAAGTTTTGCTGGCAGTCTTCTTCCTATCTCCAGAGATTTTAAACTCAATCGCTTCATGGTCACTGTGGCCAAGACGGCCACCTATAACCATATCACGCACAAGACGCTCTCTGTTGACAAATAACAAATCAAGGACGGCTCCTTTCCTTGTTGGTTCTTTTACTAACTGCACCAGAAGGCTATCTTCTAGGTGTTTTAGAAATCTTCTGGATCTATTTGAGCCAGCAGTGTGGTATTCCCAGTTAACATCTGGCAGGTTGAAGTCCCCCATGACGACAAGAGCAGATGACTTGCAAGCATCCCTTAGCTCCTCACAGAATAACTCATCAGTGTCTTCACTTTGACTGGGTGACCTATAATAGACTCCCACAACCACATTGGCTTTATTTGTTTGTCCCTTAATCCTTACCCAGAGACTCTCAACTTTGTCATTACCAGTAGTAAGTTGGGTACACTGCAGTCCCTCTATTACATACAGTGCCACACCCCATCATGGCACACCAGTCACAGGCCTTATCCCACCATGTTTCACTTAAACCAATAACATCATATCTCTGAGACTGGGCCAGTATTTCAAGCTGCTCTTGCTTGTTCCTCATGCTACTTGCATTGGTGTAGAAACATTTCAAAAGTGACTTTTTGTACTCACCTCTCCTTGAGTCTGGCAAATGTAACTGGACCACACTCGACCCCTCAGCCCTTGGAGAGCCAACTCACATCTCATTACTGTCATGTCCTGTTCTGTTCCCTTCTCCCTTCCAAGCTAGTTTAAAGCCCTGCCTATCAACCCTGCCAGCTTGTAAGACATGGCCCTTCTACCCCTGTGAGAAAGTTGTGTCCCATCGTATGCCCACATACCAGCAGATGAATAAACCTTCCCATGATCAAAGAACCCAAAGTTCCAATGGAAACACCAATTTTGCAACCATACATTGACAGATTGGGCCCTCCTATTCCTATCAAAATTTCCATCAGCTACCGTGGGAAGTGAGGAAAACATTACCTGTGCTCTTGAGTTTTCTAATAAGCTACCCAAGGCCCTGAACTCTTTTTTAATGGCCCTTGGATTACTCACCTCCACCTCATCAGAGCCAACCTGGGTAACTGTAAGAGGATAATAATCTGAACTCTGCACCAAACTGGGAAGTTTCCCAGCAATATCTTGTACCTTGGACCCCAGGAGACAGCAGACTTCCCTATGGGTTGGGTCTGCTCGGCATATCGGACCCTCTGTTCCCCTCACAGTGGAATCACCAATGACAATAACTTGTCTTTTCTTCTTAACAGAGGTGGTATAAATGCGAGAAGCAGGCTCTCCTGCCCTGGGCAGCTCTACCAACCCTGAAGGACTTATGTCTCCTTCGTCCTGTGTTTGCTTGTCTAGTACCAGGACCTTGTATCTATTCTGTGTAGGCACCTGGGACTGTGAAGCAGGCTGAGAAAGGGCATGTCTACTACTCCAAGCAGTGACCTGTTTCCACACTCCCCTATCATCTAATCCTCCTTCTCCCACCTTGTGGCAAGAGGATAATGGATTCAAAGTTTCTCAAGGTGGGACCTCCTCCTGAGAACACCTCAGGACAGTTAGTGAATGATTCCACAAATCAATCTCTCTCACACTCCCTGATAGTTCTTAATCTCTCCACTTCCTCCTTCAGTTTGGCTACTAGGCTGAGCAGATCATCTGATAGCTCACACCTCACACAGCAACCTTCTGCAATCAGCGACAGACTCTGTCACTCCCTACAGTCAGACACATGAGTGGCTGCTTGCTCGTACCAGGGCTCCATCTGGGTCCTGATTTCCTGACAAACTGTGGCTTTCTTCCTAGTATTAACCATGACTAGGTGTTTCCTAGGCTAGCAATGGCTGTTTGTGTAACTCACCTCAGAAGCCTGACATGGGACAGCAGTCCCCTGTTCACCCTGCCTTCATGAACTGCTGCACAAACTGCCCCACACCTGTTTGCCCGTTCCGGGTTGCCACGCTCCGGGTTGCCATGCTCCCAGGGCATGGCTAATATAGGAGAGGATGTATCAGGCTTCAATGCTGGCCCCGCCCAGTGAGTCAGAGCTAGGGGCTCTTCGAAACCCACTCGGGGTGGGGAGGTAGCTGGGCTGCAGCAACCTCTCTTTGTCTCCTGCCTTGCAGTTTCCTGCACTCCGAAAGGGTCAGCGCTGTCTCCCCAACATGATCTTTAAGCAGATGTACATGCCAGGGCAACCTCGCTTCAAAAATAAATGCCTGTGTGTGAGAATGTCCGTTTAAGGAGAGACCTTTGAGCAGTCAAGATCCTCCCCTTGGGTTGTGATGCTGCCCAAGGATAGTTCTGCAAATTGAGAGGCCTTACCCTCCCCTTTGGTGAGTGTTATATTTTGGGTACCTAGTGGGAGGTTTTCCCATTTACGAGTGCACATTGTGGTTTATCCTTCTAGAGCGAATATTGTTTGTAGGTTGTGAGTTGGTTGTGCTATAGTATATCTCTGACAGGCATCTTAACCTGTAATAGTTGGAAAGGAGTACTAAATTATTTTGTTTATAATTACTTGACATTTTGAATAGCTATTGGTATCTCTTTTGTGGATGCCTCTGTGACACAAGGGGTTTTTTTTGTATCTAAATAATTGTATCTAATGGACATTACAGTCTGGATGGGAGAACAAAAAGAGGAGTGAAAAAATAGTTGTATGTTTGAACTTGGAGCATAGTGCTCAACAGGATGTATTAACGGATCCAGCATGGAATCTGTTCTTTTTAATGTCTTTTCCAGTGAACTGAGGAGGCAGCAGAGTGCTTGCTCATAAATTTTCCAGACAATGCCAAAGTGGGAGCTGGAAGTTCATCAATTAATATGCTCAAGTGCAGTACTGCCATCCAGAGAGACCTTGACAGGCTGGAGGAATATGTCAAACTCAGCAAGGACAAATACTAAGGTCTGCACCAGGGAAAGAAGAGTCTCTTGCAGTAACACAGTCTGGGGAGAAAGAAACTGGAAGCAGATCTGCAGAGGAGGACCTGGGAATCTTGGTGAACAGCAAGCTGAACATGAACCAGCAGCATGCCCTGACAGCAAAAAAAGCTGCATTAACTGGCTACATGCTAGTAGGTCTCTAGAAGTGATTATTCTCTTCTATTCAACATTTGTTAGACAACATGTAGAATACTGTGCCTGGTTTTCTCCTCTATTACAAGACAGATAACAGTAAACTGAAGTGAGTTCAACAGGTAACTTGTAAGACAGACAAGGCTGGAGCACTTGCCCTGTGAGGAAATGCTGGAGTAACTGGTCTTCTTCAGCTAGGAGAAAAGAAGTCTTACAGAAGACCTAGTGGCAGCCTACCAATACCTACACAGGATTCAACAGTGTTGTAGAGCTAGGCTCTTCATAGTGGTTGTTGGCAGAAGGAGAAGTGGCAATGAGCATTATCAAGTTGAAACGAGAGTTTCTGGTTGGCTGTAAGGAGAAACAGTTTCACCAGTTAAGATAGACCCGCATTGCAGCAAGCTGTACAGTAAAGTTGTTGTAGCCTACATCTTCAGATGTTTCCAAGACCAGACTGAAAAAATCTCTGATCCTGACCTGACTAATGGCCCTGCTTTGAGCAGGAGTTTGGACTAAAATACGTTATTTCCAGTCTGAAATATTCTATGATTGTTTTTATGATTGTTAGTTCATAAAGATGTAAGGTTAGTGAAATAAAATGGGTAGTATTTTTCCTGGAGAGGAGGAGAGGGGAATTTCACAAACTCAGTACTGCAACACACATTAAATGGCCTGAACACTCACAAACCAGCAATGAAAATTATTGTTTCCTACTTTTCCCTTATGACAGTGCCTCTCTAACATTTGGAGTAGTTCAGGCTTTACTTTCCTGCAGATCCATATGGATTGGGTATAATCAACATGGCTTCAACAAGGGTAAATTGTGTCAGACAAATCTAGTGGCCTTCTATGAAGAGGTTACGACATCAGTAGACAATGGAAGAGCAACCGACGTCATTTACCTGGACCTGAGCAAAGCCTTCGGCACAGTCCAGCACGACATCCTGGTCTCCAAGCTAGTGGAATGTGGGTTTGATGGATGGACCACTCGCTGGATAAGGAATTGGTTTGATGGCCGCATGCAAAGAGTGGCTGTCAATGGATCCATGTCCAAGTGGAGGCCAGTGATAAGTGGAGTCCCTCAAGGATCAGTACTGGCGCCAGTCTTGTTCAACATCTCAGTCAGAGACATGGATAGTGGCATTGAGTGCTCCCTCAGCAAGTTTGCCGATGACACCAAGCTGTGTGGAACGGTTGATACGTTGGAGAAGAGGGATGCCATGCAGAGGGTCCTGGACAGTCTGGAGAGGTGGGCCCATGCCAACCTCATGAAGTTCAACAAGACCAAGTGCAAGGTCCTAGATCTGGGTTGCGGCAATCCCAAGCACTGATAGAGGCTGGGTGAGAAATGGCTTGAGAGCAGCCCTGAGGAAAGAGACTTGGGGGTGTTGGTGGATGAGAAGCTCAACATGAGCCACCAGTTTACGCTTGCAGCCAAGAAGGTCAACCGTATCCTGGGCTGCATCAAGAAGAATGTGGCCAGCAGGTCGAGGGAGGTGAATCTCCCCCTCTACTCCGCTCTCATGAGACCCCACCTGGAATATTGCGTCCAGTTCTGGAACCCCTATTACAAGAGGGATATGGGGGTGCTGGAGAGAGTCCAGAGAAGGGCCACGAGAATGATCAGAGGACTGGAGCACCTCTCCTATGAGGACAGACTAGAAGAGTTGGGATTGTTCAGTCTGCAGACGAGAAGGCTCTGAGGGGACCTTATTGTAGCCTTCCAGTATCTGAACGGGGCTTACAAGATAGCTTACAAGATCTTTTGAGGTCCCTTCCAACTCTGACAATCCTATGATCCTATGATATGAGCCAGAAATGTATATTCGCAGCCCAGAAAACCAACTGCATGCTGGGCTGCATCAGGAGAGGCTTGACCAGCAGGTCTGAGGAGGTGATTCTGCCTCTCTTCTCTGCCCTCGTGAGGCCTCACCTGGAGTACTGCATCCAGTTGTGGGCTCCTCAGCATAAAAAATATGTGGACCTGTTGGAGCGAGTTCAGAGGAGGGCCACAAATATGATTAAAGGACTGGAGAACCTCCGCTACGAGGATAGGCTGAGAGAGTTGGGGTTGTTCAGCCTGGAAAAGAGAAGGCTTCGAGGGGATCTCATAGATGCTTTCCAGTACTTAAAGGGGGACTATAAGATAGAAGGGGAGAGACTTTTTAGGTGGTCAAATTCTGATAGTACAAGAGGGCATGGTTACTAGCTAAAGGAGGGGAAATTTAGATTGGAGATTAAGAGGAAGTTCTTTACCAGGAGGTTGGCTAGGCACTGGAACAGGTTGCCCGGAGAGGTTGTGGATGCCCCATACCTGCCAGTGTTCAAGGCCAGGCTGGATGTGGCCCTGGGTGACCTGGTCTAGCGTTTGGCATCCCTGCCCATGGTGGCGGGTTGGAACTGGATGATCTTTAAGGTCCCTTCCAACTTGGCCATTCTATGATTCTATGATTCTATGATTCTATGATCTTCCTAAAGGAAAGAATGCCTTGGTTCTGGGACTGATATTGCTATGATCCTGCCAGTTTCCTAAATCAGTCATGTTTTCTTTTATTCAAACATAGGCCCCAGATCCATACCCCATAACCACACCAATGATTCTTGGGCCATCTTCAGTTGCAACTTCAAAGCCCAGAGTCCTCGTTCCACACTGCTGGCCAGTAGGAACCTCTGAGTTACCTACCCTATATACCCCAACAACATCAGGATAGTTCCATGTAGCCTTTGCCCAAGACTGGCTCATTTGCATTAGATCTACCCTGTAACCTCCCTGCATGGTCCTGTGTAGCATGCACTGCTGCATTCTGTTCTAGTGTTGATACACCAGCAATGCGCCAATAACCACAGGACTGGGAAGGGCAGCAGAAATAGAACAGCAAGCAGAGAAGCCTGACTATGTCCATTCTTCATATAATGGTATGTGTATCACTGCTAAACATCTTTGTCAAAACAGACTGTAAGTTGTCATCAAACATAAAATTTAAGGTTATCTATCTCTTGAAACAATGAAATTTCATCATCTAAATGTTTCTTTATAGGTTAAAAAGAAGAAATTACCAATGATCAAAACAATTCTGTTCTTTAGCCAGACAAGTTATGTAGTTCTTGAATACACATTTGCATAAATAAGAGTGCATCTATTTCTCTTAGAGTCTTCAGACAGACACAGAATATTTTTCCTGATTTCCTAGAGATTTGTGTCCTATATCTTCTAACTTAACTCACATCCTGCAGTTGCTGCTTCGCACCACACCTTCTGCTTCTTCTGCTATGCTGCAGCAGCTGCTCTGAGCAATAAACATAGGCCGATGGACCAACCTACATTCAGAGCAGACAGAGAGTTAAGTTCTGCTGCCTTCATATCTTTAGGAGCATTAACCTAGAAGGAGAGAAAAATCTCATTCTTACACAATCTATGAAAACCACTATACGGATAGGACATTTCTCTCTGACAGCTCTGCTTTGTCCATTTTGTTTGATGCTAGCTGGAAAAGTCTAAATTGTCTTCCCTGTCCACCAAGACTCCCGCTATGTATAATTGCTGTGGTTGTTGTTAGCAAATCAGCTTAAATGTTCATTCTCTTTTTACTCCCTTTGCTGCTGAGATGCAATGAGCTTCACCTTGTTCATGGGTTAAAAACAAGAAAATGGAAAAGCTTAGTCAATGTTAATTCTTTCTACAAATTGCTACAAATTCTTTCTGCTACATACATTGCTTTCTTCCTAAAAAATAACCTCTAAAAAATCACTTCGACATAGTGATAGAATTAATACCATAACAACATCCTTCACCTGGCTTTTTAGGTCTACTTATGATAGCCTTTATCTATGAAATTCTCTATCATTATTTCTATCCTTACTCAATACACAAATTAGGCAGAGTTAACTCGCTCAGCATATGTTTTATTCCTGCCTGCTATGCAGTCTTGTATTATTTCAACACTAATCAGACTCCATTCTAAATATCCTGTCATCTTGTTCAACTTCAGAAATCAGTTGAACAGTGAAGCATGTACTAATTTCCTGTGGTTATGAATCCCATTCCCCTTACACACTCCTTTATCTCACCTGAATAGAAGTATGTTTTTCTTTCATTTCTCAGTCCCTACCTGTCTCTCCATGTTCTCACAGACTGTAAATCCAGTTTCTGCCCTATTTTACTTGTCCCAACCATTTCCTTAACTGTGTTACCCAGTCTTACTGCCTCGGAAACTCATCTCTTGTTCTATGATAATTGAAAACAGATGACTCCTTCCTCCATGCAGTGAGGCCTGCAGACACAGGTCTCACACACAGTACAGACACAGCACATCCCTAAAGCCCACAAGTTTCTCTCTCATATGAAAAAATATCCACCGTCATTCACTTTCAATGTTCTCTTTTTATCAATTTTAAATTAACATTCTTCAAGTTTGAAATTGTGTTTATGTGGTAGGATTGAATTAACAGAAGACCTGAAATAATCCCAAACTAGGGTTATACCTGCAAGTGTGGTATCCTCTGTGATACTGTGATATTACTGTGGTATAAATTAGGTGCCGGCACATTAACACTTAGTCACTCCTCAAGAGGTCAAATAATTCCTTACCTGTAACACACTGCAAGAAAAGCTAACATTCTCATACTGTTGCCTAGACAAACCAGCTGATCTGGCTTCTAATTTCAGCTGAGACTTCAAATTTTACGTTCCCTGGAGTACAGATAGAGAAATTTACTTGGGTTTCAGGGTTTCCTTCTAACTGCCTTGCTCAGCTGCAGCAGCCACAAACCTCAGATCTTCCATAGCTATTGCGTAAACCGCATTTCCTTGGTGTACTGGTGACACAAAAAACACCAAAAAAAGAACAGGAAACCTGGAGCCCTCAGATGATGTCAGAATATTGGAGGAGTTTTCCTTTGTTGAGGAGGACTGCATTGGGGAGCAGTTAAGCCATTTGGACATCCATAAATCTGTGGGACCTGGTGGGATGCACCCATGGGTGTTGAGGGAGCTGGCAGAAGTCATTGCCAGTCCACTCTCCATCATCTTTAGTAAGTCCTGGGGAACAGGAGACGTGCCTGGCAATTGGAGGAAGACAAACATCACTCCGGTCTTCAAAAAGAGCAAGAAGGAGGAGCCTCACCTCCATCCCTGGAAAGGTGATGGAACACTTTATCCTTGACTCTGTCTCTAGGTATATCAAAGACAAGCGGATCAGGGGGAGCAGTCAACATGGGTTTACCAAGGGGAAGTCATGTTTGACCAACCTGATAGCCTTATATGAGGACATAACCAGGTGGGTAGATGAGGGTAGAGGAGTGGATGTGGTTTATCTTGATTTCAGTGAAGCGTTTGACACTGTCTCCCACAGCATCCTTGTAGCTAAACTGAGCAAGTGTGGTCTCGCTGATTGGGTAGTAAGGTGGATTGTGAACTGGTGAAAACAGGTAAAAAGCGAATACAGTATAGCAATACAGGAATCAGAGAGTCAAAGTCTAAATGCAGGCTTTAAGCAAAAGCAAAGAAAACCAGCGTAGGTAATAATTCACTAGGAAACAAGACCCCTATGACATGACCTAGGACGCTATGACATGAAAAAGGGCACATAGAGGGAAAACAAAGAGATAAGAAAAGGGATGAGGCAAGAAATCAAATTACTCTTGCCAAGACACTAGGTATTCTTGCTAAATGCATAGGGAAACCATCCAAATTAGGGAAAGTTCAAGAGTTTATGAAGATGATGATGAAAGGACACTGGGTTCATGAAGCTGAAGAATGGAACGAACCCTCAAAATCTCCCCAAATTGAAGACCACGCCTATAACTCTGCCTTAACTCCGCCTACTATGAATATTATAAATAGATGTTGTAATATGAGTATATATGTAAAGNATAGATGTTGTAATATGAGTATATATGTAAAGATGTTGTAATCTCTCA
>VWZX01008157.1:400-12731 GCA_013399015.1 Galbula dea
TGGAGACCAGTGAAAAGTGGTGTCCCTCAGGGGTCCGTATTGGGACCTGTGCCCTTTAATAGTTTTATAAAAGATATTGACAGCTAGGTTGAGTGCACCATCAGCAAGTTTGCTGATGACACTAAGCTGTGTGGTGCTGTTGATAAGTTGGAGGGGCGTGATGTCATCCAGAAGGACCTGGATAAGCTGGAGAGGTGGGCCCAGATGAACTTCACGAGGTTTAACGAGACCAAGTGCAGGGTCCTGCATCTGGGTCTGAACAATCCCCACTATCAATATAGGCTGGGGCTGAGGAGATAGAGAGCAGCCCTGAAGAAAAGGACTTGGAGGTGTTGGTGGACGAGATGCTGGACATGAACAAACAGTGCACACTGGCAGCCCAGAAGGCAAATCGCATCCTGGGCTGCATCAATAGAAGTGTGACCAGCAGATCGAGAGAGGTGATTCTGCCACTTTGCTCTGCTCTGGTGAGACCTCATCTAGAATACTGTGTTCAGCTCAGGAGCCCTCAACACAGAAAGGACATGGACCTGATAGAGTGGGTCCAGAAGAGAGCTATGAAAATTATCAGGGGGCTGGAACACCTTCCCTATGAAGGCAGGCTGAGAGAGCTGGGATTGTTCAGCCTGGAAAAGAGAAGGCTTTGGGGGACCTAATAGTGACCTTCCAGTACATGAGGGGGACTTACAAAAATGCTGGAGAGGGCCTGTTTACAAAGGCATGTAGTGAAAGGACAAGGGGAAATGGCTTTAAATTAGAGAAGAGTAGATTTAGATTAGATATTAGGAAAAAGTTCCTTATCATGAGGGTAGTGGAACACTGGAACAGGTTGCCCAGGTTGAGGGCCTGTTCCTGAAGGCATTGAAAGTGAAGCTAGACAAGGTTCTGAGCAACTTGATTTAGTTGGGGATGTCCCTGCTCACTATAGGGGGGTTGGAGTAGATGACCTCTGTAGGTCCCTTCCAACCCAGAATATTCTATAATTTTATGATTCTATGATTGTGAACAAGTTGTTAATGTTGTCCTTGAAAGTGACCTTGTGCTGAAGACGTGCAGAAGGTTGACTTGCGTTTTTTATCTGAGCTGGCCTCCAAGCTTACTCATTCTCTGCCTACTTGTGGAGAAATCTATCATTTAGATATTTGTATCCAGATCAATCTAAGGATAAGAAAACACTTCCAACAGCTTTGGTAGAAGGGCTTGAAAACACAGAAAATACCTTTAGGAATAATTTATAAAATGTGCATGTAGAAGGATCTGGTGATAGATAATTTAGGTTGGGAGAGAGTATTGTGGAGTCATTAATCTCAGGTCATGTAAGTATAACTGGATCCCAGTTTTCTCTCTGATTGGGATTCATTAAGTATGAGGTTTCCTTTTCTTTGTTACACTAGTAACTAAAAATTCAGGGGTTAGCACTTCAATTTCCCCTCTGTGAAAAAGGAAATGATATTGCATTTCCTCACACAGCAGAGATGGGAGTTTGATTATACTTGTATGTATGAAAGCCTTATATTTGAAAGTGGTGGGAATAAATCGGATAAACTACTAGAATAGTCCATGATTTTTAGATGTCATGAGCCTCTTTTACACTACAAACTTGGCAAACAATTCGTAGAGACACAGTACATCACAGCAAACCTAGAAACAGGTGCATTAACTGGAGGAAATGCATTCTTTGAAGAAAGCTCCTTCGCTGTGTTGCTTTCTTTCCCTCATTTGCTCTTTCTGTCTGTTGTGAATTTTTTTTTTCCTGACATCCAGACAGTCAGGGCCAAAGCTTTTGGAAATCAAATGTGAGCTCATTTCGAAATACCAGCAGTGTTTGAATTTTAAATTAACCTATTTACAATGAAACTATGCCTGCTGATTGCCATCATTTTCAGGAAAATTAACAGTAACGATCATTGGTGTCATAATGTAATTTCCCCACAAAAATCACATAAGCTTCATTACTGTTTACATAAATTGTCATAAATACCAATTATAGCTGAACATAAAATGTAATGCTCTTTTTTTTTAAATCATAATCACACAATAGTTCTTCTAATTCATATGCTGAGGGAATAGGGTTTTGATTCGACCTTTGTTGTGAGCAAAATGTTTTGCTGGTAGTTAGTTTTCCTGTAAGTGCTTGTTAGCTTATTTTCAGATCTTCTCTTTCTCTTTTCCTCTATCCATTTGGGTCATTTAGTCCTTGTCCATTGTTTACTTTGCCCTCTAATACACCAAAAGAAATGTGTGCTAATAGCAGATGGGAGAGACACGCTCTTTGTGTCCTCTAGATATCAGACATCAGACTACTGAGGAATAAGTATTTCAGGTGGGGATTTATAACATCATTTTGTGCAATTACATAGAAGACCCCATAAAGGAATAATGTAATCAGAAACCTGTTAAAAGTGCAAATTTGTTGCACCAATTTCTGTTTCTTTCATAAGTCAGCGGAACAAAGAGCTGATAAGGGGAATGTCATGTTAAATTACTAATGAAAATAAAACAAAACAACCAAACCCAAAAAACAGAGGCCAGAAGAAAGTGTCTTATTTTATTTTAAGCACATTGCTATGTATATTTTTGAGTAAATATCTTGGAACTCTTGGCCATATGCTATATAAACAATACAAAGTAAGTACAGTGTAATTGCAGGATAACTTTCTTTTTATTTCTGTCTTCCAGGTTGAATAGCAAGTGTTGCCACCTGTTCTGTTTGAAGCTCAGAACCTGTTACTGACCACCAAATGCCCTCACCTTTGAGTCTGTGTATGTGAACATATTAATACATATCACTGCTCAAATGTACATGTACACGTGCTTGTGTGTACAGTAAATGATAAAATAATAATTACATTATAAATTCAAGAAATTCATTTGAGTAATTTAATTTCTGCATAAAACAGCTCTTTCTCTTGCATTTAGTGGTATGATTACACCTGTACTGATGCTGTGGCTTAAGTTACAGTCCCTCATTCTGTAGATAGTTGAGCTTAAGCTCAGTTTCCAGAGAAGAGAGAAAAATCACTGAATATTATGTGAGATAGTCTGGCACTTGGGTAACCAATCTTAGAGAGAAAAGGAATCAGGGACTGTGTAATGGTTTGACCCAGGCTTTTCCTGGTAACCAGTTTGTAACCAGGAAAGTGATCATGTTTACCCAGTATTCCACACGATTTTACGTAACTGGGGGTATAAATACAGAGGGGGAGAGGCCCTCGTTCTCTTTTGCCTTCCGGTGGATCTGAAGACGCAGGTTCTCTGCTATCAGTCTCACCCGTGCGGAGGAGTCAAGCCTTGCAGGCCTTGTAGGCCTAGGGAGGCAGCTGTTGCTGACGTCGGTCAGTGTGACTCTGCTATCTTAAGGAGAGTTGTAAGATTCTGGTTTTATTAGTCCTATCCTGGGTTTTGAGTGTACATACTTGTTTTAGCTTCCCTTTTCCCTTTTTCCCCTTTTTCTCCTTTTTTCCTTCCCTTTTCCCTTTCCCTTGGGGGGTTCCTTCTACTGTGTACATAGTATTTTAATTATATATAACTGCTATATAAATAAATTTGAATACTTTTGATGTAGTTTGGGTTGTTTCAGGCTCTTTAGTTTCTCTCGTAGTTTTTTTCTTAAACTCTGAGAGAGAAAGGGGGGGGGAAGGATTTCACTGTGAGTTTGGGCATTTGTCAGGGAGCCAGGTCCAAACCATCACAGACTGAAAAATATTGGCCTTTCTGTTGCTGGTCCAGACTTTAGAGCAGACAGAGGTTTAGATTGGATATCAGGAAAATTTCTTCACTGAAAGAGTTGTTAGGCATTGAAAGAGTCTGCCCAGGGAAGTGATGGAGTCACCATCTCTGGAAGTGTTTAAAAAGTGTGTGGATGTGCTACTTACGGACATGGTTTAGTGGTATGGTGATGATAGGTCGATGGTTGGACTTGATCTTAAAGGTTTCTTCCAACAGTAACTATTCTGTGAAGTGCTCAGGAAGACCAGAAAGTCTACTTTGGAATTTTTGCAAGTCTCAATAGCAGTCCAGAACTTTCTCCCTGAGCTTGACATATTCAATATATTTGCCCCCTTATCTACCTTGCCTTTACTAGATCCATGCCAAGCACATCTATAATGTATGCGAAGGATAGTTGAGGGGTTTTGTTTCTTTGGGTTATTTTGTTTGTTTGGTTTGGTTTGGTTTTGTATTTTTTCGGGGGTGTTTTGTTTTCTGTTATTTTTTGTTGTGGTGTTTTTGTGGGGTTTTTGGTTGGTTTACTAGTTGGGGTTTTATTTTTGTGGGGTTTTTTCTTTTTGTTTGTTGTTGTTGTTTTGTTCTGGTTTGTGTTTTGTTTTCTTTTTTTCCTAAACAGCCTGGAACAACCACATTGTTAATCTTATTCAGTTTTTCTCCTGTGATATAAATTCTTAAGATAATGTTGATCTGTGTTTCTTTACAGAAGTTCAGTGAAGAGCACTCAAGAATATATCCCCAAATTATGTACCATCCGTTGTCAGAGGGAACAAATTAATCTGCAGGTATATTTGCTAATAAAAAGAAGAAACATTATTTTTTTTTTTGACATGCTGAGCAGTTCCTCTATACCACAGGTAAAAATACTTCTTTCAGAGATCTTTTTTTGTTTGTTTGTTTCTAACTGTATCATTTTGTAGCACTGAATTGAATTTGTATATTTCAGATAAAATAGATTATTAGGTGCAAATTTGCTAGCCATATATGTTGCAAACAAAAAAAAAAATCAAATGCCGAAGAATCTGTGATGTTTTGAAAAGAAACTAAATAATTTGCTATAACTGCTGCAGTATAAAGTTCATGATACTGCTGCATCAAAGTCAATGGGAATCTTTTTTTTTTCAGGCAATGGGGAAGGACACTAATAAACATCTAAGTGAAGTGTCCTAGATCCTGAAATTTTCAGTCCAGCCCTATCTTCTGGGAATCTTCCCTGAAGCCAGAGGATGATATGAGTACATAACAATTAGAACAGGATTAGAACTAAGGCCAGCAAGGCAGATGTTGTTGTGGGTGTGTGCTACAGACAAAGGGAGGTGATCTTGCCACTGTACTTAGCTCTAGTGAGGCCACACCTCGAGTATTGTGTGCAGTTTTGGGCACCACAGTATAGGAGGGACATTGAGGTANAAACTTTTTTTGTATTCACACAAAACCTCCTATGTTTCAGCTTACATTACCCCTTGTCCTGTCACTGGGCTTCACTGAGAAAAGCCTGATCCCATCCACCTGACACACACCCTTCACATCTTTAAAAGAACAAATGAGGTCACCCCTTAGCCTCTTCTTCTCCAAGCTAAAGAGACCCGGCTCCCTCAGCCTTTCCTCAGAAGGAAGATGTTCCACGCCCTCAATCATCTTTGTGGCTCTGTGCTGGACATTTTCCCTAGCCTTCTTAAACTGAGGGTCCCAGAACTGGACACAATATTCCACATGTGGCCTTGCCAGGGTAGAGGAAAGAGGAGAAAGAACCTCTCTTGACCAACTATCCGCACCCCTTCTAATACACCCAAGAATCCCATTGGCCCTCCTAGCCACAAGAGCACACTGCTGGCTCATAGTCATCCTTCGATCCACCAGGACACCCAGATCCCTTTCTCCTTCACTGTTCTCCAACACATCAATCCCCAACCTATCTTGATCCAAGGGGTTGGTCTTTCCCAGGTGCAAAACTCCACACTTGGCCTTGTTGCACTTCATTACATTTCTCCCTGCCCAACTCTCCAGCTTCTCTAAGTCTCACTGAATGGCAGCACAACCCTATAGTGTGTCAGCCACTCCACCCACTTCAGTGTCATCAGCAAACTTGCTGAATGTGCACTCTGTTCCCTTATCCAGGTCATCAATGAATATACTGAAAAATACTGGTCCCAGTACCAACCCCTGAAGGACTCTACTAGACACAGGCCTCCAACTAGACTCTATCCCCTTGACCTCAACTCTCTGACTGCTGTCCTTCAACCAGTTCACAACCCACCCAACTACCCAATTAGCCAGACCACACTTGTTCAGTTTAGCTGCAAGGATGCTGTGGGAGACAGTGTCAAATGCTTTACTGAAATCAAGATAAACCACATCCACTGCCCTACCGTCATATTAGCCACCTGGTTATGTCCTCATCAAACGCTATCAGGTTGGTCAAACATGAGTTCCCCTTGGTATACCCATGCTGACTGCTCCCAATGACTCCCTTATCCTTGATATGCCTAGGGACAGAGTCAAGGATAAAGTGCTCATTGGATATTAGGAAGAAAGAGCTGTGATATATTGGAATAGACTGCCCAGGGAGGTGGTGGAGTTACTATCCCTGGAGATTTTTAAGAAGCGAAGAGATGTGGTTCTTCAGGGGGTGTTTTAGGGATAAGAATAGAGTAGGGCTATCGGTTGGACTGGATGATCTTGAGGGTCCTTTCCAACCATAATGATTCTATGATTCTGTGATTCTACCTTTGATATTCCATTTAAATGTTGGGCAAAATCAAATTATTTCTAAAGCCATTGAAAAGATATGACACATTCAGTAGTGGTGTATTTAAGTCTGTGAACTTCCCATGGTGATATTCAATAATCTGCAGACCTGAAAGTAGAGGTTAAAGATCCACCTTTTGATGTTATTTGTAATAAGTGACATTTCTCCCACAGCATCCTTGCAGCTAAACTGAACAAGTGTGGTCTGGCTGATTGGGTAGTTGGGTGGGTTGTGAACTGATTGAAGGACAGAAGTCAGAGAGTTGAGGTCAAGGGGATAGAGTCTAGTTGGAGGCCTGTGTCNGTCTAGTTGGAGTCCTGTGTCTAGTAGAGTCCTTCAGGGGTTGGTACTGGGACCAGTATTTTTCAGTATATTCATTGATGACCTGGATAAGGGAACAGAGTGCACATTCAGCAAGTTTGCTGATGACACTGAAGTGGGTGGAGTGGCTGACACACCATAGGGTTGTGCTGCCATTCAGTGAGACTTAGAGAAGCTGGAGAGTTGGGCAGGGAGAAATGTAATGAAGTGCAACAAGGCCAAGTGTGGAGTTTTGCACCTGGGAAAGACCAACCCCTTGGATCAAGATAGGTTGGGGATTGATGTGTTGGAGAACAGTGAAGGAGAAAGGGATCTGGGTGTCCTGGTGGATCGAAGGATGACTATGAGCCAGCAGTGTGCTCTTGTGGCTAGGAGGGCCAATGAGATTCTTGGGTGTATTAAAAGGGGTGCGGATAGTTGGTCAAGAGAGGTTCTTTCTCCTCTTTCCTCTACCCTGGCAAGGCCACATGTGGAATATTGTGTCCAGTTCTGGGACCCTCAGTTTAAGAAGGCTAGGGAAAATGTCCAGCACAGAGCCACAAAGATGATTGAGGGCGTGGAACATTTCTTCTGAGGAAAGGCTGAGGGAGCCGGGTCTCTTTAGCTTGGAGAAGAAGAGGCTAAGGGGTGACCTCATTTGTTCTTTTAAAGATGTGAAGGGTGTGTGTCAGGTGGATGGGATCAGGCTTTTCTCAGTGAAGCCCAGTGACAGGACAAGGGGTAATGTAAGCTGAAACATAGGAGGTTTTGTGTGAATACAAAAAAAGTTTCTTCTCAGTTCAGGTGCCAGAGCACTGGAACAGGCTGCCCAGAGAGGTTGTGGATTCTGCTTCTATGGAGGCATTCAAAACCTGCCTGGATGCGCTTCTGTGTGACCTGGTCTAGGTAATCCTGCTGTGTCAGGGGGGTTGGACTAGATGATTTTTCGAGGTCCCTTCCAACTCCTAACATTCTGGTATTCTGTTATTCTGTTGTTGTGTGAATTGGCATCAAAGGACACCTATGTATTCCATCACACTGTTGAAAAGTTAGGAGAAATGTATTTGCATTACAGTAGGGAATGCTGTACAATAGTTTAATTGAGGAATAATAATTATAATAAGAAATAAAAGCCAGGTGATTTGGCTAAGACTATAAAAAAATGTGATGTATTTAATAGTTCTCAGAAAACGTTTAACACTTAAATTTTTCTCTCAATAACCAATAAAATAAACATAGTCTAATCCTCTAGTTCAGTAGGAAAGTATAATTTTGGCCCATAAAGAAGATGATGTTTTTTCCTAGACAAAATGAAAGTATGAAAATCGTTAAAGTGATTTAAAAATCCTTTGTTTACCAAAAAATAAAATAAAAAAGTAAACTAAAATAAAGTAAAATAAAATAAAAGTAAAATCAGAAAGCAATCTGGACAATCTCTACATAAAGGCATATTGCTAATAACAATAAAATATTTTATAATATGGTAATAAAGCAATATATATTTTTAATATATTTGTTAAACTAAGTCAAGGTTTGTGGGGTTTTTTTAAATAACGTATTTCTCTGTTATTCGTATATTTAACACAGAGACATAGACAGATACACACAAAAAATGCCTGTTGGTAATTTTTCATAGGTTAATTCTGATTCTAAATGACTGTCTGGAGAGATCATAAATATTAATTAGTCTTATCATCATTAGAGACCTTTTCAATATAAATAACCATCATGTTAATTTTTCTGCACATAGGTAACTTCTGACATTGGTAGCAACTGTTGTTAAACTTTTCTATTTATTGTCATTATTGTCTCAAATAGGAGAGTACATTTTTAGGAATGGGGGTTGTTCATCCCTTTGTGCTCATTTTTTTTCAAACACAAGATTCCTTTAAACAAGATAAGGCTTTGCTAAGAAATTAGTGTCTTGATCTGTATTATATTTTCGGTTGTGCAGAATGCCAGTATTTCAGCCCTGACAGTTCAAAATTCATCTCTCAGTCTTCTTGTCAGGAAAAATATTTTCCTACCTCCATAATATTTAAGTGTAAAAGTTTTTTACAGAAACAAATAAATAAAAGAGAAAATGTAATTTTCAGTTCCTTCATTGTATGTGTAAAAAAGAATACTTTAAATAACTTCTGAAATTTTAGGTCATCAAAATTCATTGGTTGTAGTGGTTAAAAAATGTCTTCTAGACAAATTTTGACAAAATTACTACTACTATGAATATCCCCTAAAATGAGGTAAAATACTTTAAAAAAGCGTTAAGTAAGAAAACCTACATTTTCTTAGAAAAATGGTTATGCTTCTGTTTGAGAATAGCATTATCTTCAGGAAGGATCAAAAAACTGAAAATAGCAATCACGTACTGTTTTCAGTTGATTAGTCATGGTGTGTGCAACAGATTAGTTAAGTAACATAGTACAGTTATGGTGTCTGCTTTGAATCCAACAATATACAAAGCATGACAAATAATGACAATGGGAAAAATAAGAATAACAAAAAATAAATCATCTGCATGCATGAGAATTTCTAGGTTAATGCACTACAAGTTGAAATAATGAAAAGATTCTCTTTTTCCTTCAAAAAAATTTGGAACAGACCCATGAGTTATTGTATAAACAACATTAAACATTAATTTCTTCAAATATTTGAATAATAAAAACTCTTATGAATCAAACAAACAAAATGGAAACAAAAGAGGTTGAAACTGCATACTGAAGAGTATCAAAGAGCTTGAGAAGTTGGGAAAATATCTGCTAGTTCTTCCAGTTGATTTGTGGGGTCTTTTTGTTTTAATTTTTGCTATCATTCAGTTATATCTGTTAATTAATATGGTAAAACTGACTTCAAGAAATATATCTTTGGCAGGCATAAGGGTGATTATTTCAAATCTGGAATCTTGGTTATTGGTCTAGAAGAAGTCAGGAATTTTTTCTTTTCCAAGTTGGAATTTTGTAAGAACTACTTTAGAGGGTAGCTAAACAGAGCATATTTAATTATTCATTTGAATGTGACATTCAAATGAACAGTTCATAAGGAGATTTATTTTTTTGTGAGAAATGTTAAAAAAATATTATCATATCTCAGAATGGAAAGTTAAATTATAGAATCACACATCACGAATGAATTTAATTATGCTCTGTGAAGGATATTTTTGTTTTCTTGGTTTTTGGTGAAGGTGGTGAAACATTGAAACAGGGATCCCTGGTATCAGTTGAGAATTCTTCTCATACGTTACTATGCTAGTTGCCTGTTATCCCAACAAGGACATATTTTGTTCTCTTGTCATTTATTGAGTTCCATTTTAATGCTGTTGCCTTTGGAAATCTCTATCTAAACTTCTACTGCCTTAAAGATTTCAGAAAAACCTTGTGACTTCCCATATGAGGCTCTTTTATACCATCACTATTAGTTAACCAGTCTGTGTAGAAAGGAGCCATTTCTTCATTCAGCATTTTCTCGTAAGAAAGATATTCTTTTCTCATTTAGTCTTACAAAGCAGGACCTCTCCTCCCCTGCTCAAGGTTTAGTTCAAGTCTTTGTTTTCCTGCACTTCCAGACTCCTTATAGTGAAATTTTCATTATTATACAGTGTTATGATGTAACTACATTGTAATCAATTTCTGCTGATCAGGTTTTCAAGAGCCCTCAATACATTCTTTACAGTATACCAACTTCCATGTACGTTTATAGTTCATTCTTATGCTGTGCCTCTAGTGAATACACATAGCAAGACCAGACTTGAAGCAAATGTTTGATGAATACCATGAGCCAACAGACACTTCAAGTCGTGTACACTTAACTCAGGTTTTGTTGTGGTCCCACCCAGAGAGGTCTCTGGAACAAAGTAACTCCAGGGTTATGCATTGCTAAAAAGTTGACTTAGGTTTTTATGCTCTGCCAGAATCTAAATTAAATACATTAAATAGGTGTGTTAGGAATGCCATGATTTTGAATAAGGTAACTTTTTACCTGAAATTTTCTGAAATATGCTTGAAATCAGATTTATCAAAACTAGAGATATAGTTGTGGGATAGATGGGCAGAGACCAATGGGATGAGTTTTAATAAGGGTAAATGTAAAGTCCTGCATTTTGGGTGTAACAACCCCCAGCAGCGCTACAGGNGAGGGTGTTGGCCTCTTCTCCCTTGTGACTAGTGACAGGACTAGAGGCAATGGGCTTAAGCTGAGCCAGGGTAGGTTTAGATTAGATGTTAGGAAGAATTTCTTTACTGAAAGAGTGGTGAGATATTGGAATAGGCTGCCCAGGGAGGTGGTGGAGTCACCATCCCTGGAGGTTTTTAAGAAGAGGATAGATGTGTTTCTTCAGGGGATGATTTAGCGGTAAGAGTAGTGTAGGGCTATTGGTTGGACTAGATGATCTTGAGGGTCCTTTCCAACCGTAATGATTCTGTGATTCTGTGAATAAGGTATTGTGTATTAGAAAGACACTAGCTGGAATACCAGTTCTTTTCACTGAGACTGCTTTCCTCATTAGGAACCAGACCACTCTTTAACCCAGAATAGAAATAAAAGATATTCTCATGAGCCGAAAATCTCTTTCTTGTATTTAAACTGCAAAAGCGATAAAGGAGAAAGCAAAAAGTTACCAGCCTACCCTTGTTGGAAAGGTATAGCCACTACCTTTCCTCAAGGAAGTTCTAACAGTTCAGCATGTGTTATATACAGAAGCAATAGCTTTAAAAAACTAATTTCCCATGCCCAAAATATATGTCTGCAATGTGGATCTTCCACATGAAAACAGTAACATAAAAAAGAAAATTCACCATTCAACTAACCATTACTCAGTGATACAACAGACAATCCACATTTTTTTTAAGATTTCATGTCATCAGCCTTCATCATTATCAAAATCATTGTGTAAGAATAAAACAGGTCAATAAGAGAATTGATCACATGTGAAAGTTATGCATTGTAAGGAGTCTCTGCCACATTTGTATTTTATCAAATAGTTCCTAGTGATGTTCTATAATGCAAAATTAAATATCTTTGTCTCCTTTGTGCATTCTTATTCATGAGCTAGGCATTGATCATTGATCATGTGTACATTTCTGGGCTCCTTCTGTGTACAGTTCTGGCTCCTCAGCATAAAAAAGATGTGGACCTCTTGGAGCAGGTCCAGAGGAGGGCCACAAAGATGATCAGAGGGCTGGAGCACCTCCCCTATGAGGACAGGCTGAAGGAATTGGGGTTGTTCAGCCTGGAAAAGAGAACGCTTAGAGACGACCTTATAGCGACCTTTCAGTACCTGAAAGGGGATTTTAGGGCAGAAGGAAAGAGACTTTTCTCTTAGTCTGATTGCAACAAGACACGGGTGAATGGCTACAAGCTGAAGGAGGAGAAATTTAGGCTGGAGATTAGAAGGAGGTTCTTTACCCAAAGGGTGGTGAGGCATGGTAACAGGTTGGCCAGAGAGGTTGTGGAAGCCCCATCCCTGGCAGTGTTTAAGGCCAGGCTGGATGTGGCCCTGGATGACCTGGTCTAGTGCATGTGGCGTCCCTGCCCATGGCAGGGGGGTTGGAACTAGATGAT
>VWZX01008157.1:12786-35714 GCA_013399015.1 Galbula dea
CTCTCCTCATAAGGCCTGTTTTCCAGACCCCTGACTAGCTTAGTTGCCCTTCTCTCTGCTTGTTTATTTATACTAGATATTATTAATTATATTCTGGGTGGTCTGCAAGGTCTTTAACTGCATTACCTAGCCATTTTTATGAGTTTAAGATTGTGTGGGGAGAAGCAAAAGGATAAGGTAGTGAACTAATTTCCCTGCCCTTGTAATGAAAATTATTTTCTTTATTATTTTATTAAAAATAAATTGATCTTTTAAAGATAAGAAATAAGAGAGCTATAAAAACATGTTTGTGTCTACTACCCTTTCAGTTACTCTGGAAAATGTCCAGAACAACTCCACTTTGATATGAATTGTGTATTTCTATTAAAAACGTGTCCATATTCCTATTAATGACTATTTGAGTGGTGGAATTTTAATACATTTCAACTGTTTCGTGAAATGTCGTTTTTGTTAAGGCAAGAAATTTATCTGACTAGCTATACGTGTTATCTATCTCACTGAAACATGTCTAGATTTTCCTTATACTTAACTGGAAAAAAAAAAAAGATAAGTTTAGATAAACTATACCGTCTTGTCTTCATGAAGTGCCTCATACAGATCAGATAAGCAATGCAGAAAAATATTTAACTCTTCATTAGTTAGGGAATTAGCTCAGGCACACATTTAAAACTGGGGAGTTTGATAAAAGGAATTTACTCCTCTCCAAACTTCTATCCATTGACCTTGGATCGGGTAACTATAAGCAATATCATGTGTCACTTTACTAATGGTAATGATAGGATATAATGAGAGAATGAAGATTACTTTGAACATACTTGTATTTAGTTTTTAGTAAATGTCACATTCATTGTGAACTACATATTTATAGAAGCTTGAACAAGCATAGATACAACAAAGAACTTCACAGCTAATGTGGCTTTTAAGTCTCAATAGAAAAAAGAATTTACCTGAGTGCTTACTAAGTAATATGTTGTGCTTCTGGAAATAGTTTTGATGTGGGTTTTTTTGGTGGGTTTTGTTTTGTTTGTTTGTTTAAATGTGCATATTTTAACCTGAAATTTACTTCAGACTGCCATATAGTAAAAGAAATCATCTTTATTTATCTTAGCCAGAGAACTTAAATCAAATGTGTGATTACAAATTTAATCTGTCTCATAGTACAAGGATCTTTATCTGAATCAGATATTAGAATATCTGGTTGAATAACCACAGTAAGTTTTTATATTTGCCATAATGAACTATAGATATAGCTAAGCAATGCTTTGACTTATTTTACACAGTTTTTTCATCCACCTCTGTCTCCTGCTGATTTTTCCAACGATTCTTGTTTCTACCCATGCATTACATATATCTAATAAACTTTAAAAAAAGGAAAAAATTTGTTGCAAAACTACCTGTGAATGACATTCAGAGAGGGATTCATCTCTCCTTACTTTATATGCTTACAGTGTGGAAATCTGCAGCTCATCTCCTTGACCTAAACACCTTTGGAATGAATCACTCTTAATTCTCACATATCATCTATTTTAGGGGCCTGCTTTAGAACAGAGGAATTTTGCCTGAACTGTGACTATTTCTCTCTATTGATTATACAGGGAGGTTTTATAAGTGAGTAGTTCAGATAAAGTTGTTTGTAACATATATCTTATATATCTAAACTCCTTTTTCGGAGTATCTTCTTTTACATATCATATATCACAGTGGCATGCAACCAGAAAAGTAAGATGGCTTAATTCTACGATTCAGATGTCAGACTAAGAATTACCAGTTTTAAGCAATTTTACTTTAAATCAGTAATGTGTGAACTAGTCAGTTCCCTGCCATATTATAGTCGTTAGATAAATATATAACCTATTCAATTGCCATAATAATTTCTTAATAGCCCTAAGTGTTTGGTTTGGGAATTTTCTATCCCAGAGGTGTCCATACTTAGACAATGCACAAGTCCTCATGACTTTCAGACCATACAGTTGATCTGGGAGAAAAAAGAAAATACAGACAAGATGGAAAACTAATTCTAGGGAATGACAGAGTGAGAATCTTGCACCAATAATAATAAAGCAAGGACCAGTGACAGCAAAAGTAGCACAACAACTAAAACAATAACTCTCAGCTTCAGAGAGAACTTATTAGACTTCCACCTCTCAGTCCCTGGTCTGAATCCAGATCTAAAAAGACTGACCAAATGTCACTCTAGTTACACAGTGATAAAAGTTCCACAGTAAAATGAATTCCGCAGTATGAACTCACCTCTAAGTGGGCATTTGTCTTCATTATGATTCCAGATTATATTTGGCATAGTCTGCACTCCTGTCTTTAAAAGAGGTTCATAAGTTAATGAACAGGAAAACTGAAACATTCACCTAGTGCCTAGTGCCATAAGTCCACGACTGGCATAGAGGATAGAGTGAAGGACTTAATCTTCAACATGCTTTCCTTTTGCGCATAAAGAATGAATTTGCTTCTTGTAGATCTTTCAGTTTTTTAAAAAAACCCAAAACACACAAACAAACCCAGAACATTTTCACATGATAAAATGTGCAAGTAACACTCCTTCCATCCCATACTCTCTCCTCCCTTTCTCAAGGGCACTCCACAAGTATGTCACAAAGATTCTGAAGTTTTAGATTTTCACTATTCTTCTATAACTCAGTGTTCAATCTTTTAATTTTGATTACTGTTGAAAAAAAGGTTGTAAGTACATTTATCTGCACCATAGATTTTGTATTTCCTTCTTTTTCCTTTTTTTTTTAAATATAATATTATTTTCTGAATGGACAGCACAAAAATAGTGAAGTCTTTTGTCTTAGAACAAATGATTCACAACATCCAAGGCTTTTGCTGATGCTGTGTACCTGGAAAGCAACTTTAGTATTGTAAGGAAGAGTAATAGCTTGCTTAGGAATCTGACAATCTGAAACAAAGAGGGAGCTGATTAGTCAGTGATTTGAAAATATTTGGAGTAATAGTACTAGCAGGAACTTAATCTTTAATATTTTTCCCCCATTTGACTGTAATAAGAGTTAGGATGGATTGAGATATTAATGTTTTAAAATCATAGGCATTGAAGTTGAGCAGTGCTCTTTGACAGAGGCAATGCCAACAACTACTCATATTCTCAAGTGCACTGTAAGTTCAAAGTAATCCAACACAAATAGAACTAAGAGCTTGTTTATGTCCTCCTCAATGTTTAAACTGAACTTCTGCCCTTTCAAATTTTGCTGTTCAGAGTATATGTGATTAAAATTAATTTTATCCTTAATGGTGAGCAAGGTAGAATAAAAGGAGCATTCATCTTGCACCTGGGAAAGACCAAGCCCATGTATGAGTATAGGTTGGCAGCTGAGCTGTTGGAAAGCAGTGAAGGAGAAAGGGATCTGGGGGTCCTGGAGCATGGAAGGATGACCATGAACCAGCAGTGTGCTCTTGTGGCCAGGAGGGCTAATGGGATGCTGGAGTGTTTTAAAAGGGGTGTGGCTAGTAGGTTAAGAGAGGACCTTCTTCCTCTTTATTCTACCCTGGTGAGGCTGCATCTGGAGTCTTGTGTCCAGATCTGGGCCCCTCAGTTTAAGAAGGTTAGGGAACTGCTGGAGAGAGTCAAGTGCAGAGCCACCAAGATGATGAAGGGCCTGGAACATCTTCCTTCTGAGGAAAGGCTGAGGGAGATGGGTCTCTTTAATTTGGAGAAGAGAAGACTAAGGGGTGACCTCATGTATGCTTTTAAATATGTGAAGGGTGTGTGTCAGGAGGATGGAGTCAGGCTCTTCTCAGTGAAGCCCAATGACAGGACAAGGGGCAATGGCTGTTAGCTGGAACATAGGAGATTCCTTGTGAATACACGTAGAAATTTTTTCCCAGTTCAGGTGCCAGAGCACTCGAACAGACTGCCCAGAGAAGTTGTGGAGTGGTCCTTCTATGGAGATATTCAACACCCGTCTGGATGTGCTTCTGTGTGACCTGGTCTAGCGAATGTTGCTGCGGCAGGGGGGGTTG
Source organism: Galbula dea (assembly GCA_013399015.1). Classification (NCBI taxonomy): domain Eukaryota; kingdom Metazoa; phylum Chordata; class Aves; order Piciformes; family Galbulidae; genus Galbula; species Galbula dea. The sequence continues at coordinate 16,780 of VWZX01008157.1, forward strand.
GACTAGATGATCTTTCGAGGTCCCTTCCAACTCTTAATATTCTGTGATTCTGTGATCTTTTGAGAAAAGACTGAAGTAATTTCTTTTGTTGAATGTAAAATCAAACCTGATGTAGAATAGAGAGGGAGAGAAGAAAAGCATGTATTTTAGGTAAAAGTAGCTTTAATACAGAAAACAATCAGTATAAATCACAATGAATAAATTACATTTACTTCATTAATAGACTTTTACCCACTGGGATCTAGAAACCTTTCCTGGAGAACTACTTCTACAATAAGATTGGGACAAAGGTAATAAGTGGTTTTAAGATTATTATTTTAAGTTTTCTGTAATGTTTATATGCCATTGTGCCAATCACAGCAGAGATGGGTCTGAGTGAACAAGCACACGCATCATGCTTTGTATCTCTAGGTTAGCACATAGCCTTGAGGTAGAGATCTCCTATCTCTTCTTTCTGTATCCTAATCAAAACCGTAATATTCTTTAGAAATTGAACAAGGAGAAAGATCTACCAATTTCTTGTAAAAAGCTTGTGGTTTCTGCTTCATTAAGCTGACCTACCTACAAGCATACTCCAGCTATGAAGTTAGTAGGTAGAAGCTCCCCTTTACTCCTCATGGCTTTCAAATACCATATTTTTAAGACAACTCTCTTTGTGCCTTATATCAACTCACAACCCAGTTAAGAGCTTCTACTCATTCTGCCAAGAGGACGGTTAAAATGAGGTGTTATTTCATGTTGAGATTAGCTGCATGCCTAGATCCTAGTTAACCTTCTAAGTCCATTGACTTGGACTGTGAGTCAGAACTTACTTACAGGGTTTAAAATCATCCATATGCTTAACTGCTTTCTTTTTACCACTTTCTCTTATACAGCTGACAACACCTTTATTAAAAAGACTTAAAATAGTTTCCTTTGCCTAAGCCATTCTTTAATCCTTCAGTCTGTCTCCGTTAGCCCCTAAACTATGTTACCAATGACTATCTTTAAAAAACATGCAAAAGTTATCTTGACATATTTACTTACAATTCAATTATTTTCTTTTTTTAGTTTTTTTTTTTTCCCCTCATGTTAAACATCTACTCTTTTTTCTTTTAATTTAGTCCAGGTAAACTACATTTTAATTGAATAACTCTCTTGATTTTTGTCAAGAAGGAAAAAAGTAGCAAGACAAACAAATAAAAGGAACTTGAATGAATAGGTGTAGATATAATGATGATAGAGAGGTAAGAAGAAAGAGTTCTACTGATAGCTTTTCGACCACTGATGTGATCCTGGTGTAGGCGTCAAAATGTTTCTTCTCACTTCAAGTCAATACCTGCAGTTTATGTCTACAAAGTGTAAATGATCTCATATGGGCTCTCACAGATACAGATACAAATCAGAAGAACTGAAGGTTATACCATGTACCATTTGAATTTTCTTAGGAGTGACAATTAACTGTGTTAGTGGAACATGGCAAAAAGCACTAGAATATTAGCCAAGGTCCTTAGGTTAGCCTTTCTTCTCTTTTCCTGTGGAAAGATCATAGGATCATAGGATTGTCAGAGTTGGAAGGGACCTCAAAGATCATCCAGTTCCAACCCCCCTGCCTGGCAGGGACACCTTGTCTTAAGCTTTGTCTTAAAAGCTTCCAGGGATGAGGCTTCCACAACCTCTCTGGGAAACCTGTTCCACTGTCTCACCACTCTCATAGTGAAGAACTTCTTCCTAATATCCAACATAAACCTACCCTCCTCTAGCTTACACCGATTTCCCCTGGTTGTACCACTGTCTGATCTCCTAAAAAGTCCCTCGACAGCTTTCTTGTAGGCCCCACTTCAGATACTGGAAGGCTACAATAAGGTCTCCTCAGAGCCTTCTCCTCTGCAGACTGAACAATCCCAACTCTCTCAGTCCTCATAGGAGAGGTGCTCCAGTCCTCTGGTCATTCTTGTGGCCCTTCTCTGGACTTGCTCCAGCACCCCCATATCCCTCTTGTAATAGGAGCTCTAGAACTGGATGCAGTATTCCAGGTGGGGTCTCATGAGTGCAGAGTAGAGGGGGAGAATCACCTCCCTTGACCTGCTGGCCACGCTTCTCTTGATGCAGTCTAGGATATGGTTGGCCTTCTGGGCTGCAAGCGCACACTGGTGGCTCATGTTGAGCTTCTCATCCACCAACACCACAAAGTCTCTTTCTGCAGGGCTGCTCTCAAGCCAATCTTCGCCCAGCCTGTAACAGTGCTTGGGATTGCCCCGACCCAGATGTAGGACCTTGCACTTGTTCTTGTTGAGCTTCATGAGGTTGGCATGGGCACACCTCTCCAGCCTGTCCAGGTCCCTCTGCATGACATCCTTCCCCTCCAGCGTATCAAGCATTCCACACAGTTTGGTGTTGTCGGCAAACTTGCTGAGGGAGTACTCGATAACACTGTTCATGTCTCTGATGGAGATGTTGAACAAGACTGGTCCCAGTCCTGATCCTTGAGGGACTCCACTTGTCACTGACCTCTACCTGGACATGGATCCATTGACATCCACTCTTTGGGTGTGGCCGTGAAGCCAATTCCGTATCCACTGAGTGGTCCATTCATCAAACCCACATTCCTCTATCTTGGAGACCAGGATGTCATGCGGGACAGTGTCAAAGGCTTTGCTCAGGTCCAGGTAAATGACGTCAGTTGCTCTTCCACTGTCATGTGCTCAGCTGGTAAATATCAGACTTTGCATTTCTGTAGGTCATGTGTGTGTATTTATGTGTGTGGATATGGTGGTGTAGGATTTTATTTTTTTCAATTACACCAACAGTATTATTTTGTCCTTCTTACCATTGTTAAACTGGGTGCTTAGCTGACCAGATGAAGAAGATTCTCAAAACCTTTTCATCTTTTCAGATAAATAAAACTAGTGGTTTTACACAGATTTTTTGTCTTGTTAAGAGTAAATATTTGCATAATCTGTGGTTTAATTTTCAAATATTTTAGAGCAGGATATGTCCTGATGTTTGTACCTGTACAATGCTAACCTATTGTCATCCTGTATTGGATCTGTCTGAGCCACAGTTCATTTCCTCACAGTAGCCCTCACAATGCTGTGCTTTTCATTGGCAGCTAGAAGGCTGCTGGTAACACACCAGTGTTTCGGCTACTGCTGAGCAAAGCACCAGCACTGTAACATTCCTTCCTTAGTTGAGGGCAAGATCCTGGGAGGGGACTCAAGCAGCCAGCCGACCCAAATTGACCAAAGGGATATTCCATTCCATATGACATCAGCTCAGATATAAAAGCTAAGGCACAGAGGAGGAGGGTAGGCATTCATTGTCCAATGGCTTCCTACTGAGGAACCACCACACATACCGCAGCCCTGCTTCTCGGGAGTGGCCGACCATCACTGCTCACGGGAAGTAGAGAACAAATCTACTATTCTTTGTTTCTGTGCGTGCAAGCTTTGCTATGCTTTTTGCTTCCAGTAAACTGTCTTATCTCAGTCCATGAGTTGTTTCTTTGTTTTTCCACCTTACTCTCTCTCCCCTGTCCCTCTGGGACGGGGAGTGATAGAGTGGCTGGGTGGGCACCTGGTCTCCAGCCAAGGTCAAACCCATTACACATCATTAGGAAAGGAGACTTTCTCATTCCTTTTTGTAAGCATCTATTCATAAGGAACAAGTTCAACAGGTTTAGCTCATTTTATGTAATCCAACACTACACAATAATAAACCAGCCTTTTTGTCTTGTGCCTCTTCTACCTTAGATTTGTAATAGGAGATACATTTTACCTTACAATTTGTTCAAAAAAATTATATATTTTTCCAAGCAACTTTATTCTAAGAAATGCAACAACTCAGTACATTTCCTAAATTATTTGAGTCCTAGTAAAGTTCCATCTGATAGACATAGAACCGTAAGATGAGAGCATTGAAATGCAAGTCATAAGCTTCAATTAGGCACAATCAGAAATCATGCAGTGACTTCATTAAGTACCATTAAGAATGATCAAAATATTGCTCTTAGGAAAAATACATCAAAAGCATGCATTTACACATTGATTAAACAGGATCTGCAATTTCTAAAATCTGGTGTGAGAAAAAAGAATGTAGTAAATTAAGTGCTCATATCCTACTTAGCAACAAGGGATTGCTTAGCAACCAGCAAAGTGAAAAATAATGGATATGGCAGAGCACAAATTCTAAGCGGCCTTAGAAATGGAAGTATTGGGCAGCCATAGACAGAAACTGAAAGAAATTGCTGGGGGGGTGGGGGAGGAAAATTAAAAAAAAAAAAATTTTCTTCTCTCCATAAATTTAATTTGTAACAAAGAGAGTTAATCTGACGTAAAAGAGAAGCAGCTGGCAACCATTAAGTAACTGTTACAGTCACAATTCCTAAGTCAACTGATCTTGTAGTCGACATACACCCTTTTCAGTTACACATTCACAAAGTCTTTGTCCATTATGCTGAAGTGTGGGTTCTGCATTCCCTCTTTGTGTGGCTTCAGACAGTTCAAGCTACAGCATCTGCACAGAAAGAGTCCATTTCTTAAATAGTCCTTCTCATATGTTTATGTTTCCCTTCTGGATATGGGAAAGGTTCATGCCAGTTGTCCAGATACAACAGGAAGAAAAAGGCATGAAGTTTTGCAACTAGAGAATATAAGCTTAATTGCTTGAAATTTTTTATAGATATATCATTCAAGAAAATTTCTCCTAGGGCTCAATTTCCAGACTGTCACCTTCCTCCAAATGAAATCCTTCAAATCTTTCTCAGAGTAAAATCTTACAGTCCTTTGACTTTAACTTTTTTTACATTTTGGAGAATAAATTAATTGTTCTTTCTGGTATAGAGGTGAACTGCAAAAACCCCTATTATTTGCCTTGCATTTTTTCTCAGGAGCCTGCTGAATAAAAATCTGTATTTGAATCACTGTATTCAAATCACTGACAAGAAAATACTTACAGATTATGGAAGTGCACACAGTCATCAGTGGATACGCTGTTTCCATATAGTCTGTCCCAGTAAAAACTGTGAATCTGCTCTATTGAGACACACAGACCTGTAAAAAAGCTGTAGAGGAAACCCCCTTCCAGCACACAATCCTGCAGATATTTCAGGCTGAACCTAATGGGGCTTATCTGCATTTTCATTATAAACACAGATTAGAACATGCTAAAAACACACTAATTATTGTATTGGTTAAAACCCATAAATCCATCAAAGGTGATGATTTGATTTGATAAAACATATTTCCACATGGTCACTTGATTGCATTATGATGTTAGGAACTAGCTTTCTCCCTGAATATATGCATCTTGAGGTCCCTTCCACATTTTGTTGCTGTTACTTGCTTAGAGTGACAAGAGATATTTATGATGTGTATATACATATCTACTTGTTCTGCAGCTGTTTGAAATCTTGTCTTAGGAACTTCCAGTGACTGAATTCTACCATATAAAAAACCATAAACCAGAAACATACATATTTTTTCCACCACTCTTCATAATTATTTTTTTTCTTAATAACAACATTAGCTCAGTCTTTCTTCTCTGGTTTCATCACTTGGCCCTGGCAAAACCTGTTTTATTAAAAAATCTCAGACCAGATAGCAAATATTAAAAGCAATATTTTCTAAAATTACCTCAGATTTTTGCTTAACTCCTGTAAGAGAATTACACATCTAAATTGACTTTAATGGATGTGTATTGCCTAAGGTTTACAAATTTCATTTCTCAAGATCTTTGTGCAATATGCAAATGTTCTTATATTTGTTTACAGCCAAATAAACTCAGGGACCGAGAGGTTAAGTGGCTGACTCAAGATTATAGAGCAAAGTGATTCCAACACCATGGCCACACCACCAGGGTGCTAGTTTACAGAATCTGCTGTATTGATTCTCCCTTTACAACCACTCCATTGCGTTAACAGGTTACAAAGCTAATGAAATATTAAAAGGAACTTAAGAATTTTATCTCTGGAGGTTGACTGTCCACAAAACTCTACAAAAGGAAATTAAAAAAAAAAAAGAAAGAGGAAAGAGAGAGAGAAACAAAGGAATAAAAGGAAAAAGGAAAAATGTCAGAAGTGATTGATTAAAGGAAAAAGTTGGTACCTGAGAAATGCCTGGTCTGATGCCAGTACTGGTTCAGGTCTGACAGAACTATTTTTAAATTATTTGGTATTTTCAGAAATTGATTACTTGGCTAACACATTAAGAAGTAGCTCTACACATTCATTTAATGGGCCAGTGCCTTTTGTACAGGTCTGGAACAGTCACATTCAATCTCATCTACTCCTCATTAAGTAGGGTTTTCTTCTTCAGTGTGTTTATTTACTGCCAATGCTATAAGCATAAAATATATAACAAAAAATAAATAATACCTTTAATAGTCTTTCAGCCATATGGTCTTCTAGGACAAGTGACTTCACTTCAGGCCTTGTGAGCTCCGTTAGGGCTCAGACATCAATTCTCATTCTTTCATATACCTGCAAATTGAGCAATGCTTTGTTTTCATACTGTTAGCTTTTAAATATATAGCCACTTCAGAATAAAGCTGCCTGGAAACAAAACATGGTAGCTTTTTAAAATAAGCAAAACCAAATGAATAATGAGTAATTTTCATTTATGATACTGTATGTACTAGAATAAGAGCAGACTATTTTAGGTGAGGCAAGGCCAATGAAAACTTTTAGAGAATAACTAAGAGTGTGCTGATGCTTTGATTTATATGCAAGTAGGGATTGGTTATTGGACTACTTCATTTTTTTTCCTGACTCTCCTAAATAAGTTGATACTCAAATTTCTACATAAAGGCATCTCTATTACTCTAAAAGATAAAGGCAGCCCTAAAAATAATAACGATTTTTCTTAACCGAATCATCAGTAATTAGATATTCATGGCATTATGTGGTGTGATGTTGAGAATAGCCAAATTACTGGAACTATGTAAAACATTTCGGTTACAGGAGTATCCTACTTTAGTGTCACATCAGGGTTTCAGGAAAACTTACAGATGAAGATTGTAATAGTAACAACAATTAAAATATTGAAAATACTCTGACAACGAGAAACTGCATTTTAGTATGAATAATACAGATCTTTTACCCACACTTAGGCTTACCTTCCCTCTTACTTACTTTTAAATAAATCTGTGGCAGAAAAGCACAAGTATCACATCCAGGTAGAAACAGATTTTCCATTTCTAAAGTCAGATGGTTAATTTTTAATTTGAGTATTTGACTTTTGTTCCCCAGATTTAGAAAGGTTCCATTTAGTCTTTAATTTCTCTAAAATGGTGATCCTGCAAGATGTGGTATGTCTTTGTCTACTATTGACCTCAGTGAAAACCAAGATTGATATAAAGCATGAAATAAGAAGTCATCTGCTGTTGCAGGGGCATCTTAAATTATTTGTCTATAAAAGCTGTACACTGATTCTCAACACAAAGTGTATATGAACAACTAGACAAAACAGTTCTGTTTGGGCAAGCCTGTACGACAAAAAGACATAGCCTACTCTCTAGGGTATGCCATCCCACACATCACTCCTCATTACTCATAATGTATGCTCACATTGTCTCAGAAATAATCTGACCTGATAAGGAAGCTGAGATCTCCTTTGAAGACAAAGTTTCCCTGCATGCTTCAGTTCAAAAGCCAAGCTTGAAATTAGATTTTAAATTGTTATTTTACATAAAAAGATTCTCTGAAGCTCCTCTAATTCCATAGTTCTGTAAAACATAATGAAACATTACTTGATTAATGTTTAACTATTTTATTATCTTGAATATTATAATGATGATGATGATGAAAAATAAAACTAACAGCTTTGATCATATCTTATGTGTTACCTTTATATTTCACTTCCTCAGTTGGAGACATATCATTCTGTTTTTCACTGGAACTGCCAGAAATTTTTTTAAAATGTCATATATTGACTTTTTATAAATAATTAATCAGTTATTACAGAATATTGTATGAAAGAGCAATGTTGCAGAGTTAGAAAGAAGCAAGGGAACAGTCTTTACTCCCTTATGTTAAAAGGATATGCAGAAGATTTTGGATCATCTGAGCAAGTCGTATGCCTTCTAATCATCCAGCCTTTGGATTCTCACTAAGTGCCTGCTCTGATGTATGTTTGTACACCAAGTTATGTTTCTGTAGTTTATTTCAGTTTTCATGCCCATTGGCTATTCCTCTGTAGTTCCCTAAGTGTTTCAAAAAGGAAAACAAAAAAAACCAAACCTGAACAAACAAACATACAAAGAAAACCCACCCAAAAACAAACAAAACCCCCCCTTATAGCTAAGTCTTTCTTTTTTTCTTCTCCTTATAGATACCTGGCCTTTTCAGAACTTCATTTCTTGCCTGAAACCAGAGATTTACAGATGGAGAATCAGGTCATATTGCTCACACTCAATGTTCAAGCTCATCATAGACCTTAGTATTCATTGTTAAGTTTATAGATTTCAGCAATAAATATTTTCATTTCTATTAGATCTCTCAGTAAGGTGCATGCTATAATATTTCAATACATTTTTGTTTCCTTGATTTCAACCCATCATTCCTAATTATACCTCCTGTGAATCTCTCACTAAATCTCTTTAATTGCACAATTGTGTATTTTCTTTCAACTCAGTCAAATAATATTAGCTTAATTAGCTCATAAAGCTTTATATTTTCTTCAGAATGGAAGTAACTACTCAACATTCTTTCTGTAAGAACTAAAAAAAGCTTTCAATGTACCATTAAAAGATACTTCTGGACTAGAAAAGTTCATAGCATATGATTGACACGCTCAGAGCAGGGCAACATGGTATTTGTTACAAAGTGTTAAGAACCTTGTTTCCTCACTTTCAATACCTGTAGTTACATATTACTTAACTTTCTGAAAAAGTTTAAAAGAAAAATTTATTTATATGCCACTTCAGAAATAGCTGGATTTGTTACTCATTGCAATGATAATCATTTGCACATTCACTCAACAAGAATTTTAAACCTCTCTTCATTGGTAGGCATCCTAAGGCACAGAAACACAATGGAACTCACCAGAGGTTGAATAAAAAAAATACAGCTGGGAACAGAAACAATATTGCTTTTATTTCACTGAAAATGTAACATTTTACTATAATAATCCTCATTCTCAAAGCCATATCCTGTTGTTGTCATTTAAAAATTTATTCATTTATTGTTTCCAGAGATTTATAAGGAGAAGTTATTGTATCAGGCATTTTTACAAATGAATTTTCAAACCTGCATACTTTTATGTCAAATTCATTAAACTCTAGGATCGTTGAACAATTTTGTCAATGTCCAGTGGTCATCCATATGTCCTTGTACAAAAAAGACTGCAAACCCAATAACAACTTCAATATGGACTTAATAATTGAAATATTTCTCAAAGAAAACTTTGTACCATCATCTGAACAGCAGTCATTATAAACATCAAAAATCTGTGCATCAATTCCTATATCTTTAATAACAAGAAAATATAGATAAAAAGCCTGTGTTTTTCTCTTTGTAAAACTAAATAAATGTCACTGCTATGTTTATTCTGAAACATGTGAATTCATAAGTAATTATTTTTGTGGTGGGTTTAAGGGCTCTTCCCAGCCCCCCACACACAGCAGGTAAAGGAGAGACTGGATTGGAAGTTAAAAACTAAAAACTGCTTTAATAATAATAACAGATATAAATGAAACAAAATATAAACAGGTACAGGACCCAAGATACTGAACCGTCCCGATGCCAGCTCCCAGTGGAATCAGCACAAGCAGTCCAAAGCAGTGAGATAGCACCCGTAGGTTTCAGCACAGGCAGACAGCACGGCAGCTCGGCCGAAAGTCCCAGCAGGAAGGGAGCTTCCTCGTGGTCCCGAGTGTAACAAAAGTCCCCCGGAGAAACCCAGCATTCTCCCCCCGCCCCCCGGAGTGGGGTTTGCAGTGTCCTCAACTCAGGAATTTCAGGTTTCTTAAAGGGACAGTTCAGGCAAGGTGTGTGTGTGTGGGGGGATAACTAATAACAGTACTATGTGTGTGGTGGTGGAATATCTTTTAGAAAATCCAGTTACTGAACAGAATTAATTCTGTTCTAATCCAAACCATAACAATTTTATTGTCATTATTAAAAATGCATTGAAAATACATACTCTTCTTAAAAACAAAACAAAACAAGAATGGAGGTTGATTATTTAAAGGTTCTATTTCATAGCTTCAGAAAAAGAAAATAAACAAATTCTGTATTATTAATTGACAACACTTCAGCAGTATTTAGAAGCCTTAGTGAAATAAACAGTATAGAAGCCGCAAAATGCACAATAAAATCTTGACTCTAGTAAAATGAATAAAATAATTCTATCAAGTTCACCGAAAATTTCCTACCTGCCTAGAGACATTCTCTCTTCTGTAAGTATGCAAAATTTAGTCCCCAGTTTCACACACACACAATGTGCACAATGTTTTTCTCAAGTGATTAGTAAAACTCCTTTTCTATTCAACCGCAGTACCAGAACAAATTACAAAGATAAAAGTAATGCAGGGACAGAAGTGAAGTTGGATTAGTTGTCAGTGATGACTTTATCATCTGTGATAACTTTACTCAAGGTTACACAAGTTTTTAAGAACTAGATTGGAGATTAACTTAATAGATGATGTAACCACTGGGTGTTAAAAACAAATCTGAGGAAAAAGGGAAAGAAGTTTTCCAGTGATGCAAATAAATATTTAAGAGGAATAGATTAGAACTTTATTTATTTTTGGATGTTTTATATTAGAAATAAACTGCACAATGAGCTTGACACTCTTTCTTCAGCATGCTTTGGCCAGATTCATTTTCTGATGCGCTGTTGTGTTGTGAATGCTGCAGGAAACTCTTAGTTCTTTGTGCTCTTCTCATCAAGATAACCTTTTTATTTTAACTCAAAAAAATCTAAAAAACAAAATTTCACTTGTTAAGATTTAAAAGGCTTGTACTTCCTTGAATGTGAAGCTTAAATAAGGACAGTGGGTTTCCTGAGTGAGGCATTCCCCAGCACAAAAGTCTTTTCTATATACTGTTGCAGGGCAGTCATTAGGCATATTGAAGTGCCAAGATGAATCTATGTACTTTCACTGTCTGCCAGCATTGACATCATGGCAGGTCACACAGCTTTACTTCAATCTGTCTGGAAAGATTTTGTTTCTGTAGTCAACTTAAGAACTCAAAACTTGGGGGAAGAAAAACAGGAGTTTCAATACTTACTTTCTGGTATCCAATACTTGTTTATCCCATTTATTCTAGTGAGGTTCTCAGCTTTAACCTGTGACTGAACAGAGTATATTCTGGAGATGCAAAGACTTAGTTATCCTCTGTTTCAGAAAGGGAATTGAACATTTTTAGGTTTTTAAAATTTAATTGTATAAATTTTCACTGCTACTATACTTTTCTGACTTACAGGAATTACCATGAATGATAACTTAGAAAAAAAAGCCCCAACCAACAGCAACATCCTGAAACACACTTTTCTTCAAAGCTCAGTTCTACAAGGATTTTCTACAAGCTTCCAGTGGGCCTTACAAATGGCTGAAGCTTTTGGTGACAGTCTGTAGAAGGAGGTCTTTACACAGTAAGCACATTTCATCATCAGTGCTATTGTCAGGAGAAAAATACATAGATCACTTGTTACCCTAAAAAGATGAAAATGCGCCCACCTGATGCAAACCTATTAAAAGTAAATACAGACTAACGACATCAACTTTTATTTCCTCTCCCCTCTTCCATTTTCCATCATGAAAACAAACAAATAACAAAGATCTGTGTATGTAGCACTTAATTTATCCTTGTACTTGTAATTTATTAGTACTGTCCATTTATTTCTTAATGCCTTTGCAGCAGTGATGTTGATTTTCACTTCTTTCATCTAATTATTTAAATAAATCTTCAACAAAACCTGGGGAATGGGACAATAGCTTAAAAATGTACTGTTGTTTGAAGTTAGTCTTTTCTACTTAGTCAGATGTTGAATCATTCGTCCATACTTTAAAATCTGGAATTAGAGAAGGTAGGGCTCAAAAGAGAATAAGAGACCAGTGACAAGACCACTCTGAATCTCCATTCTTAAGAGACAGGGGGGAAAAAAACACACCTCAAACCATATATTTTCATGTACTTCCTTTTCTGCTTATAACAATAGCACAGAAAACTGAGACTTAAACCTGGATTATCTCTAGTTAGATGACACATAGCCTTTATGAGTTGGGGAAAGAAACTGATAAATGTGGGTTTTTTCCCTGCCACAAGCTTTTTCTAAAGCTCCAGAAAATGTGCGATGCATAAAAAGTATGCAATTTTCATGTAATTAGAGGAATAAGAGACGAAAATGAGTTCCATCACAACAATCAAGGATGGTAATGTGGCATGGATTTTTCAGTGCCTATTTGTCATGAAAGCAAAACCCAACAAGTGTTCTATATTTCATTTCATTATTATCATTGCTATACCTTACAAAAACAATTTTAAGACATCAACCATAATAGTGGTATATGAAAAGAACCAACCACCCACTGGATAAATTAAAATAATCTCAATTTTTTACAAAACATTTTTTTTCTATTAAAAACTGGGTTAGCTTTGCTTCTTCAAAGACAATAGAAAGTGTAATTCATTCTTATGTTCTTGTAATTTTGCTCCAGCACCATATCATATCTCTGTGTTAGCTGTTTCTATTCTGCAAATTCATGCAGCAACCTCTGCTCTTTTGAGGATTTCTTCATTCATCCCACTAAATAATAATTGAGGCTTCTAAATTAGAAGAGTAATCATCCTAAATTGCCCTGTAATGTCTCAGAAAAAGACGTGTCTCCCACCACACCTGAGAAAGATGTTAATTCCTGACCTGTCTTCACCTGTTGATAAAGGAAGGTCAAGTGAGTAGTTTCCTAAATACAGGTAAGCACCTGAAGATAGGCAGAGTGAATCTGAGCTTTGTACAGAAACTTCAGCATGGGTCTTGTCACATCTTTATTTCTCTGTGTGAACTTCACAAGTAGCAATCAAAAATACGGTTCCCCTGCATGGTGGTAGCCAGGCCTCTGCGTTTTATCAGCAGCAATTAGATGAAAATGGTAACTCACACTGTATGTTTTCTTGACACTTCCAAGGACAGTGTAAATTCACTGGAACTCTCGCTGTATGTTTGCATAGTACTTCAGGACAACACTTCAAATTAAAAAATAAAAGAAAGAATGTTGTAAATGAGTGTCAGTGATAATAATTTGGGATTATAAGATCTGTCTTGCAGGGTCAGATCAAAGGTCTATCTAGCCTATTATTCTGTTAATGGTAGTGGTTAAAGACAAATACTTAATAAATAAAAAAACCCCAAACAAACAGAAAACAAAACACAACAACCAGGAAAATATGTAGTGGCTGTTCCCTTGTTTCTTTCTTTCAGCTTCTGAGAAATCTGTGGTTTAGAGGGTGTTGACTCAAACCATGATATACATGGGTAATATTGTTCAATTTATTTCTGGAAGGAAGCACTAAGCATTTATAACAGCTAGTGACAGCTTTAAAATTGTTGCTTAGGAAATATCTTTTCATTTATTTCCTATAAATATTTTATTTTATTATAGTCTAGTTAAGCACCAAAAAAATATAGGCTTTATAAGCAGACGGACACACTCTCCAATTCATTACAGGCTATCCTGATTAGCAATGCAGAGCCCTTTAGTTAAAGGTTGTTGATGGTTAATGTATTCCCTGTTTCCTCCCTTCGGGCTGAAGATGGGAGACGGTTGCTCTCAAGTTGCATATGGCTCTCTCGAGCTGTCCATGACAGGTCTCTTCTCAGTTTTTCATGCTGGCATACGAGCAGATTTTGTGTTAATGCAATAGGAATAACATAAACAAGATCCCAGGAAGACAGAGAGTAGAAAACTATTATAAATAGTTACTTGAATATTCTGAGTGATGGATTTCTTCTGAAGATACTTCTTGAGAGAGTTCATATGAGCATGCAGCAGGGAAGGACTGCATGTCTGCATGGATGGCACCATCATCAAGGAGCAGATTATACACAACTGAACCATGGAGACCTCTGACCTAAAATTGCTTGCTGCGCTCAGTGCTCTGTGAGCTTTACACTGCTGCTGGAAGAGGCAGTATGTTTCCACTGGTGTTTTCATTTCATAAACACATAAGATATAAACATAAATACTTACTCAAGGAAAAACAATCTTTTGTTTTCCTGGGAAAGGAGTTTGGCAAGCGCTTCTTATGACATAGACTTTAGAAACTATGAAAGCTTATATCTGCTCTCCTATATCCATGGGAAGAACCAAAAGATTCAATAACTGTTTGCTTCTCAGAAAACCCTAACAAAGCCCTGAAAGAGAGAAGTCTCACATCGAGAGTTTGATTTGAGTTTGTCATGGGCCAAATGGTTGCTTTGGACAAAGTTTGTTAAAGGATCCTTCCTGTCAAGTCATGAGGTTCAGAAAGGACTCCCTTGCTTTCTAAACTCCTTCTCAGAGAGGAGCCTAGGTGCAGCTGAGTCCAATCCTAGCCCAGTCTTGGTCAAGATTTTATGGCTAAGGGATTGTGATATTTATACCTCTTTGTCCTGCAGGATTAAGGATGGCAAACCAAATATATATGTATGTATATTTGTATTTTTATTAAAATTGATACAGAAGAAAGGCATTGATCACAATTATTTACTACACAGCATAGATAGCTATCATTTACCAATACAGTGCATGACTCATTTGAAGCAATACTAAAGCTAGCAGAACAATTAAGCAGAGATAGATGTCACTCACCCATAACAATGACCGTGGGAGAATCCTTTTTCTCTTTCTCTGAGCCTTGAGGGGTAACCTTGGGGAGCATCCTCTCCAAGTAAGAAATATCTGCACACCTTAGGTGAGGTGTATCAGAAGTTTCTACAGTTGAGAAGTGGAAACTGGCTTTTATGGTATAAAGTGGTTGACTGTCAGTCATATGTTAACGGCCTAGATATGCCAGCTCAAGAATCTTGTTGCCGCAGCTTTAAGTAAGTTATCAGTGCTAATTACTTTGTCTGCCACGTAACAATGACTTTTGGTGTCTACCAGACATACTTTGGAATTTGTGGAGTGAGGCTGATTTTAGCATTCTTCAATACCAAAACAGCTTAATCCTCCCTTCTCCATTACCGATAATATTTGCAGGGAGGCAAAGTTTGAGCAGTTAACACCTACTGAGGTGGAGCATCCTGCTGAAGAGTTGGAAAGTGAAAAAGTATTTTGGAGGCCAAAAGTAAGTTGAAGTTAAAATTTGTACAGGAATATTTCTGAGACAATAATTTTTTGTGGTTGCTATTTTTTTGTTACTGTTGTGTGGGGGTTTTGGACATACACACAGACACATAGACACACACACACAGCCTTTCACAGGAGGAGCTAGGAAGTGATATCTGTCATTGCTTTAAGCATGATCTTCTGCCACTCCTGGCCAGCTCCAGTAGCAAATGAGAAGAGGAGCCATGGATCAAGTGCCTTTCCATTTGAAGCATCTAAGACTGGAAGCAAGCACTGATTGCACAAACTCCTTCCTCAAAATGATCCTTAAGTACGTGAAACTCTATGAAAGTTTTTCTAAAGCTGCCGTATATGTGCTAAGAGCTATCATGATGCACTTCAGGAAAAACTCACCTCTTCCTTGGGAGCCCACTCAAGTACTGGTCCCATCCGACACTGTGGAAGCTTGGTCTACAGGTTGTCTTGGCTCAGTTCAGGGCATCTGGGGTAGAAGTGAATTTCATACCTCCTCAAGTTTCAGTTAAACTGCATTTTGTATAAATATACATGATTTCGAATGGTCTCAGCAAAATAAAATTACTGATATTTACTACTAATTAGCGAATAAAATCATTACATAGACTAGTCAAAAAATAGCCATGAAAATGAAAAAATACTTCTGGGAGAGAATATTCAATTTAATAAAATAGTTTTATTATTTTTTTTTAAATACTGAGCAATTATTCTTCTAAACCCAAGATCTGCTGGGAAGAAAAAAAAAAAACTTCAAAAATTTTCCCATTATTTCAGTTCTGCATGTTAGTACAAACTGTTAACTATTCCATGACAGAAAAGAAAGTTTATAGTGAAAAAAACCCACATTTTTGTTGTTGTTGTTAGGGGGGGGTTTTGCTTGTTTTTTTGTTTTGTTTTGTAGTTATCTTTTTTTTCTAAGAAAAATAAGATTATGGAAGCCTATTTAACTCCCACATTCATTTAGTAAGCATGTGGAGTTCTCTCTTCTTTGTGTAAAAAACCAGTCCCATACTGAGGAAGTGAAAGAAAATGTAGCAAGAGAAATAATATCAGTCAATGCCTTGACTTCCAGACACACAGTTCTAAAGGTCAGACTTTATGCTCAATGAGTTGTCAGAAACTGAAGAACCAGATAAACATAAAACAGTGAACACCATCACAGATCATCTTCTAGAGGACACCAAGAGAAGGCACAAAACAAGGAAACTTGAAGAAGGAATTTTCCATCCAAACTGAAGATGTGGCAATTTTTTTTTTTATAACTGTCCTGTTCATTGTAGTCCAACCTCAGCTATGAAAATTCGTGAGCTCTCACAGTCCACTGAGGCCAGACATAAGGTTTTGGGACCTTGTTTCCTTAATCCTACAGTCACACATGCTGGATATTTAGAAGTAAGTTCTTAAAAAAAAAGACAGTTCACTTGGTTAGCATTTTTGGCATTCTCTCTTAAAACTAGGAACATCTGTGATTCTAGGCAAAAATAACATGTATGTGCATAATAAAATAAAAATAAATAATAAAATAATATATCAAATAAAAATAAATTATTATAGATAATAATATAAAAATAAATAATTATAAATAATAAAAATCATGTATAAAAATTAAACAATAACATGTAGTGAGAATATCACTCTCTAGAAAGTGTCTGCACAGTTGATCCTTCCAGTGTTGCCTAGGCATTTCAGACATTTTCTGTCAAAGTGCAGCATTTCATATGTATAGTATTGCTGGAGTTTCTCAAAAGCTTCTGCTAGGTAGATACACTGTACATGTTTTATAGTATTTCTGGACTTTGACATCCAAATTGAAGGTACTACATGTCTCTAAAAGCACCTGATTTTCTGGGACTGAGAGACAGCTGGCAGTTTTAGATAGACTATAGCTTCAATTTAAAAAAGAGAGCAAACAAAACAGTCACCTCTACAAGCTGTGACTCTGATGGTCTGGTTTCATGTTTGTTGTTTCTATAAACCTAAGATTTTTATCTCTGCAGTGGTGGCAGGACATTAGAAGTGAGGGGAAAGTGGAAGAAAAAGGTCATTCTTTGTTGAACACCACTTCCCCATAGTGAAACAGAGTGCTGCTGGTTCTGGTATCCAGTGAAATCTGAATCTAGATATTTTTCTCTCAGTGTATGGGGAAGAAAAGTGAGTCTCTACAATACACCATGTCTGAAGGACAGATATAAAAATGACAGGACAGATTATCAAGAAGGATCAAGTAATTTTGAGGACTACCTCCTGACTCACAAATATTAAGAGATGTAGAAAATGTTTTGTTCCATTACCTGAAATGTCTATATGTGTCTGATTCCCCTTAATGTGAGTCACTCAGCTTCCTGATAACAAGATCAGACATTTAGAAGGAAGAAAGAGTCCATTTTAAGCTAGCTTTGGCTCTGTCACATCATGCAGCTCTTACTGATATCACAGTAAGTTGAGTATGATTGAAGCGAAGACACTGTACAGCCATAAAATTTCGAGAATCCTCACTTGCTGCTTTAACATGTCAATATTCTGTTTGCTATTAGGCTTTGGCACCTTTTCCTTTCTTATTAGGGGAGATGGGGAACTAACAGAATGTGGACACAGCACGGAACACAAAGGTGGCACAATGTCATTTTCTTCCCTGACGTCATTATTATTAGAGATTTCAAGGCCTTGGGACGGTTGATAGAAGGGTCAGGGGTGCAAGTTATTTTCTCTTCCCTACTTCCAGTACCTGATCATGATATGGGATGGAGTAGAAGAGTTCAGTCCATAAATACCTAGCTCCGAGACTGGTGCTACAGGCAGGGCTTTGGGTTCTTTGATAATGCCTGGTATTACAGGATACCCGGCCAGATGATAAGAGGTGGGAAAGGCTTATCTTCCAGGGGAAAAAGGATTCTAGAACAAGAACTAGCAGAGCTCATCCATCGGGCTTTAAACTAGTTTCAAAGGGGGATGGTGTTGTTGCCAGGTCTGCACCAGTAGAGTTGTGGAGTCTCCTTCTAGTGCTAGTACTAATGCAGACCGGAAGGCCTCCCACCCCCCTAGGGTAAAATTGGCATGCACAGCTGGCTCCCTGAAATGCCTGGATACCAATGCACGCAGCATGGGGAATAAAAAGGAGGAGTTAGAAATCCATGCGCGGTCAAGGGCTTATGATCTGGTGGCAATTACAGAGACATGGTGGGACAGCTCTCATGACTGGAATGTGGTCATGGATGGCTATGTCCTTCTCAGGAAAGAAAGATCTACAGGGCATTGTAGGAGAGTTGCTCTTTACGTGAGAGAACAACTGGAATGGATTGAGTTCTGTCCAGGGGTGAATGAGGGGCGAGTTGAGAGTGTATGGGTGTGAATTAAGGGGCAGGCTGGCATGGGGGATACTGTTGTGGGTGTTTATTACAGGCCACCTGATCAGGATGAGGAAGCAGATGAGGCTTTCTCCAGGCAGCTGACAGTGGCCTCAGAATTACAGGCCCTGGTTCTTATGGGGGGTTTGAACTCCCCAGATATTTGCTAGAAAGCCTACTCAGCCATCCATTCCCAGTCCAGGAGGTTCCTCCAGTTCATTGATGACCATAGAATCACAGAATCATAGAATGGCTCAGCTTGGAAGGGACCTTAAAGATCATCTAGTTCCAACCCCCCTGCCATGGGCAGGGACGCCACATGCACTA
>VWZX01008158.1:537-17352 GCA_013399015.1 Galbula dea
GCTGAGCTGTTGGAGAGCAGTGAAGGGGAAAGGGATCTGGGGGTCCTGGTGGATGGAAGGATGACCATGAGCCAGCAGTGTGCTCTTTTGGCCAGGAGGGCCAATGGGATTCTAGGATGGATTAGAAGGGGTGTGGTTAGTAGGTCAAGAGAGGTTCTTCTTCCTCTTTACTCTACCCTGGTGAGGCCACATCTGGAATATTGTGGCCAGTTCTGGGCCCCTCAGTTTAAGAAGGACAGGGAACTGCTGGAAAGAGTCCAGCACAGAGCCACAAAGATGAGTAAGGGGCTGGAACATCTTCCTTCTGAGGAAAGGCTGAGGGAGCTGGGTCTCTTTAGCTTGGAGAAGAGGAGACTAAGGGGTGACCTCATCTATGCTTTTAAATATGTGAAGGGTGTGTGTCAGGAGGATGGGGTCAGGCTCTTCTCGGTAAAGCCCAGTGACAGGACAAGAGATAATGGCTGTAAGCTCAAGCATAGGAGATTCTGTGTGAATACACATAGAAATTTTTTCCCAGTTCAGGTGCCAGAGCACTGGAACAGACTGTCCAGAGTGGTTGTGGAGTCTCCTTCTCTGGAGATATTCAAAACCCATCTGGACACAATTCTGTGTGTCCTGCTCTATGGAATCCTACTGTGACAGAGGGGTTGGACTAGACGGTCTTTTGAGGTCCCTTCCAACTCCTAACATTCTGTGATTCTGTGATTCTGTGACAATATCTTATGTTGTTGTGACCTCTGCTGGAGAAAAGCTCAAGGCACGTGCACTTTTTTTTTTTTTTTCCCCCTGAGTCAAGCAGAAAGGAAAATGACTCTTTTACTTCACTATAAGCTTTAACATAATTTTTTATTACACATTCAGGTAGGAGATTAATTCATATCTGATGGTACATATCGAAGTGAAACTGGTGGTTAGGTAATCACACAAGCACATGTTCACTTTACTGGTAGCAGTCAAAACTCTCTGTCCGACTTTGAACAGTTCCTCAGTGGGTACCTCACAAATGAATAAAAATGCTAAGCTACACTAAACAGTTTACATGCAGCTTACAACAGGATGTATTCAATAATTTAGACAAAGAAAAAAAGTGGTAAAAAAAAAAAAGTGCTGAAAAAAGTGGCTAGTCAGATGACGACATTAGTATTTTTAGGACTTAAAAGTTCTTCAGTTAAAGCTGAAGAACTACTGAGATATGCTGTCTTAGTTCAAACATTCTGAATGTAGAAATACAGAAGAGATTTTACCAACCTAATTTAATTTGGTGTATAGGCACCTTCCAATAAAGAAACAGACTAAAGATGGGATTCAAAAATAAACAAGTGTCTTTTAAAAAACATCAATGTTGGAGAAATCATATATCTTTAAATATAAGTCTAACAAGTCTGGGCTTGGTCAGGCAAAGGTCTAAATAATCTTACCTACAACATCTGTGGCTATTTTTCTAATGGTATTCTGCAAAATTACAACGTGGAAGTGAGTATATGGGAAATATAAAGGAAACTCAGTTGAATTCTGCTGTGAACTGTAAAGTGAAACTAGGAAGAAAATGAGCCAAAAAAAAAAAATATAGTGGGGTTTCTCTCAGCTATTTATCAAAATAGGAATTAAATGCTCTTTCTCCCTTGTGGAAATGACTTGGAGAAGACTGCAGGCAAAGAACCAATATCTAGACGTGAAGAAAAAAAGAAAAAAATAATTTTGAATTGTCAGGATTTCTTCATCAAAACACAATCCAAAACAAACCTCCTTGGTTGTTGAATCATACACATCACATACAAAAGAAGGGAAACAAAAGAGACTTGCATGAAATTTTGTAAACAAAACACTAAAGGAGCTGATCCCATGTGCAAAAGGAGAACTTTTGATGTCAGAAAAAGACTGCCTAGCAGGACTGCTCTTTCAATAACATTGGTTAAACATAGGGCACATCTCCTCTTGCCTCAGCCACAGCATGACCATCCCAGCATAAAGCCACGGGTGTAATAAGCACAGCCAATACATAGGGATTGCCAGTCTCATGTTTCACAGACAGATACATAGCACAGAGAGAGAGGAAACATGGACATGCCTTCCCTGTCTCAGGTATGGATCTGAGCCAGGACATAACGGAGTAGCAGCTGCAGGGCCGGGAATCCCTCTCAGTATGATACAAGTAGCATGACAGTTTCAGAAAAAACAGATGTTGCCTCTGCTGATTCAGGGTGGTCCCAAAGTGCATGAGTGGACCACCTTGTCGCTAGGGCAGTGGGACTATAACCTACAGAGCTGTCATTAGAGCTGCGCCATCACAGCACTGCACAGAGGATGAAAAACAAGCTACCTCCCTATTCTTGTTAGTATCTGTCTGTCCTTCATTGTGCCTGCTGCATCCCTCTATTAATTGTCATTAAAAGCCTTGTACAAAAACAAACCAAACTGGAGATGAAGCAAAGATTAGATGTAGTTCTCTACTGTTTTCACTGAATGATGCCAGGAAAGAGTTCAGCAATTAAAAAAAAAAAAAAAAGAATGTTCTTTGTGGCTTCCTTGTGGGTTAGTTCCTTTTTATTTAACTCAATAAATTTTTGTTAACAAATTAGTGAATAAAGAAGGAAAGAGAGATTTACTATCTCTATGCTTAGTTTCTTGAATCACAGTAGACAACTTGTATGGTTTAATGCAATATTTAGAAGATGGGGGCCTGTAAGCACATGATCAGGACTCACAATGCCATCAACACCCTGATATGAGGGAATGGCTAGGGTGGAGGACAACTTCCCTTCACCTTTAATATCTTTATAAATTACTTGGATGAAGGACTTGAAGGTTTAATAAGCAAGTTGGCTGATGATACTTCATGGTTGATACCCATGAAGGCAGAGAGGCACTTCAGAGAGATATGAATAGACTGGAGGACTAAGCAGTCACAAACAACATGAAGTTTAACAAGGCCAATTGCCAGATTCTGCACCTGGGGAGGGGGAACCCTGAATGTACCTACAGGCTGGAGAATCAGAGGCTGGAAAGCAGCCTTATGGAGAGGGATCTAGGATTTTTGGCTTATGGGAAGTTAAATATGAGTCAGCAGTGTGCCCTGGCAGCCAAAATGGCCAACCAGGTCCTGGGGTGCACCAAGCACCGCATTGCTAGCCAGTCAAGAGGGGTGATAGTCCCACTCTACTCGGCACTGGTGAGGCCCCACCTGGAGTATTGTGTGCAGTTTTGGGCTCAAATTCAAGAAGGACGTTATGCTGTTAGAGAGTGTAGAGTGGAAAGCCACGAAGACAGTAATGAGTCTGGAGGGGAAGCCATATGAGGAAAAGCTGAAGTCACTTGGTCTAAGGCCAGGTTGGATGTGGCCGTGGGCGACCTGGTCTAATGATTGGCATCCCTGCCCGTGGTGGGGGGGTTGGAACTAAATGATCTTTAAGGTCCCTTCCAACCTGAGCCATTCTATGAGAAAAGGAGACTGAGGGGAGACTTCACTGCAGTTTATAACTTCCTCATCAGAGAAGAAAGAGGGGCAGGTGCTGATCTATTCTTTACAATGACTAGCAACAGGACCCGAGGGAATGGCATGAAGTCATGCCAGGATAGGTTTAGGTTAGATATTAGAAAAAGGTTCTTCACCCAGAGGGTGCTGGAGCACTGGCACAGATTCCCTAGTGGTGCAGTCATGGCACCAACTCTTGTGGAATTCAAAAAAGCGTTTGGACAGTGCTCTTAGACACATGGTGTAACTTTGGGGTTGTCTTGTGCGTAGACAGGAGTTGGACTTGATAATCCTTATAGGTCCCTTCCAACTCAGGATATTCTATGATTCGTCACAAGTGATTCTGTGGGAGAGAGTGACTAAAAAAAAAATATAATCATAGTATTATTTTGGTTGAAAAAGACCTTTAAGATCATCAAATCCAACTGTTAACCTAGCACTACTAAATCACCACTAAAACATATCCCTCAGCACCGCAATCTGTATGTCTTTTAAATACATTCAGGGGTGGTGACTCCACCACTTCCCTGGACAGCTTCTTAAAGTGCCTTACAACTCAGTGAAGAAAGTTTTTTAATATCCAAGCTGAATCTCCCATGGCACAACTTGAGTTCATTTCCTTTGGTCTTATCCCTTGTTACTTGAGAAAAGAGACTGACTCCCATCTCAGTACAACCTCTATTCAGGTAGTTTGTAGAGAGCGACAAGGTCTCCCTGAGCCTCCACTTCTCCAAACTAAGCAACCCTAGTTCACAGAATCACAGAATGTTTAGGTGTTGGAAGGGACCTCTGGAGCTCATCTAGTCCAGTTTTCTCAGCCAATCCTCATAACACTTGTCCGGTAGACTCTTCACCAACTTCATTGTTCTTCTTTGGACATGCTCTGGCAACACAATGTCCTTCCTGTAGTAAGGGACCGAAAAGTGAATGCAGTATTTGAGGTATGACCTCATCAGTGCCAAGTACAAGATGGATGATCACTTCTGTGTTCCTTCTGGCCACATGGTTTCTGACACAAGCCAGGATGCTGTTGGCCATCTTCATCAGCTGGGTATACTGCTAGCTCATGTTCAGCCAGCTATCAACGATCATCCTGAGGTCCTTTTCTGCCAGGCAGCTTTCCAGCCACTCTGCCCCAAGCCTTTAAGTATTGCATGGGATTGTTGTGACACACGTGCAGGATGTGACATTTGGCCTTGTTGAACCTCATCTCATTGCCTTCAGCACATTAATCCAGCCTGTCCCTCTGTAGACACTCCTTTACTCTCGAGTAGATCTACAGTCCCACTCAACTTCATGTCATCTTCTGTGTTAGAAGATGCATTCAATCCCTTCATTTAGATCATTGATAAAGTTATTACACATCACTGGCCCAAAACTGAGCCCTGGAGAACACCACAACCAGGTTTAGCTCCATCCACTGCAACTCTCTGGGCTCAACCATCCAGCTAGTTTCTTACTCATTGAAGAGTACACCTGTCCAAGCCATGAGCTGCCAGCTTCTCCAGGAGAATGTTGTGGGACACACTGTCAAAAGCTTTACTATATTCTAGGTAGATAATATCTACAGCCTTTCCCTCATCCACTAAGCAGATCACTGGCCACAAAAGGAGATCAGGTTTGTCAAGCAGTACCTGCCTTTCATGAACCCATGTTGGCTGGGCCTGGTCCCCTGGTTGTTCTGCACATGTTCTGTGATCACACTCAGGATGCTCTGCTCCCTTACCTTCCATGGTACAGAGGTCAGGCTGAGAGGCCTGTAGTTCCCAGAATCCTTCTTCTGACACTTCTTGTAGCTGAGTATCACATTAGCTGGCATTCAGTCATTTGGGACCTCCCTGGTTAACCCGAATTGCTGATAAATCATAGAATCATAGAATCATTATGGTTGGAAAAGAGCTCTGAGATCACCAAGTCCAACAATTAACATTATGATGCTCAGCACTAAGTGTGGCTGTCAGAAATATATGAAAACACCTTTTAGCTAAGGGGAATATTTTATAGCCCTAAAATAATTGAAAATTTTCCATGAAGATATGTTGTTTGGAGTGGTTTGGCAAGCTCTTCCACCAGCTTCCTCAGTAGCCTTGTGTAGATCTCACTGGCCCCTTAGACTTATGAGTGTCTAGGTGGAGTAACAGGTCACTAACTGCTTCCTTCTTGATTATGGGGAGTTTATCTGGATACTGGTCCCCGTCTTCCAGCTTAAGGGGCTCAGTACCCTGAGGATAGCTGGTCTGAGCATTAAAGACTGAGACAAAGAAAACTTTAGGTACCCCATCCTTTTCTTCATTCTTGGTGACTCTGATCTGATCTCCTTTCCCTTGTGCATAGTCTTAGCATCATTGCACGAATCAACCATGTGGCACATAGCTCATCTGGGCAGAGCTGTGGCCCAAGGAGCTAAGTCTCCCACACCAGCACTGCAGGGTGGTATCACTGAGCTCTCAGAGGAACCTCAGGGTCTCCTACTGTGACTCACAAAGCCCTCTGCACTATGCCCCTCAGGGATAAGCCTTCTGCTGAATCACCCTTGTAATTCTCTTTAGCCAGCATGCTGAGCCACAGCCAGACTACTAGGGAGTGACAGTCTTGTGCTTCACTATTTCCCCTGCACTATCTCCCTGGAAACATTTATTTTCACCCACCATGCAGAGCAATAAAAAGAGGAAAATTTTCTCACAGTGGCTGTTGATTCATTAAAAGAGTGTAGTAATGTCTTTCTTGGACTTCCACAACCTCTCTGTGGCAGTGGAATGAGAACTGCATCCTTTGCTTCACAGCTACAAAACAGGCAGTGTGTGCTTATATATTTCTGAATCTTCAAATTATTATAATTAAGTTCCAAATCCATAATGTAACCTCAAGGACATCAATGGTGAATGTTACTTCCTGATTACCAGGTGATGGCTACGCTCATGACTGCATTAGAGTCACTGGCTATTCTGAAAAAGACAGAAAAGAGAACTCACAGAAGCGTATATATTCCATTATTAACCTGACTTCAATAACCTAAAACACAGCTGCCACTGAGTATGCTTATAGTATGGTAGATAATAGCTTCTCCAGAAGAATACTTCAAGGGCCTTCCTAAAGTCCAGATAGACAACATTTACATCACCTCCCTTATCCACTAATCTTGTCATAGAAAGAGATGAGGTTTGTCAAGCAGGACCTGCCTTTCACATACTAGGCCTGGTTGCCTGACTGTCCTGCATGTGTCATGAGATGGTACTCAGGATGATCTGCTCTACAACCTTCCCTGGCACCAAGATCAGGCTGACAGGACTGTAGTTCCCAGGATCGTCCTTCTGGCCCTTCTTGTAGAGGTAATGTCAGCTACACAATGCAATCACAGAGATATGTTTGTAGTCCAGTCTTTATAGACTGAAAACCAGCAGTTTAACAGAGTCTGCCACACCTATACAGAAGCTTTTATCAGGACCCTCCAGGTCGTACTTCAGTTTAGGAAAATACTGGTTTTCATAGTTTTTTTTATAACCACTGAGCATGAGTTCTCCTCAGATTTTTATGACATTTTCTACAGGAGGTAGGGGAATATATTTTGTGTCTCAATATTGTAGGAATTTTTTTTTCATTCAGTGATTTCAACGAATTAATACAGACAGCTATGTAGCGTGCACAGCATAAATCTCATATTGAACTCCACAGCTTAATTTTTCAACAAAGGACAAACAGAGCAGACATTACTTGCTTTTGAAGTTAGTCTTTAACCATAATGAGTTTAACAGCCTGTTTCTACCAGAGGACTAGAAACAGAAGAAAAGGGTTCAGCTCAGATGAAAACTGCACCTAATTTTCCTTTGAGCATTTTATGGGGTTTTTTAAACATTCCTTGGATTTAAAACTCTTAAAGCTTTACAGTAGCTCTGATTTTCCACAGATCTCTATGGATGCTATTATTGCATGTATTACACTTCTTATTTTCATGTTCCAACTACCACAAATACAGTGTTGATAAGTTGTAAAAAAATGTCTCTTGCAATTCAGTGAAGTGTGGAATTATTTTTGTCCTTTTGTTTCCTGTTCATCTGAGAGCATTACACAGTCATAGAGTAGGATTATTTCATCAAATGAAAATATTTAATTACTTAATCAACAGCAGAAAAAAGATTAATAGTAAAAGGGAGATGTACTCAATAACATCATTTTACAGTAATTATCATTTTCACAGATCAGTGAGAAATTAAATCTTTGGCAGGGACTTAAAAATATTCTGAAAGTCCCACTGCACAAGTACACTAATACAGTGAAGTGTACTTTTATTACATAAAAATCTCTATTAAATGCTCAGCCAAATAGTATGAAGACAGCATGTAAATTATGCTCATAATCTGAGCCCTGATTTCTCTGAAAGTAATTTGATGAGAGCACAGAGTTATCCCCAGCACAATTTGCCTGTCTAACAACATAGAAGCAAGAAAATAGTATATGTGTTACAAGTGAAATCATTATTATGTTTCTATAACAAAGTTAATGTGCCATAATCTGAATCATAGTATTATTCCTGTGGTCAAGAGTATTTGTTGCCTGTTCAACATACTAAAAGACTCAAACAAAGGAGTAGTTGTGTGGGTAAGTAGATGAAGGTTGCTTGAAGTGCTTTTTCAAAAAAAAGCACAGACAAGAAATTTGATCTGAATTACCCAATATAAGATAGAGAAAGGTTGTATAAAAGAGAAATGTGACTTGAATCTGATCATGCAAAGTTATTGTAACAATCTCAAGACTACTTTTACTAAGTAAACAGCATGTTTTCTTTAAACGTGGTGTAAGATCACCTCTTGTCTGCTAAGTCAGTGTTATCGGTAACATGTCAGGCAATTGAACAGAACTAGGCCAGGAAGCATTGAAAGCACAGCAGATGCTTATGGAAGCAGTACAAGAGGCAAATGTAAAGTGAACTTTCTGTTAATTTATCCTCCCACATTCTGGAAATAGATTTTGAGACTGCTTGAGTTGGAAATTTCATACGGATCATTATATTTTATGGAGATACATAGTCTGTACTAGGGTTTTTTTAAGCTTTTTTCAAGAAGTTTCACAATTTAATTGCATAAAGTTATTGTGTGATGTCACTGATTTGTTTTATACCGAGATGTTTTTTCTGTTTTTCTACTGTACGAAACAGACCTCTGTTATACAGAAAGCCTCCAAGGGAATTATATTTGTCTTTTAGTAGGCAGATATAGTTCACTGATTTTGTTGCTATTAATCTTGTGAGTCTTAAAATAATTATCAAGGCCCAAGTACTGGACGAGGAAATAAAATTCAGAACATAAAAATAAAGTTGTCTCATTAGAAAGAGCAATATCAGCTTGCACATATATGTGCATCTATCTTATTTTTCCACAAAACCTATCAGACTAAGAACCTGTTCCACTCTGGACTCTGTAAAAGTCGATGAAAAATCCACAGAGCAGCATATATATAGTACACAATCTTATGCAAAAAGTGTCTCTGCTATAACACAATCATAGGGAGTATTTGGAGGAAATTATTGCATAACTGTCTTACCTTTATTTCTCAAATAATTTTTTATGCACAGGAGATATCTCTTCACCACTTTAATATTTCAAATTTATTTTTAGTCTTTCAGAATATGATAAAACTCTTATTAGCTAAAAGTGATACTGTACTAGGAGTTAAATTTTCTTCATAACAATAGGCAGAATACTGTTTTTCTTATAGATTTTTAATACTTTCCCAAAGACTTTAGAGGTAATCATCCAGCTTTTGAGAAAATTCTAATTTTCTCATGTACAATCTGAAATCTTTGAGTAAGAATACCTGACCTGCAGAAGACAAGCTACATGCAGTGTTTAAGTGTAAGTGACTGCCATAGCCTTTGTACAAAGCCATGTTTTTTTCAGTAAACTGTGCTTCTTAGAAGAAGGAAATAATGATAGGGACACACTTTCAGGCTTTCAAAAAATTAATCAGCTGAATAAAAAATGTTTTTCATTCTTCTAATAAATGTCTTCCAATAAATCCCTGTAAATTTGGTAACCTACTAATAGAGACAATGCACTTTTACGATGCTGTCAAATGCAAGAACCATATGCAATGTTTTCTTCTGAAGTGCTCCATCCTGCAAAACCTGAAATGCATGGTTAATGTCTATGCATGTGAAGATTTACAATGAATACTCTGGAATTCTCCTCTTGCACAAATGTGTTTGGATTTAGGACCCTTTCTCTATCCCCCTGTGTCCTTCATCATATCACAGTGTGCTTGAGGTTCCTTATCTGTAGTCTTGAGGGCCCCTGGGCATTCCTGGCTGCACCCCTGGGAAACGTGTGTTTCCAGGATAGCCCGGCACTCCATACCCCCTGGGACCTGGGGGCCTTGTCACAGCTATAGATGGGGGAGGGAGGTTTCCTCTGATCTGTTGGGGATAGTGACTGTTTGGGACAGGCCCTGGATGCTGGAGTGCCTGAGAGCAGCTGGCTTCTTGTGGCTGGCCTTTCTTCTTTGCTTCATTGCCACCTTGTCCTTTCTTGCTGTCTGAAATGTATTTGAAGAACAGAATTTAAAAATGAGCATGCAAAACAGAAATTCCTTGAGAAAAGAAAAATCCTGTAACTGTCTGCCTACTCCAGAGTGTGATGGAAAGTCTGGAACCTCTTCTGCCAACAGCCTGAATCTAGAGTAATTCACTTCCACAATCTTTGCACTGTATTTTCCCTCCAGCCCTTTCTACAAGGCACCAGATAGAGGATTGGAGGCTTTTCCCAAGCAGTGAAATGCACCTAGATATCATCTATAAATTTTGATGAAGGTAGGAATTTCAAAGCAAAATATTCAGGTTTTGAGGCAGCAGACATGCCTTGCGCATGGTTCTTCTAAAGACAGCCACCTCTGACGTGGGTTTCTCTGCTAGACTTTAGCCTATACTGGCTGTATGGCATGGATGCATGATGGGAAAATCTGGCATTGTACAGGGGAAAGGAAACAGCCTGCAAAATCCTTCAGGACAGACTGAAAACAGTCTGACCAAGCTAGACCTTCTGATAAGGATTGCTACCACTCTGTTCTCTTTCTAACTTTGCATACTGAACCTGGTACAGAAGACAAGCTCTGTCCTGAGCAGTCCTGGATCAATAAAATACGGTAGGAGGGTGCAAGATTTGGACCTGACTATGATAAGTGAGAGGGATCACTGACTTTCAGAACAACCTACAAGTGTTTCTTTGCACGGCTGGAATCTTGTAACTCATTACAGTTCTACTATAGGAATTTTAACTTTGGTATTGCTTTTTGTGGAACAATACTACAGCATTTCTTAAATAAGCTGAAGAAAGAAAAATGAACCGGAGA
The DNA here is from genome assembly GCA_013399015.1 of Galbula dea. NCBI lineage: Eukaryota > Metazoa > Chordata > Aves > Piciformes > Galbulidae > Galbula > Galbula dea. The sequence goes on from VWZX01008158.1 coordinate 11,351, forward strand.
TTAAGCTAATATTTGTGATTCAGTATTGTGAATACCTTTCAGGAAATTATAACAAAGGAATCAGTCAAGGCTGTGAGGAAGACTATGGTCTGGCATACATGAATTCCTCATCTTGAGGAGGACTGTTCAAAAGAGACATTACCTTGGTTTGAAGTAGATTCATCTTGCTTGCCTCCTTTTTCCTTTGGTTGTGGTGGTTCTGTCTCAAATGGATTTTCCTCTTGTTCATTTGATTTTTGTGCCCTTTGTTTATTTCTTCTTTTATTTTCTTCTGCTTGCTAATGAGGGGAAGAGAAAGAGGGCATCTTTCAGTGACCTAAATAGCTTTTGTAATATTTAGTAAAATCAAAGATCAATAATTGTTTATTCCTTACACTTTGTAGCTTCTTTTTAAGTTCCAGGTTAGCTTCTTTGTAGGATTTAGATGTAGCATTGAGATAATAAATACTCAGGCTAAATATGAAGAAAAAAATTCCTATTAGGTAATGATTTAAATATAAAGAATCCTACAGCATTCCTATAGCAACAACTACAGTCGTGCTAACATGAAGTCTGTATCTTTTCCTCATTTATCATACCTAATAAGTGGCAGTGTTCTGACACTATGTTTCCATACAGTATAAAGAAGGTACTTTTACTTCAGGGTTAAAAGAAGCTAAAAGAAGTTGTTCTGTCTATTCACAGGCTGCATTCTATCTTACTGCAATTAAGGAGGATGTTCCATAAAGCTATGCCTCACTATTAAGTGTGTCCTAAAGAATAATTCATAAAAGCTAATTATTTATAAAAGTCTTTGAACTGATACAGTAGGCAAACTCAAGTGCTGCCAAGAAAACATCCAAAAGCAAAAGTTTTCATTTTTGTTTTAAATTAAAACTTTTCTTCTACTAAACAAAAACATAACTGCAAAATGCAACTATTATTTTTCAGTGTACCGTATTACTTTTATGATAACTCTGTGAAATTACTATCTTTCACCATGCTGATTTTATTAAAGAAATTCTGATATGAAGTCTTTTATTGATGTAAGCAGTAAGTAATTAACCTGCATATTCTTTTTTCTCTGCTTTGTCTGAATTTTTTTTCTGTTTTTACATTGAACTTACTAAGCATTTATGACGTGTTGTTCTGCCTGCTGGACAAGCTGATTAAAGTTATAGCACTTCAGATGCCCTATATGCTCTTGCATTTTAACGGATTTGTCATTTTTGTGGTAACAACAAAATTTTTGAAAACTAATAATAAAAACAAAAACAAAGGCATCAAACATAAAAAAGGATATTACCCTTTGTGCAAAAGCACACTAATTATGATCAAAAAAGACTCATGAATTCTTCAAGTCCCTTACTGCAGGGCAATTAACACTGTATTTAATTACGTAGTTGGGCAGTGAAGACACTGGGTGAAAGAAACTTAGCAGATCTTAGATTAAGCAACCTTTGAGTTAATATATTACATACACCATGAGCAATATAAAAGGTAGGATGAGTCCAGGGTTTGAGGCATAACCAAATACCTTCCCAAACCAGGAAGGAAAATCATGCTCCAGAGTTTCTGATATGACTTCAAACATTCTAGTCTTCCCACTATTAAACAGAAAAGTTGACAACATATCACATACAAATATTATTGACAATATCAATGCAGTGGTATAAATATTTAAATTAATTATATCACACCAAATTTGGGAAAAAGACAATAAGCTATGTGTTAACATTATTTAAAACTTGATACTCTGAAACAAATGCTATTTAAATCAGTATCTAAGTATTTTAACATGGAAAACAGAGACTAATATTTTTATTGTGTGCTAGTTGATTTTGCCATAGTTACCATCCAGATTACTCCTGAAAGAAGCAATGTACCAAGTTGTGAACTCAATACCATCAACTAAAGAGTGAAGTGCATTTTATATTCTATGAAGTACTGATGAAAAATTCAAATACCATATTCTTACGATTGATAAGCAAAAAAAATAATCTGCTTGAAATTTGTTTCTGCTCAGTGCTATACAATCTAATTGTCCTCTCTTTTTTTTTTCTGTGTATTGGTGGTGTAGAAGTCAGTGGCTGGGGTTTAGAATATGGCCATTTAGTCCAGACAGGTTTTTCTCCCTAGATCATTAATATTAGATTTTTCTTTAAGAAGCATTTTAATAGCATTTTAATAGATGTCCCAAAAGTCTCTTCTTGTTTATTTTGCTTTTGGTTGTGCCTTAGAATGCAGAGTTTCAATTTTTTTACCTGAACAAGACCAGCAAAATTGATCTTTAAATCATAATAGGTGAGACACTGAGTTGCCAACAGGAAAATATTTTTTTTTAACGCAGAGCCATGTACTATTGGTGCTTATCCACTGGCTACTAAACAGCAGCATTACCTGTACCTAGGTTGAATGAAACTTTTTTAGTTTTAAGTCTTCCTTCATTAAAAGTTACATTGAAGATTTCACCTTTTTTTGTGAAGAGCAAAGTATCTCTGCATTTGACAGATAAAAAGTTGCAGACACTATTACTTTTCTCATTTTGTACAGTAATCTTATCTGTTCCTTTAAAAAGTGCACTGGGGTTTACTTAGACATCATTTTATCCACAAATGTGTTACACTGGAATCAGGAAGCCTCTTTTACCACTATCTTACTCTTTCTTTGAAAATATTTTGTTTAAAACAAAAGACCAAAAAGTCTTTTGAAAAAATTAATCACAAAAGTTAATTATTGTGTGCTCATTACAGTTGTACATCACATTGCCTGGCATAGATTATGAAAATGGGCCTGGAGTTTCAATGCAACATGCACAGAAGGAGAAATTGTAGCAAGGTAGGTTGAAGGCAAAACACGTTTGCATAGCTGAGTCAGGCCTAAGTTTTTAGAAGGGACTAGTGAAAGTGGAAGTCTTGAAGACTTTAGGGAGAGAATCGACTTCACAGAGATAATAGAGAAGCAGGAAACACTGTGTCAGTTAGAAAGAGACACAGCAGTCAAAGACTGAACGACCATGAATTTAGCACACCTCTCCATGTTCTGATATGCCTCTTCTGCAGGGGCATACTGGGTTCCATCCTGTTTATTTTCTTTATCAATGATCTGGACAAGTGGATTGAGTTCACCCTCAGTAAGTTTGCAGATGACACCAAACTGCGTGAAAGTGTAGATTTGCTTGAGAGTGTGGGGAGGCTCTGGAGAGGGAGCTGGACAGGCTGGATCAATGGGCTGAGGCCAAGTGCTTCATCCTGCACTTGCATCACAACAACCCCATACAGTGCTACAGGATTGGGGCAGAGTGGCTGGAAAACTGCCTGGCAGAAAAGGACTAGGGTGATGGTCAACAGCTGGCTAAACATGAGCCAGCAGTGTACCCAGCTGGTGAAGATGGCCAACAGCCTCCTGGCTTGTATCAGAAATAATATAGCCAGCAGAACTATGGAAGGGATCATCCTCTTGTACTTGGCAGTGGTGAGGCCGCACCTCAAATACTGTGTTCACTTTTGGGCTCCTCTACAAGAAGGACATTGAGTTGCTGGAGCATGTCCAAAGAAGGACAAAGAAGTTGGTGAAGAGTCTAAAGCACAAGTGTTATGAGGATTGGCTGAGAGAACTGCAGTTGTTTAGTCTGGAGAAGAGGAGGCTTGGGGGGACATTCCCACTCTCTACAAACTACCTGAAAAAAGGTTGTAGGGAGGTGGCGGTTTATCTCTTCTCCCAGATAACCAGCGATAGGACAAGAGGAAATGGCCTCAAGTTATGCCATGGGAGGTTCAGGTTGGATATTAGGAAAAAATTCTGCACTGACAGTGTGGTTAAGCACTGGAACAGGCTGCCCAAGGAAGTGGTGGAGTCATCATCCCTGGAGGTGTTCAGAAAATGCCTAGATGTGGCACTTCATGGCATGGTGGTGTTTGGCTGGTGTTTGGACATGATGATCTTAGAGGTCATTTCCAACCTTAGTGATTCTATGATTCCATAATTTCCTGAAAGCCATCAATCTCAAGCCAGCAGAACAGTGATGAGTAACAAATAGGTCACTGTCCTAATCCTTAAGAATAATTTCTGGCACAGTTGCAGGAGTAATGAAAATTTTTTTATATTACAACAAACTGAGAGAAAAGATTGTCCATTCCACGCTTCAGACAAAACTTTCTAAAGAATTACTTAGTTTTCCTGTATTCCAGCTTCAGGAATAACCCAATATGAGAAATGTGATATTGTTAAACAGCTTATCAGGTGCTAGTAGAAACTCATTTTAATTACTACATAATTGACTTTGATGTGATGAGCAGTTCATTACTTCAGTAACAAAAGATGGATATAAAATGCAAAAAACCTGAAAGGACCACAGTCAAAAGATGGTGGGATTGAGACAATGGTGTACACAGCAGGCAGTGTGGAGAGGAATAGGATGAAAAGGAGCATGGCCATGTAAAAGTTATTGGATCTGGAAGCCTTGAAGACCCTCTCCTGCGGGACATTACAGCACATCACTGCCCAGCACTGCAGATACATTGAAGTGTGGAGGCGGAATACATTTATCGCTGGGAGACATGGAGCATAAAAAGATCCCATCCTAGAAAAGAAGTAAAGAAAAATAAAATCTTTTTGTTGGAGGATTTCTCTCTTCCTTGCTATGCCACCTATTCCTTAGGTCAATGCCACAGCCATACACACTGTGCACTCAGAAATCAAGGCCATCAAACCACCTCAATGTTTTTTGCTACTTGTCTCTTCAGTCTTGGTTTAAGGAATCGGAGACTTATGGAGAGAATTCTCCCTATGATATTTTTTGTTTCAACTTTACAAAGGCTTTTTTTCCTGCAAATAGATGATCACGTTATTAAATATTATCCACACTTACTCTGTCCTTTTAGTTCAGGTAGGATCTTGTTTGTGTTGTACAAAAAAGGATAGCTCTAAAGCTAAATACTTCCAATGGAATCTGATTTTTTATTATTTTTCTTAATATGTTAGCACCACTTTAGAAAGGATATTTTTGCTTAGTTAGCACTAATTTTACATCCATTACTGTGGTAATTTAGTGCTTCATTCCAAAAAAACTGTTTGTTGTTTCTGCTAAATGTTGTTTTTTCCTTATTATATACGGTTGAAGGTTATGAGACTGAAACATTTGAGATCATTTTATTTTTATCACACTTTGTTTCTTGTGCCATGTTGACTGAAGAATAATTATTTTTATCTGCCTGGCCAAATGATACAGAATGTGAGATCACAAATCTGCCTTTTCCTTAATCATTTTCCAGGTAACAAGTGTTTATTCGCTTTGCCTCTGAGTGCTTCAGTTTACTTATTTAAAATAGGAAATAAATCTACATTGTTTGAGAGACCATTGAAGTAGAGAAATATTATGACAACTCTATTATATTGATATGTCTCTTTCCTCTATTCATATAACTTCTATTAAAAAGTAATACAGTGTTTCAATATTCAGGGATGCAAGGAGGACCACCAATAAAACCTCTATGCTGGACTTCTGGAGGGCAGATTTTGACCTATTCAGAAGACTGGTCCAGAGCACACCCTGGTACACAACCCTCAAAAACAAGGGCATACAGGAGGGATGGATGTGCTTCAAGGAAAAAGTCTTGAGTGGACAGGAACAGGCTGCACCAATTAGCCAAAAGGCAAGCCAGCAGGGAAGACGACCACCTTGGTTGAATAGGGAGATACAGAGAGCCTACCTACAGTGGAAGTTAAGGCTGACTACTCAGGAAGAGTATAGGACTATAGTTAGATCATGCAGAAGGAAAATCAGAGAAACAAAAGCACAATTTGAAATTAATTTGGCTACTTCTGTTAAGGATAACAAAAAGCGCTTCTACAAATACATTAGTAAGAAAAGGAGGGGCAAGGAAAACCTCCATTCTTTGTTGGACTTGGGGGGGAACATAGATACCAGGGATGAGGAGAAGGCTGAGGTACTCAACACTTTGCCTCAGTCTTCACCAGTAGGACGGGTGGCCCTCACGATAACTGGCCTCCGGAGCTCACAG
>VWZX01008163.1:0-17383 GCA_013399015.1 Galbula dea
GTGAGAGGTCCCTCACTCTCCCAACATTTGTCCAAGGAAATCGGGAATTTCATAACATGCAGGATAAACAGGAAGAAAACAAGAACTGAAAACACTGGCTATATTGTTTAGATGCTTCCTTAGCTTACTAACACCCAAAGGGTGTTTTGATAAGGGGAATTTTGCTTGCTAACACAGCACATCATGTAACTATACTGAATAAGTAAGGTAGACTTGGCTTGCTAACAGAGCACATCAGATTGAAACATTTGATTCTGGGTTTGGAGAGGTGCCATAAAGATGAAAGAACAAATCTTCATTTTTATTTTGTGACCGATAATGACCTCTGAGGAAGAGGAGGATGAAGTCACGACCACCAGCGACCATCAAGAAAAGCAGCTGTGCAAGCACAAAGAACATTAGAGTATCAAATAAGTTCTAGGGAAACATATGAATATGTAGATGAGTTCTAAGACATCTACTGAATATGTATTGTGTCTATAAAATAATGGTTCATGCTCGGGGGGGTGTGCATGTGTTAGGAAGAGAGATCNGGGGGGGGGAGGTGGGGGACACACGTGTGTTAAGATTGCCCACGTGCCTGGCGTCATTAAAGGAATGCTTCTTTCATAAACCTTGAACTCTGGTCTCAGACTTTTACGGTAACTGTTGGGCACAGGCAAGGTCTTAATGACGAGCCCATGAAGCAGCTGGAAGATTGGGCAGCCTTGCCGCTCGGCCAACGCAGCGTGCGAAGGCTTGAAGGTAAGCAGAGTAGCAAGCCTCTTTCTACACGCCGTGTACCTGGCTCGCATCACCAAGCCTCCTTTCCCGCCCCAGCCACATGCGCGGCTCGCCGGCAGCAACGACGGCCAAGGAGCGTAGCACAGCCCTCCACCGGGCCTCTCAGGGCCTTCCCTCTCCTCTTCGCCCCGCCTTGTCCCTTCGTTCAGGGACGCATCGTTCGCTCTCCGTGGACGGAAGTGACGGCGGCTTGCCCGGCGGCCAACCGGCGCTTTGTATGTGTCGGGGTGAAGGGTGAAAGATCAGGCGGGGCGGCAGGAAGATGGTAGTGTTGGCGGAGGTTGCTGGGCGGGAGACGCGGACTCAATGAAGGCATGGCGCCGACGAGGCAAGCAGTCCGCTGCGGCTGAGGCACATCCGGTCGCGCCCCTCCCCACTGCGGGTCCTGTGCCATTGCCCCGCGCGCTCCTGTCTGTTGGCGCCGCCATCGCGCGCCCTCCATGAGCGGGGCGGGCGGACTGGCGTGGCGCGCGCTGCACGGCCTGCTGCGCGCCCTGCTCTGCCTGCAGCGCGTGCTGCTCGCCTGCCTGCGCGGCCGCGGCGCTGCCGCCGGGCCNCGGACGGGCGGGCCCTGCAGAAGCTGCCGGTGCACATGGGGCTCGTCGTGACCGGGGAGGAGCCGAGCTACGCGGACATGGCGAGCCTGGTGGTATGGTGCATGGCAGTGGGCATCTCCTATGTCAGCGTCTACGACCATAACGGTGAGCGCAGGTGGGGAGGGGGTGGGGTTGATGTGAAGGTGGTACTGCGGAGGTGCCCCGAGACCCGGTGCGGGTGGTGGCCGCCCCAGGGAGTACTTTCTGGCAGGCAGGTGCCACCTGGGCCCGCTGCACCACAGATGTGGAGCCAGGGGACCTCCCTGTCCCGCGGTCTTCTCGAGCCAGGTGTCGGCCTCGCTGTCGGCAGCTGCTTTCCGTCCTCTGCAGGGCCGCCTTCCACTGGTGATGGGAATGCCCCGAGAGCCCCGGCTCGACCCGAGCCTGCAGGGGACCAGGTGGTGAGGCCTTTCGAGAGCGTTGCCCCCAGCCCTGGGGTGGCAGGAGCGACTTTCATTTGAGAGCCATGACGACGTAGAGTGTGAGCTCTTAGTAGAGAAGGGCTTCAGGCTACCTGCTCTTGCAAAGTCTGTTTATGATCTACGTTTGGGGTTCGAGAGGTGGATGAAGGAGTGTAGCCGTCAGCTGTGATGTACTATTTCTCATGTGAAGAGTCAGGATGGAAGGGTAGTTAAATATGTGTCCTGTATTGTAAAATTAAATGACATGTTTTGCATTTGGTATAAGACCTCGGGCTACTTGATATTTGAGCTAACTCTGAGTGAGTGCTTCTGAGTAGTGGTTTTTTCATAGCTACTATGTGATTTTATTCATTACTGGGTCTCACGTGTAAGACTGTTGAACTCTCACTCTTGCACTGAGTCCATGTTGCTGAGTGTCTTAAAGATAAGCTCAGTGTTTGGTTTCAACATTCTGTGGAATAATTATGGAGCAAATCTGTCTTCTTCCTACCTATTCTTTCGTACTGAGGAGATGAAACCAGCTATATTCAAGATATTCTTAGGTGAAGCTTTCTGCCTATCTATTGAAAGATGGTCTTTAACTGAGACTAGACTAGTTATCAACTCAGAAGGGCTAGTAATACATGAAATGAACTGTGTCTTGTTTCTCTTTCCAGAGGAGAAAGCTTCATGCTGGAGAACCCTGTGCTCTTGCTGTCAGTGGTGAGACTGTAGGAGACCTGTGTTTAACTGTTGTTTTGAGCAACTTCTGAGCCACTGATGGCTGTCTAGAGATGTCGTTCAATTTACATGAAATGTGGAGGTTTATGCCTGGTTAGAGGTACAGTCCGTAATAGTTGTCTTCTAGTGCTCTTTCAGGTAAAACTCAACAGTGCATCCCATGGGAAGTAGGTGGAATCCTTTGTCAAGTGTGCAAAAGCATCTGAGGTGTGCAGGCTTTAGCATTTGTGAGTGTGTGTTGTGGTTTTGGTGGTTTTTTGTTGGTTTTGGTTTTGGTTTTGGTTTTTTTTTTTCTATCTCTACTACCTTCTGTTTGAGTGGTCAGTGGGATGGAGTCTAGTTGGAGGCCTGTGTCTAGTACAGACTCTCAGGGGTCGATACTGGGACCACTACTTTTCAATCTATTCATTAATGACCTGGATGAGGGAACAGAGTGCGCTGTCAGCAAGTTTGCTGATGACACTAAACTGGGTGGAGTGGCTGACACACCGGAGGGTTGTGCTGCCATTCAGCGAGACTTAGACAGGCTGGAGAGTTGGGCAGGGAGAAATTGAATGAAATACAACAAGGGCAAGTGTCAAGTCTTGAACCTGGGAGAGACCAACCCCATGGATGAGTATAGGTTGGGGACTGAGCTGTTGGAGAGCAGTGAAGGGGAAAGGGATCTGGGGGTCCTGGTGGATGGAAGGATGACCACGAGCCAGCAGTGTGCTCTTGTGGCCAGGAGGGCTAATGGGATTCTGGGGTGTATTAGAAGGGATGTGGTCAGTAGGTCAAGAGAGGTTCTTCCCCTTTACTCTACCCTGGTGAGGCTGCATCTGGAATATTGTGTTCAGTTCTGGGCCCCTCAGTTGAAGAAGGGTAGGGAACTGCTGGAAAGAGTCCAACATAGAGCCATGAAGATGATGAGGGGGCTGGAACATCTTCCTGATGAGGAAAGGCTGAGGGAGCTGTGTCGTCTTAGCTTGAAGAAGAGACTAAGGGGTGACCTCATCTATGCTTTTAAATATGTGAAGGGTGTGTGTCAGGAGAATGGGGTCAGGCTCTTCTCAGTGGAGCCCAGTGACAGGACAAGAGGCAATGGCTGTAAGCTGAAGCACAGGAGATTCCTGTGTGAATATATGAAGAAATTTTTTCACAGTGAGGATGCCAGAGCACTGGCACAGGCTGCCCAGAGAGGTTGTGGAGTCTCCTTCTCTGGAGATATTCAAAACCCATCTGGATGCACTTCTGTGTGACCTTGGCTAGGGAATCCTGCTGTGGCAGGCAGGTTGGACTACATGATGTTTCCCTTCCAGCTCCTAACATTGTGAGTTCTGTTTGATCCTTCATATGTGATTAAAGACTTAAATGGCTTGACTTTCACTAAAAATCTCTGATCTTATTAAGAAACCAGGCTTAATACCAGTCACTTACCAGTTTGAACTGGCCATCTGTGCAGAGCTGTTGTGGAATTTGGTTATGTTGTGTTTCAGTGGGAGAATACTTCCTATTTTGGAAGTTAAGGAATGGCACAAAGTGTTTGCTTAACATCTCAATGACATACAACACAGCACCTTCTGAAAAGCCACTTATATGTTGATAGTTTTTGCTCTCCTCTTGGAAAGCATTCAACCAGGTTAGATGCTGCAGAGCAGCAAACACTAGTACCAAACAAGAGTGAGAGTTTCCCTCATAGCCTGAAGAGAGACATTTTGTTGTATAAGATTAATTTCTGTCAAACCTCTAAGAAGCTATGTGCATTGTGACCTAATAGGTTATGTATGTATCTTTAGTTCCTTTTTAGATCCCTGCATTGTCCTGCACAAATTATGAGAACTGAATTGAGGAACAGATCCAGCTGAGAGTTCTGTCTCTTGGTGGTCTTGGTTTTCACCTTGCTGACTGTGCAGATGAGGGAGAAGGCACCAGCAAGTACTTAGGTAGCCATAATTGCTGAGATCCTGTCTGATGGGGAGGAGCCAGTACTGTTGTGTCTGACACCTTTATTATGGAGAAGCTACTTCTGCTTCTCCAGCCACATACTGAGATCCAGTCAGATCCAAGACTGATTATTACAGGACTGTAAATATAATAACCAGAAATGACAAGATTCTGTTCTCTGAAGAGCAGTGTAGCTGAAATAACCTTGCAGAGCAATTGTCTCTGTTAGAGCTTCAAACAAACAAAGAAAAAAGCTTGGAGATTATTTACTTGCTGTTTCCATGTATTGTTACCTTTGTGCTGAAGTTGCATCTTAAGAGTTTTTGTTAAAACCTTTGAAATCTGAAAATATAGCTCATGACTTTAGTTGTAATGCTTTTCAGGAGTTCATTCTTCCAGAATATGTTGATTTAATAGCCAACTTGAATTATGGTTTGTTGGAACGTAAATGAAGAAGGTAAAAGAATGCAGAGCAAGTAAAATGTTTTAAATCAGTGGCTTTTGCCAAACTTTCAGAGTTGATGAGAATAGCCTACCACTACACATGCATGTTCTTTAACGCACGTTCAGTGGGTTTTCTGGGTTAGCAGCCACAACTGCTTTTTGCATCTTGTCGACTAAGCCTTCTACATTGGTTTCGGAGAGCAAGCAAGTAGTCATTCACATGTCTTGAGTCTATGCTTACCTCTGGTATCAGCAGATATGTTGTCTTTGGTTGCTAAGCTTCTTATGGTGTCTGGCTTGAGCATACAGCATTTCCAGATAGACTTGTCGTTAGCTAGGATGTTGCTAAATCCCATTCTTAATTATGATGTCTGAAAACCTCAGGAACAGCAGTATAAAGAAGGTGAATAAAGTCAGGTACAGCTTGGCCTTACCCATAGCAGAGAGTGAACCTTAATTATGCTGTGCACTTCATGTCATCTTTTCAGGGGTTAAGACTTACTTTTTGTCTGCTGTGCTGCCTCAGTAAGGTTCTGTGTTCACTCAATTTTAACAGCTATTGAATTATCAAAGATATGTTGTCCCCACTGATGCTAGCAGTGGTGAAGAAGGAAACAATGGCAAGCACTCAGAATCTGCTAGATATAGTGAGGTATACTTTAATTTGTTTCCTGTTCCTTCATTGTGTATTTGTAGTACTGAGTTTCTTCTCATTGCAACAAAAAACTTTCTTTTTATAGTACGACTGTATTGAGAACTAGGGTTTCTTCACCCTGGGTTTAGCTTTGCAGTCAACTGCTTTTCTAATAAAAATTCATCAGAAGAAGCTCTCTGAAAGGATTGAGTACTGCAATAAGCAAAAAGAAAAACCCGAAATTAGCTCCAAATGTAGGCTTTTAGTGTCCTCAAAATTGCTTGGTAGTTTAGCTGATCTGGTCAGTCTATAAAACTTTGAGTGTTTAGTGTGCTCACTGAGGGGGGATAACCACATTTTGGTTTTGTGTCCCTGGAACACTTTCGCAAGATACTTATATCACGTGGCATCTTCAGTGGGTCTTCACCCATGTGAAACTTCATGTTCAACAGTTGTTTTTTGATGTTGAGTTGGGATTAGTCTTCAGACTACATTTATTAAAAGGGCTAACACGAATCTGTGGAAGGTAAAGTCCTATAGGTACAGGTAGTATGAATGTGGTATCTTTTATCTTAATTGCTGATGAGCTCAACAAGAGCTGGTACAGGATGTCCCTTCAAGAAGAAATGTGGGAGGAACTGCCTATGAGGTTATAAATTCTAATTCAGATTCTTCCTATTTGGTTAGTGCTAGCTTAAGTGGCTTTGGTGGGGGTGAAGCTTTTGAGTGACTTCAGCCAGATTTCAGACTTGGATTTTACTTTTTCTAGGTTATTGCAATAGTCAAGTCTAATACGTCTTTCTAGTTCTCCACATACTGTAAGGTTCAGTGTAATGACTCACTTCCTGCTTCCTCTGTTGCACTGCGACCAGCATCATCCAACGTGAGGCTGTAGGCAGAAGTTATTCGTGTGTTAAAACAGTTTCTTGCATGTATGTTATTTGAAGTGGATTATGATTTGGCGTTTCTCAAACTGTTAATAGTTTGATGCTTAAAACAGACTTACTACTTTGTGACTCCTATGTTGTTGGCACTGTGAGTGGGTTGAGAAAAAAACAAATAACAGAAATGCTCTGGAAATAGAGTCTTTCCTTGGCTTACCTGTGGTTAAGGTCTTCCCTAGTAAGGAAGATCTGACTCTTCTCTTGTGTTTTACCAGATTCTGCTACTTTAAAAAACAGGGCAAGAGAGAATGTTGCACTTGGAGATTCTACCAAGGCATTAACAGGTGGTGACTGTGATAGTCTAGCCAAACATCAAATGGTTGACATCACCTGGTGTTTCTTTGTTCCAGTTGTTCCCATCCTGTTTGCAACTCTCGTCAGTCCTGGGCCTTGCTTCTGCTGAACTCTCAGCCTATTATTTACAAACTGCATTTGTCAGTCTCTGAAATACTGCACCACCGCAGTCGTCTGTGAAGAAGCATGACTTGTAACTGTTGTAAAACTGAGCAAAAGGCACATGCCCTAGAATAGAGCTGTGTAGTGGAGGACTACTGCAGAAAGCTAAAACACTTGTTTTGTCTTAGTTTTAACAGGGAATAATGATCAACATGTTTACAGCTTGTATTGTAAAACCAAGAACTATCTCTAGAAACAGTGCACACATTCTCAGCAGTTTGAAAAAATAAACTGAAGTTTTATACTCTTTTGATTTGGGAATTTCATTGCTTAAGTATGTAGAATTCTTAAAACACTTCATTTACTGGAATATCACATTGGAGCCTTTGCAAGGCTTGTGCAAAAGTTCTGACTGAGTAAAACTGTTTCTGTTTTTCATAAACAAAAATTCTTTCTAATGAGAAGTAATAGTAACAATTTCATGTTTGTGTTCTATATTAGAAGCAGCAATAGGGCTGAAATTTTCCCCACTTAATGGGAAGCAGCTGTTGTATTGCTAAAATCTGTTAGACCTTTTGTGAAACATTGACTTTCTGTAATGTTAAACTCATATTGTGGACTTGCTTTCAAGTTATGTGGAAGACAGAACAAAATTGGAAGGTATCATTAAATCAAGACCTAAGTAGTGCTGCCTAGGAACACTTCAGTTCTCTAAATGAGTTGGCCTACAAGTTGGCACTTGTGTTCACTATATTTATCATGTATAGGTTAGCAACAGTGTCTTCCAGAACTAACTTGGATATATTTTCAATGTGTTAAAAGGGAATGGAGTGTATGTCTGAGTCACAGCCACATAAAATAATTCTTAAAGTCAAATGTGAATTTGCCTCTGGCAGGACTGTTTGCCATCATGTGTATTCTTAAGGTCTTTTGTGTACTGAGTGAGCGACAGGGCTCTGAAGGAGTAAAGTTGATTTTTAAATGAAGATTTCAGTTAATTTGCGTGTTTACTACCTTCTAATGTTTTTCAGTATATTTTCTGCAGAAAAACCGCAGATGTGTCAAGATTGGAGGATCGGTTGGAATTTAGGTGTGGTGGTCTTTCCAAGAAAGATGTACTACATATGATATAACTATGGTAGATTCCAGTTTGTATTAAACTGCTATTCAAGAACAGCGCAGGACCCAGGTTTGAACAGTTAGATGGAAGGATACTAGGTGGGAACAACAAGGAAGTGGGTGAGATAAATGAGAAGAGCAGATGGAAAATGCTGATGATGTTCAGATGAATCTCAAAATGTTCAGATGAATCTCAAAAACGTCTAGCATGTATTCAGTATTGCCTGTGTGCAATAAGGACCTTCAGTTCAGAGCTGGACCAAGTCCTTTTTTACTGATGTCCCCTTTTACTGCGCAGTAAACACCTTAAACACTTCTACCTGTTATCCTCAATGCCTTCATTTACTTTAGAGCTGGAGTGAGGATTCTTAGATCTGTTCTTCCAATTTTTGTCAGACATAGGCACAACTTTTCATGAGAAAAGGCTGAATCTCATTAATGTTAGGTGGGGAGGAGGAAGAAGAGAGCAGCGATCTGTTTTCCAGATTGAGAACCTTTCCTAATTATGCCAGCTCTTTTTCTGAATATTGAACATCGTGTGTCTTCTCATCTTGAAAAGTGAGTGGAAGTCAAGTGGTTCTTAGAGGTGAGGCACATGCAACCTTGTACAGATCTCGAAGATCGTGTGGGATTAGCTACTGAAGTAGCTGTGCTGCTGCTGACCTTAGGTGTAAGGAAGACTTATCAGTGCTAGCTGTCACAACAGACATCTTTCAGACGGTATTATTCAAAGCAGCAGTCCCAATTTCTGTTATGTGTGGATATACGCTAATAAGCAGGAACACAGTGTACCAATGTAACTTCAGTTTGGACTTAGTGAAAGTATTCTAACACTTTTTTCTTTCAAGGTTGCTGCCTAACGGAGATTTGCTTGTCTGTCAGCATATGAAATCAGTTATAAGCATCACTAACATGTAGTGAAGTAAATTATTTTTTTGAAGAAAGTATCCAGGATGGGAGGAAAATCAGGTGCTTTACCACCTATTAAAACCACTAATGAAGCCTGTATAAAAACATTAACTCACTAGGCCTAAAGACTAGCGTATTAAATAAACACATTATCTCAGTTCATGCTGCAAACAAACTCCTAATGTATTATGGTGTTAACCCAATGTTCATGCACTGTTTGACCACTGCTGATGTGGAAACTGCTGTTTGTAGGAGTTTCTAATCGCAGAATCAGATTGAAGTGATGAATCATAAACCTGATTATAAAGTGGTGTGTATAAGCTCAGTGTCTCTTGTAAAATTGTGTGGGCATTTTTTAGACTGGTCGATAGAAGTTGGCAAGATTCTGAATGAAACATAGGCTTTTAATAAGAATCCCTGAGTACAATGTGATTAAAAGCATTATCAATTCCTAATATGGCTAGCCACACTTTTGCATTGTAAAATTGAAGCTGTAACGCTTCATTTTTACTGTAGCTTTTAATTGGAAACAGTTGTGTCTCGAGCTAGAATTTTTGGAACATTAGTCCAAGTATGTTTGATTGAGCAAGTTTTTGTTATCTGCTGCACTCAACATTTGCCTACCATTAACATGCAAGTATAAAAAGCCCTTGAGGCCTACATTGACTCCTTGGAATATACAGCTTGTGAAATCCTATTGCTAGGAAGTCCAGGTCATTAGCCATGGCATAAGACTCGAGAGTGACTATGGCCTGGTATGTTTTAGTCTTTTGGTTCTTGCTTTTTGATGACTTGCTTTGTGGCAACAAGCAGTAGCAGACTTAAGCTACAAATCTACAGCAGCATGGACATTAAAGAAAGTTGGTGGTCCTGTGCTGGTGATGTGTTGCTATCAAACTACTAGCATACTAAGGACAATGAAGTAAGTCTTAAAACTATCCCTTATGCAACTGCAGCTTGCTACTTAAACCAGGCTAAGTGAAAGAGGAACAAAAGCATGTGAGAGAGTTGTTTCCAAGGTCACTGAAATTAGCCATGTGCAGTAGCATTTGCTTTGGATTCTTAACGTTATTTGTGAACTCCAGTTTGAAACCAGTATTGGCTACTTGATTGGGTTTTTTGTTGTTGTTGTGCCTAGTATCAGATTTCTTTTTAGCACTCTTTGTAGGAGTTGGCTGACAATTAAACCTTTTTTTAAAGGTATTTTCAAGAGGAATAATTCAAGATTGATGGATGAAATCTTAAAACAGCAGCAAGAACTTTTAGGACTAGATTGCTCGAAGTACACCGTGGAATTTGCAAATCAAGACAAAGCTGATCAAGGTAAGATGAGTTACGAGGGGGATTGCTATGACTCTTAAGTGGCTGTATATAAATTGTACTTTTGCTTATACATGTTCCTGTGTACAGTGACCCTTTGCTTCACTAAGTACTGTTTATCAGAACGTATGCCACCTTCCTGGGCTAGTAATAAACTTGAATTGTGCTTATTTGCTCTTTAAGAGTGAAGTCTTTCTCCTTTGCATAGTGATAGTTACTGGATAGTCTGATCTCCCCTTTAGCCCAGCTGTTATGCCACAATACCTTTAATACATCATAAAATCATAGAATGTTAGGGGTTGGAAGGGACCTAGAAAGATCATCAAGTCCAACCCCCCTGCCAAAGCAGAACACCTTAGATAAGGTCACACAGGAAGAAGTCCAGGCAGGCCTTGAATGTCTTCAGAGTAGGAGACCACAACCCCCCTGGGCAGCCTGTTCCAGTGTTCCATCGCCCTTACTGTGAAAAAATTCTGCCTCCTATTAACACTAAACCTCCTGTGCTCCAACTTGCTCCCATTGCCCCTTGTTCTAACATTGGATGACATCAGTGTAGCTCAACCCCTCACTGTCTCAGTAAGAAAATTTATTTTTCTGAGAGAGTTGAAAAGGCACTGGAGTAAGCATAAGGAAGCTGATGTCAAGTTGACAATGTGTACACTTCTATTTTTCCAAACTTATACCTTGAAGAGGGGAGAAAGAGGGCAAAACTGTTGGTTGCCATGGCAATGTATTATGATGCAAGGAAGGTAAAGAGTGTAAGTTAAGAAAATAAAACTAAAAACCCCTATGATAGCAGCTTTTGCATGTAGAAGTGGAAAACGGGAATATGTTCCATGGTTAATGCTCCTTATTTGATACTATGTGCTGTAAGTTTTCATTCAGGTATTCTGACTAATACAAATGCTAGAAGTCTGTTGAAAATGTAGTAAAACTCAAACACTTACTAAACAGACCTTTGCTGTAGAGGGATGGACTGACACAGCTCTCCTAACTACAACTCGCAGTGTTTAAATAGGTCTTAAAAAGAGAAAAAAAGCAACCCTGACATTTTTCTTGTCTTTGAACTATGTAATGACTATGCTTCACAAGCTGTAGTATGTTTAGCTGCGTTTAAGATGCTGATGGCTGAGTTATGCATCCCCTACAAGAGTGAATAGGTTGGCAAGATCCTTTCTGCCAGTTTTCCAGTATGAAGTCCAACGTTGTAGCATAAACTTGCCTTATAAACAACTTAGGCTAAGTTGCAAGCATTTACATGAAACACCTAGGTTCCCTGTTATTTCTCTTTGTTCCTTTGAAGATTGAAAAGAACCAACAGAAAATGGCGTAGACAGGCTGTTAATGTCTTAAACTCTAGCATACTCAGCTGCATTTACCTAAATAGGTATATTTATGTCCAGACCAAATGAACTATTGCAAGCCGGCTCAGACTTGCTGGCTGAAAGGGTACACTTAAGTCTCAGGAACCTTTTGTTCTGGAAACTGTGGAAAGCAGATGTGTTCTCTGTGCCCTTGAGAATTTTTCAGTCCTACTTAGAAGGCTCCATAGTCAGATCAGACACTACATACTTTGAACTGAGGAAGCTGACATCTCTCCAATTTATACTATTGAACTATTTTTCCCTTCTGAGAAGGAAAATTATGTCTTAAGTTTACAAATACTGTTAGAGAAATAGTCAACATAGGACATATCAGTATCGGGGAGCAACTTTCTTTGTGGTGGCTTTAGATAGAGTAATTGATATTTTCTTAAATTGTCTTACGAGTCTTCTGACTGTATTCTGCGGTCCTTTACAGTCAGGTTCTGCAGTTTGAGAAATGCTGTTTTTAAGTATCTGGTTATAACTGTCATAAATTCTGTAAAAGTCTAAAGGTGTCCACACACTACCGTTTAACCCACTTACTTCAGGCTGGGTTTAGTATGTGATCTGTAGCCTTCAGTTTCCTTGGTAAGTTTACCTCTTGGGCGCCATATCTGAACTGACGATGATGCAAGTTATGCAGCTGGAGAAGAGTCTTAACTCAAATAGTGTAGGCAGTAAGGTTGTTGTGAAATGTCCTCTTAAGTCACAGATGGAATTACAGATTAATGGGTGAATTCCAGTACAATTACCTGATTCCTAGCTTTTCTTTAGCAATCTTAGATCAATATTGTAACTCTTAAATAAGTTTTGAAAGATCCTGTGATCATGTTGAAGGAGGGCCTCAGCTTGATCTTTGTGACACATTAATGTCTACAGTAGCTGTCAAAGCACCTCGCTCTTTTAGGGTACAAATTATATCTTTTTTTCTTTTTCCCTGAACTGTTGGGTCTTTCTGCATTGCTTACCACCACACCCCAGGTTACTGTCTAGGCCCCTTCCTCTCACTGCTTTGGCTGGCAGCATAAGAGCTAATGCAAATACCCTTGAAGACTCTATGTTTCAAGACTGACACTAATTATGCCACTTTTCACTAAACTCAAAATAGTTGCCATAAAGTTGTTTTTGGTAATAACAGCAAAACTCGAAGACTCTTGCTGACTTGTGTAAAAGATGGCTGATCTATGACTAGTTGTATAATATATGAAATAATGTACAAGTTACTTTCAGTCACATTCTATGGATATGTAGAGCATATTCAAAACAGCTATAATTCTGTTGCTTTTAAACTATTCTTTGTACTTTCAGTTTTAAATTGCCAATCTGCATTGAAGGTGCTGTCTCCAGAAGATGGAAAAGCAGACATAGTGAAAGCTGCTCAGAACTTTTGTCAGTTGGTAGCACAGCAGCAGAGAACATACACAGACCTGGATGTGAATTTGTTAGACAACTTATTAAGTAGTAAGTATGTAGGGAAAGAATCTTCAATATGTAATGGATATGGTTTCTAATGTATTTATTGCCTAGAATGTATGTATCTTGATGCTTAGTCTGTTAGGATGAGTTATGATTATTGCTGTCAGGCTTTTGCAAAAAGTTTCTAACTATTTTACTCTTTTTTCAGCTTTTTCATTAAGCAGAAAAGGAAAAACCTTAAGCTAAATTGGAGTATCAACTTTTAACAGTATAACCAGTATGGGATGTTCTGTGGTGATCTTTCTGAAAAAAGTACTGCTGGAATCACCTGAAGCTAGACTATTAGAACCTAGATTAACTTCCTGCGAGTTAGCATGCTGCAAACCTGGGTATCGGTAGATAGTCTTTTCCAGTTCTAGTTACAGCAATTAAAGTTGTTCCTGCTGCCTAACTGCCACCCTGAATGCAAATGCTAGAGCACTTGTTGAACTTTTGCTGCTGTATAACTGACAGTATTTTAGTTATTCATTACTAGTTCATGTAGGTTACTGACTCTGCATAAAGGTGCATGGCTATGTGGAATACCTATGACAAAGGGCAAGGCTGCCCTAATCACAGATCTGGGAGATAGTTTTGAAAAAGCCTCCGCTTCCCCTGTGGTGGTACAGAGCTGAGATAGTTGCTCAGCTTTCTGAGGTGATCCACGCATGTTAATTGCAGCTGTAATAGCTTCACAGGCTTCAGTTTTCAGATTGCACACTTCAGCTGAGGTGTCTACAGGCATGTTGTGGCTCCCATTAACTGGATTTTCGTGGGTTTTTTTGTTTTGTGTAGGTTTGTTGGGGTTTTCTTGTGGTGGTTTGGATTTGGGTTTTTTTGGTTGGTTGTTTTTTAGTTTTGTTTTTTGTAAATGGGTGGTCAGCTGAACTGTTCTGCAGGCTGTCTACTGTGGCACTTTGGAAACTTGATTTCAAACTGAATCCCTGTTGTCAGCCTCCTGCATGATAGCTTCTCACTGTAAGTGTGTTTAATAATTCTGTTAATAAGGCACCTGAAGAGGTAACTTGGACTTCTATCCTGTTTTACTCCAAAGGCAATTTAAATAAATGAATAATTGCTTCTTTAAAACAGTCATTCATTTTGTGAAGAACTCGTGACAGTAGGTACACATGTATGTATTTTGGCCAGTGTTGTTTGACTGGAACTTCTCAAACACTTATTAATGGTCTCCTGTTTGTGCATCTAAGTGTCTGGATATGTTAAAAGTACTAGGTCCAGTCTTAAACCGAGCAGATTTATTTTTCAAGTTACACATGCTAGCTGAGCAGAGAGAAGTCTCCTGGACTTTTTAATCTCTTAAAACTAGACTTTGATAACAGGTTGCTTAATCTATGCAACTAATAACTAAGCATAGTATTTATAGCTAGTCCTGCTTATTGATTTGCTTGTCTTTAATGTTTAGAACAATTAGAGGTGAAGAACTAGTCTTTCATGGCTTATTTAGCAGCAGCTTAAGAAATTACACAGTTGTGGGCAAATATAGTTTCTGTTCATCCCTAATGGAAAGATATTGAATGTGAACGTCTGTAAGTTGCTGATCTGAGTTGAGAGTGAGTTCTGAAAACCTTTGAGTAGTTATATTTTTAGGATTTGTGTTTGTGGTGACTTCTATAAGTTTCTGGGGTTTGACATTTTGATTTAAATACCTGATAATGTACTTTTAACTTTCTGGTGCAGTTATTGAAGCCTCGTCCTAAAACGTGTGGTTCTACCTTATCATAAGGCTTTTCTGGTTCTTAATCCAGTCATGTTTTAATACTTGCAGTTTGAGTTTTTTCACTGTAAGAGTACTTCTGAGCAATGCCTCAGCTGACCAGCTTGTTTTCAGAAAAGCAGGTGTCAGCTGCATTATAATACTGTCTTTACTCGGTATCTGCCTTTCCAGTAAAGAACATGGCTATCAATTAAGGCTATTCAAGTTGCCCTTCAAAATCTATGTGGAGAAGGGAAAGGTAGCGCTGTCAGCCCTACAAATTTCATGTTCTCCTCACAGAACTCCTAACCTAGAAGAGGGGCTACCATATTTCTGTCCATTGAGTGTCCAAGTCTTTCAGCCTCTTTTTTTGGAGTCTACTGTCATTGTAGGGACACACACGACACGCAGATGCACCAGCAGATAGCAGTTTTATTAGTGGCACCACTACTTTTATACTTTTACAGAAAGGATAATGACCAATTACCTTCATACAGAAAGGGCACTGACCAATTAGTAACTAACACTTTAATACACAAAATATACTGATGAATTAGCAGGTGACACTTAACATGTACAAATTATACTGACCAATTAAGAAGCAACACTTACTAGGTAAAAACAACTACCATAAATGGGGTAAAAACAGTACACTACAAAGACATGTGAATATGATAAGACTGACGGTGTGAGATGTGGAGAGGGTGGCATGCCAAGGCTGTGGGCCTCTGTGTCCCAGCTGCAAAGCTCCTGGTTAGCTGACTCCTACCTTCTCTCTCAGGCTACCTAACTACTTAGTGTAAGAAACTGACCTCTGCCTTGTCCAGCCTCCCCTCTCTAGGAGCCTGGCCCCTGCAGCCCAGAATAACGCACCACAGTCTACTCCCAAATCCTTATTTTGTGTGTGCTAAACTTGAAGTGTTGTTATTATAGCAGCTCTGAGAGTGCTTCCACGTGTAAAGTGTCTGTAGTATTGATATGTTTAGGTAGAGAAACGGATGCAGTGTGGAAAGCACAGTAGTGTGTTTTGAATAGTCTATTCTGACAGTAATATTACAGTGTACGTTTTCATTTCCTTCTGATAGGAACCAGAAGGAAACTAGCATTAACTGGGATCTCTGAAGGTCTTTTTGTGTTTGAAAAGCCATTCCAGTGTGGGAGATCCTGCCACTGAACTGGCCAGCTGAGGAGAACTCGGCTACTGAATCAGCTGATGAGTAAATCTATCCATTCCTTCAGAGTCCCCACTTCTAGTTACTACTTCCCTGCAAAGCTCCTTCACATGTGCTAGCTTCTGAACACAAAAGTGGTTCTTGCTTTGTAATTTTTTTTAACTTTGAGATAAGGTTTGCACTGTGGCACAAAGCACTCGTATCTAAATACTTCATCCTTCCTTAAGAATGCATGTGCTTGGGAAAATAGCTTCTTTACCTCTGGTAAAAGGATTAGTCTTCTATTGATTCACTGGGGAGGGAGAATGTGAGCTTTTTGAAATTTCCAGCTTGAGTTTCCAAACCTGGGTGGAGTGAAATCTGATAGGAGCTTCGTTACCTGTTCTGCTATTCCCAAAGTTCTTCTACAACTAAACTTAAATGTCTAAAGGACTCTTGACTGGTTTGGGTTTTGTTTTGTCTTGGTTTGGTTTTGTGTGGATTGTGGGGTTTTTTTGCTTGTTTGGTTTGGTTTTTTTTGTTGTTTGGGTTTTTTTGTTTGTGTGTGGGGTTTTGGTGTCTTTTTTTTTTTTTAAACAAGCGAGAAAAGAATGGAGTAATAATATCTGAAGTTTGCAGCAAATAGGCAGTTTTAAACTTTATCTACTAAAGGTAGGCATTAATGCAGTGCACTCTTGCAGTTTACTTGTAGAATTAGTGGATAATTGAAGGGGTAGCAAGAAGTAGCATGCAGTAATCATGAGTAGTTGCAGCATTATAGCAAAGCAGGGTTATGTCTACTGGAATGCTTTTCAGATGAGCTAGGTAGGTGCATAAAGAACAACTTACCTTCTTGGATCCCCTTGGGGTACTATACTGGGTTTTCACATTTTTCCCATTCAGCTTGCTAGAAGTAGCAGAAAAAGCTCAACTGTTCATTCTAAGCTTATTTCCTCTCTTGTCAATTCTAGCCTGGACTACCTCAGGTACAGCAGAAGCATGTGAAAGGGAGGATGCTGTTATTTGACCACTGATTGTCTTCAACTGCACAAGAGCATCAGAATGCTCTTGCTAGTGGAATGACAGTGACTGGGGTTTTAAGGTGTGGGTCTTAAGAGTGTGAGCACCTAGTGAAGTCCTTCAGTGTTGTCCAGCCCTGCCCTGGGGTAGGTCATGTTGCCTATTTAGTAACAGGAAAAGATCCCCAAAACCAGCCTTGTACTTCCTTACTCGTCCAGCAAGAAAGATGTCACCAGAACTGCTTGTCTGAAATTTTATCGTAAAAGTTGTATTTAAAATTGTCTGTCTTGCTCCATACTGAGAGAGACAATTCATCTGAGAGGGTATTTTTTTTAACAACTTGTTTTCTTGGTGGTCTTTTGTAGGAAGTTCTTCAGTGGGATCTCCTTACATAGTGTTTGGGTGTTCCATGTTAATAGTCACAGAATCACAGAATCATTACGGTTGGAAAGGACCCTCAAGATCATCT
>VWZX01008163.1:17972-31113 GCA_013399015.1 Galbula dea
CAGTGCCGAGTACAGTGGCAAGATGACCTCCCTGCTCCTGCTGGTCACACTATACCTGATACAAGCCAGGATGCCATTGGCCTTCTTAGCCACCTGGGCACACTGCTGGCTCGTGTTCAGCCAGCTGTCAGTCAGCACCCCCAGGTCCTTCTCTGCTGGGCAGCTCTCCAGCCACACCTTCCCGAGCCTGTAGCCCTGCTGGGGGTTGTTACGACCAAAATGCAGGACTCTGCGTTTACCATTATTAAAACTAGTCCTTTTACTATACTTGACTGCAACTCCACATAGTTGAGTTAGGACTGCAGTAGGTATGGGTCAAGGTACAGTGTGTTTTACACTAGTAAAATGAAATTTGCCAGGACCAAACTGGAAAAGGTTAGTTTAAACAGCAGTGTTAATGTTTGGTGTTATTCAAAACAATGTAACTGTTCCTATCACTTCCTTGTGGAGCCTTTGAAAACCACCTGACATAAAAATAGCTGTCCACCTGGGCCTGGCGTGGCTGCCTAAGGTTTTGGCTAGTTGGTCCTCTTCAAGTGATGCAAAACTAAGTCTGTCCTCTTGGGCTTTTAGTTTTTAATGCTTCACTTCATTTAAAAAATATGCATTTAATGAAAAAGCAGATGCCTTAGGGTTTAGAATTAAAAAATATCTTCTGATGAATTTAATAAAACCTAATTTAACTTGTTCTTAAAGGTACAAATGGATTTCCAGATCCTGATTTAGTCTTGAAGTTTGGTCCTGTGGACAGCACATTAGGATTCCTTCCATGGCACATCAGACTGACAGAGATCATGTGAGTTGCCTGTCAATACTGTGGAGCAAGTTGGAATAATATCTAAACAAGTCTTTATGTGCCTTACCTTTATGGAAATAGTCATAAGAGGAGATCTATCTAAGCAAAGGTGTCTGGAGATTGATTTGAGAATATTTAAAAATCGTTGAATGAAACCTGTCAAACATTTATTGTTGCTCCTTCAGCCTTGATTAAGCAACAGCAGGATTTACTTTTCAGGTTTAAGGAACAACTTCTGTCACCATCTAGTGTCAGTGGTCCAGTCCCGGTCCTGTTATGTTCATTATGTGGGTTTTGAGTAGCACACGGATTTCTAACAGGGAAACTAAGGATCTAAGTGGAATAGGATAATGTAAGCTGATCATGCCTCTAGGTTGCTTTCCAATTTTTGCAGTAACAGAACTGAGTAGATTTGCTGCGTTTCTTAAATAGGTGCATTCATAGGGCACTTAAATGGGTGTCGTGGTTAGAAGGGCTTTGTGGACCCCAACCCACAGCAGAAACCTTATTACCCCTTCCCCCCCTAACCGGAAGAGATAGGGGACAATAAAGGCAGAGAGGCTTCTGGATTGGAAAGTAAAAACTAAAACTACTTTAATAATAGTAACAATAATAAATGAAACATATATAAATATATACAGGACCCAAATACCAAAACCAGCTCCCCCTCTCTGTCACCAGCTGAAATTGCAAACGTCCCGGGGCCAGCTCCAGCTGTCAGTCGGTTTCATGTGTGCAGCTCCCCGCTCTCCCAGCACGTGTTCCCCAGCTAGCCCCAGCAAACACACCAAGTTCCCCGCACAGGCAGAAATCCCGCACGGCACAGGTCCCAGCATACTCTAAGTCCCAGCCCGGATCCCCCTAGGGGCAGGGTCCCTCCCGACTGAGCTTGGGATTCAGGAATTTCAAGTTTCTTAAAGGGGCAGTTCAGTTTAGCAGGTATCCCTGGCAAGGTAAGGGGGGAAAAGCTGATACTGAATATGATGTATATGGGATGGAATACCTTTTAGAAAGTAAAGTCACTGAACAGAATTAATTCTGTTCTAACCCAAACCAGGACAATGTGTGGGCCAACCTGTACTTCTCCAGCTTTCTCACTAGCTTGAAGTGTCCTACGTGCTCTAATGTGTAAGCTTTGATTTAGAGATTGACAAAGGTACTAACAGCTAGTTTAGTTACAGTAACAGTGTTGAGAAAACTACACGAGGCTGAGGGAGTAGCTCACTTTAATTAGCAATACTCCTGACTGACAATCATGTGATGTTCACAAAAGCTTATATTAACTTTTCTAACTTCCTTTCTCAGTTCTTTGCCTTCCCATCTGAACATCAGCTATGAAGACTTTTTCTCTGCTCTTCATCACTATGCAGCCTGTGAGCAACGCTGGGGAAAGTGACTTCTGGCTGAGCACGGAGTCAAGCTTTCTGTGGGATGGAATTGATGTCTGTTTACAAGCACCTGTGACCCATAAGTCTGGTTCATAGTCCTTTCTTAATTTATCAACAAATACAATAAAGTGTCTTACCTTTCTAGAGAGTCTGTGTGAATGTGTGAGAATCTATGGGGAGGGGCAAATTCAAATATATCCTTTATGAAAAAGTTATTGCAAGCAAAGCTCTTCAAAGCTGAATTACCCTCACTTTCATGTCTAAGTGAACAAGGGAATATGCAAGAATTGATGTCTTGTGAAGTCTGCAGGACAACATAAGTAATTCTATAGTCTGAAGGTCTCACATCAGCTTGTTTCTTTTTAATTCTTTGTGGTGAAGTATTTCAGAGGTAGTCACCTGGTTTATCTTCAGATATATTTACTATATGATAATGTGAATTCTGGAGGGGTCTGTTCTGCTAATTGAAAATAGAGACTGCTACTTCACTGTAATGACTTAAGTCAGCAGTAGGTATCCTGTATATCTGAGAAGATTGCATGAACAGAAATGGAAGCTTCTATGGTAAGTGGATTAGGCAATCTATGTAGCACTATCCTTCTTTTTTTTTAAGAGGTAAAATCAAATTATTTCTGCAGCCCTGAGTGAAACTTTTCTTAGCATCAGGTCTGTTTTTCATTGGGAATAAGCATAAGCAGTACTATGTATTGTTCATCTACCTATTTTCCCCATAACTTTCTCCAGATGACAAGCTGGCTGAAAATTCTGAAATGTGGCTAGGTCCAGTTCCATGGTTAATGTGACTTGCCTGTGCTCATGTACCCAGCAGGAGAGTCTGCTTAAGCCTTTTGTTAGGTTTGTTCTAAACTGCACATTAGAAGTTTTACTGGGAGTCTGCAGCAGGTGAGAAGATGAAGTGAAACTGCATTGCAGTATCCCAGAACTGAGATAACTAAATAAATAATCACCTAAATGGTCTTCATCAAGGAATGCCATATTTGAGTTCATTCCTATTGTTGGAAGTAACTTGAAACTGAAAGTTTAGCAGCATTTGGACAAAGCAGTATTTTAGAGCTGTAATACTGGAGACAAGCTTTAATACTGCAGCCTTCTGCCCTGCAAGCTGTAGAATTGATGAATATTTAATTCTGGAAGCATTTTATGGTGTGATGATTTGGTTTTGTTTTGGGGTTTTTTAAAAATTTTTTAATTCCTTACCCATTTTCAGAATATCTCCTTCATGATAGGCATGTTAGCAGAAGGGAAAAAACTGCTTTTAAAAGAGAATTTCCAGGTTTTAAATAAATGTCTGCTTCTCTGTGAAGCTGTATTTTAACTGTTGTAGCTTGATGAAATATTATAAAGCAGATTGCATAAACTCTTAACTGCAATTTTTTGTCATGCTAAGATCAGATTGCAGTTACAGGAGAGTGCTGTGGTCTATCTAATCTCATAAAGGAGAAAAAGATGGTTTAGTTAACTGGTGGTTTTGACATAACATTTCATTTGACCTGGAACGCTCAGAGTGCAGTTGGCTGCCTTTTGTAGACTGGTCTCTGATGTTTGCTAGTTACTGTATTGCAGAGACGACATGCAATGTTGACTGGGTTCTAGCATTGCTGTGTGGAAGTTTTCTAAAGGAATGTTAAGTTTTGTTTTTGTGAGGAGCAGATAGCCTGTTGGAGGTTAACTTGAGTATTGAAGTTTATCTATGTTACAAATTTTATTTCATTATAATATAAGGTTGTGTTTAAGTCACCATATACAAGTGTTACTGAGTCACTGAAGCAGTTCTGATGCTGGCAGTAAAAATATAAAACAGGACAAGTGTAGTTTAGTCCGCAAAAGTAATCTTTTTTTTTTTGTATTTGTCTCAAACTGCCAAAGAATACTTCTAATACCTGGGTACCCCTCAGTCCTCAAACTTCTGCGTATCTCAGAAAAAGACTTGGCTTATATTGGAGACAGATCTCAAGGTCTAGGATTTGTCTATAGAAGGGATGCTTAATGAAACAAAAATCACTAGTTCAGCTGCATTTGATTCAGCTTAGTCAGGTCTTGTCTGGTGGCTAATTTGTGCATTAAGTGTTCCTACCGGAGTTTATGTAGTTGAACGAATCCGTATTATCACTTAGTTGGGATTATTTTACTGTCCCTTTGTGGGCAGCCTTCAGTGAGCTGTGCCAAATGCGTTGTGCATATCCACAACTTGATCTCTGAATGTATGTCATTGCAGTTAGTACCTCTCCTCGGCTGCTTCTGTGTGAAGGTCTGTGGTATAGCTGTGATATGCTGTATGGCTGTAGTCTCTGGCTACCTGTACGTAATGTGTAAGCCAAATTTTTTTGATTAGGGAATCAATTTATTGACCTTTATTATTGAAAGTGAAATCTGAATCTGTAAAACAAAATCAATAAAAGACTGTAATCTTTCTACAAGCTGTGGTGATACATGAATGCTTTTGCAGGTTTATTCTGTGGAGAAGTAACCTTATCCATATTGCTGCATTGCTCTAGGAAGGTAGAGAACTTCTTAAATTGCCTTCTGTATTGTCAGAACTGGACAAACCTTTATTTGCTGCTTCCCACTTCTTAGAAACTGTTCTGAAATTTTTTTTTTTAACGTAAAGCATATGCCATAAGATACCTCTTTGATAGTTCTGGGAACTTGCTGAAGTTGATCCTGGTTACTAAAAAGTTTTGCTTTTTCTCCCTGCTGCTAAGTTGGTACTGAACCATGAGCTCGAGTGGTCTCCTGCCAGTGCTGTCATTTGGAGCATGGTGAAGTGAGGGTGTGGTGTGGAAGAAACCTGCACGGAGTGATGCCTGAGTGCTGGATCTGACCTCTTTTGAAAGGGGAATCTAGTGTTCAGAGACAAGTTTTGAAAAAGCACTGGGGGTCATGGTGAGTAACAAGCCAGCTGCATGAGCCAGCCTGCAGTGAAGGCCAGCAGTCTCAGGTTGCATTAGAAGGAGTGTTGCTAGCAGTTTATGGGAGGTGACCCTTTCTGCTTGGATCACATCTAGACCGCTGGGTCCGCTTCTGGGCTTCCTTGGTACAAGAGAGACATGGAATTAATTGGAGTTAGTCCAGCAAGAAGCCATAATGATGGTGATGGAATGGAGCATCTTTTGTACAAGGAGAGGCTGAAAGAGCTGGGATTACTTAACCTGGAGAAGGCTCAGGGAGGGATCATATGATGGAGGGGCAGTAAAATCAGCCAAACTTATCACTGATGCTTAGTGGCAGGCTGAGAGGCAGTGGGTACAAATTAAAATACAGGAAAATCCATATTAAACATCAGAAAAGCAGTTTCCTGTGAGAGTGGTCAGGCAGTGGGACAGGTTGCCAAAAGAGGTTGTGGGGTCCTCTTCAAAACCTGATGGGATGTGTGGGGTGTGAATGGGAATGACTAGATCATCTCCAGAGGTACCTTCCAACCTCAAATTTGCTCTGAAATGGAAAACTCAAGAGACAGACAAGTTATTTTACAGAGAAGGGGGTTTACAGAAAACAGTCTGCTGTGGCCAATGTTCAGCATATAGCACTTCTGTGTTTGCTTTAAGTGCATATGTCTTAATCTAGAGGAAAACAATGGGCAGTGGAGCACTATCGTGACTGGTTGGCATACTCAGCGAAAGAGAGTGCTAGGCACAGGCAGTGATGAGTTTTTGGTAAGCTTGCAAATTAACACTTGGATCTCAAAATTCCAACTGTTGACAGCAAAACTGTGTTTGCTCAGTTATTTTGTGCTATTCTTCTGTGTTGTCTGTTGCCACATACTTCAGGTTTTAATTCCTTGCCCAGTGCTGCTGGCACTCTTTTTCTTTACATAGGCAAGCTCCTGGTAACTGTCATGTTACTGAAGGTTACTCTTTGGTGTACCCTGAATGATGCCAGAAATGTGTTACCATGCAACTCAGTGGACAGAGAATGCAGAGGGTCTTGTATGTTTTTTTCACCAAGCTGCTTAACACTTAGTTTCACACTTGCCAGCATTAAACTGGTTCTTGAAAATTTGTTTGGGTGCCTCTGGTGCATTTTGAGTTATTCCTTGCACAGATACACCCTGCCTGTAAAGGTTAAGAGTAGTGTCCAAACTGGAGCTGGATCTAGAACAGTGCTAGGCATGCTGCTGCTGAGCTCTCCTACCTCAGGCAGTTTTTAAGTTTTGATGGTGGCTTGCTGCAGTTAAATCTGTAATTTCCATACCCAAGAATATTAGAAATAACTTCTTTTGCCTCAACATTAGAGCCCCCATTCACAGCAGCTGCTACTCTCTTAACAAATGATTCAACTTTCTACATATTTCCTCTTCTTTTCCCCCTTCTAGTGATGCATAGTAATTGATGCTAGGAACTAAATGAGATTCTGAAGTAGTTGCTTTGCAGCAGGGAATCTGGGGACGTGGGCCATAATATAGCTGTTACAGGAAATAGACTTACAAAGCAGTTCCTGAATTTATAGTGATTTTTAGGAATTCATATTGTGAACGTGCATTTACAGCATGTAGTGCATCTCTACAGCAGAGCATTCTGCATTGAGTTTGAAGATTGGCAATCGAGTAAAATGTAAAGTAAAGGTCATTCTTTTTAGAAGTAAGTATATTTACAAGAAAGCTGGCGAGGGACTTTTTAGGAGGTCAGACAGTGATAGAACCAGCAGAAATGGGTGTAAGCTAGAGGAGGGTAGATTTAGGTTGGATATTAGGAAGAAGTTCTTCACTATGAGGGTGGTTAGGGAGTGGAACAGGTTGCCCAGAGAGGTTGTGGAAGCCTCATCCCTGGAAGCTTTTAAGACAAGGCTTTTAAGACAAGGCAGGGAGGTTGGAACTAGATCTATAAGGTCCCTTCCAACTCTATGATCCTATATTCTTACACATTTAAATCTGTAAGTGCTTTCTAAAGTACTACGCAAAAATGACAGGAAAACATAACCTGCCGTTTGGGTTTCCTGTATATTTCAGAAATTCAGCTTGTTCCTGAAATCATGACTTTGAATACTCCCAATTACATTTTAAAACAGGATGGTTTTAAGCATAGACTAAAGTTTTTTGTCTGTACAGTTGAATTAATGTTGCGCTATTAACTGTATTTATTCACTGACGCTGAATGGATTTTCTAGGTATACCTACCAAAGGGTATGTGCAGATCATTTTAGCCCCTGTCAGCTGATCCCAATGTACCAGCAGCCTTACAGGTAGGCTTTGCCCTGCATTGCTAACCGGGACTCTGCTGCCCAGCCAGTACCTTTGGCATGAGAAGCGCTGAGGACAGGGGGCTTTGGCATGCTGGCTTCCATGCTGCCGTCCTCTCCTGGCTCACAGCCCACTCAGACATCTGTTCGTGGGGCAATTTCTTAGAAGGGTTCTCCTTCCGGCTCCCAAGCACTTAGTGTAATGGAAGCAGCTTTGGCTTAGAAGCAAGGAAGGACCTAGAGAATAAGACCTATCCTATGCAAAACTTTCCGACTAGTCTTTCTGTGAAGGTTACCATTTGTCCAATTTTCACCACACCATGAATAAGTGTAGTCTTCTAGCTGTCTTTTAGGAGCTAAGGTACTTTGGTAAGCTTGAAATGCTAAATGAAATGGATCAAAGGCCATGCTTTAAACCATACACAACTTTTTTTTTCTTGTATTTGCCAAATTAAAAGGGAGAAGAGTTTGCAAGTCTTTCATCTGCTGTACATTTGCCTGTGTTCAGTCGCAGAGAATCACAGAATTAACAAGGTTGAAAGAGACTTCCAAGATCATGAAGTCCAACCATCAACCTATCATTGTCGTCTAAAACCACGTCCCTAAGATTAAACCAAGTCACAAAGTACTACATCTAGATGCTACACCTCCAGGGACTGTGATTCCACCACCTCCCTGGGAAGCCTGTTCTAACGTCTAACAACTTTCTGGGAAGAAAGTTTTCCTGATATCTGGTCTAAACCTTCCTGGTGCAACAGGCTACTTCCCCCTGTCCTCTCACTGGTAGCCTGGGAGAAGAGACAGACTCTGATCTCACTCCAACCTTCCTTCAGGTAGTTGTAGGTAGAGATGAGGTTCTCCTTAGCCTCCTCTTCCTGAGGCTGAATGGCCCAGTTCCCTCAGCTACTTCTCACAAGACATTCTCCAGACTCCTCACTAACTTTGTTGCCCTTCTCTGGACATGCTCCAATGCCTCTATACCTTGTACTGAGGGGCCCAAAATTGAACACAGTACTTGAGATGTGGCCTCACCAGTAATGAGTACAAGGGAACACTCGCCTCCCTCATTGCATGGGGTTGTCCTAACCAAAAGGTAGGACCCAACTCTTGTTAAACCTCATTCCACTGACATCCAGCCTTCCTACCCTCAAGCAGATCAACACTCTCTCCTAATTTGGTGTCGTTTGCATTACTTACTGAGAGTGCACTTGATCCCTTCATCCAGATCATCCATAAAGACAATAAACAGAGCAGGCCCCAGTACTGAGCCCTGGGGAACACCACTCATGACCAGCCACCAAGTGGAATGTGCAAAACCCCATTTCTTCTGTGTGGACAGGAAGCCTCCACCTAGCCCTGCACATCCCTTCTGCTCCTGCATACATAACACAAATCCACTTGCCAGGAGCATGTGATGAGGATCAGCTTCTTTCCTTGGGGGTCCACTCATCCTGTGGTGCCTCCCTGTGCAGGCACACGCAATGGCACAATGCTCATCTCCGCACAGTGTGGTCCAGCAGTCTGTCTGTGGTACCCTTACCAGCAAGGTTTTCCAAATCAAGAAGTCTACCCTCATTAAGTATCTTTGTTCCCCTTCCTTCTGCCCACCCTTCCCACCCCTGAAATAAATTACGGTGTTGGCTTACTTTGAAAGTGAGCGTGTGATTTTACTCACAGTGAGTTTTTAAAATATGTGGAATGAATGCATGGGAGGAGACAGCATTGCTGGAAGATGAGTTGGTTTTTGGTTTGGTTTGGTTTGGTTTTTTTTTTTGTCTTTAGGAAGAGTGTTTTCAATTGAAAGAGGAAAGAAAATTATATTTCTGTTTATGCATCATCTCTGGTATGAATTTAAAAGTGCACAACAATGGGAGTAAAAAGGTAAAACTTATACTGATACCAGCTCAGCTGCATTGCACACTTTGTATATGTATCCAAAATGATCTTATTAATACCACAATGGTTGTGCAATATCAATTTAGTACTGCTAAGAAGTACTTGTGGAGTAGGTTGTAGAGACCTGCTGATATAAGAGAGTAGATTTCTGCATGAGTTTGGCATGTACATTCAGAGACCCTGACAACACTGCTTCTGGCATTGTTCTAGCATCCACAAATGTGAAAAAAGCTTTCTCTTAATTTCTGCTCTTTTTAGTGTCATGAAATTGGTGGTTTTCTGGGGGAACAGGGAGGTGGATATCACTTTGCACATCAACCACCTCGCAGTTGTTAGGTTGTCCCATGTATAGACCTAGAAGTAAATTGTCTAGGTAATCAGTGAAATAGCTGCTAAAGCCTTGCTAAAAGTAATTGTAAATATCTGAGACAGTGGACAGCAATTCCAGTTGTAACCCAAAAGCGCTGCTTTCAGCTCTTAGGGCACTGGAAATATCCTGGAGATGTGTTAAATGGCTGTATTAAGCTATCTGTTGGAATAACTATCACGAAAAAGCATCCAAGTCTGAAGAATCATAGAATTGCCAGAGTTGGAAGGAACCTTATAGATCATCTAGTTCCAAACCCCCTGCCTGGCAGGGACACCATCCACTAGATCAGGTTGCCCAGGGATCCATCAAGCTTTGTCTTAAAAGCTTCCAGGGATGAGGCTTCCACAACCTCTCTGGGCAACCTGTTCCACTGTCTAACCACCCTCACAGTGAAGAACTTCCTCCTAATATCCAGCCTAAATCTACCCTCCTCTAGCTTACATCCATTTCCCCTGGTTCTGTCACTATATGACCTCCTAAGAAGTCCCTCACCAGCTTTCTTGTAGGCTCCCTTCAGATACTGGAAGGCCACAAGAAAGTCTCCTCAGAGCCTTCTCCTCTGCAGGCTGAACAATCCCAACTCTCTCAGTCTGCCCTCATAGGAGAGATGCTCCAGTTCTCTGATCATTCTTGTGGCCCTTCTCTGGACTCGTTCCAGCACTTCCATATCCCTCTTGTAATAGGGGCTCCAGAGGTGGACACAATATTCCAGGTGTGGTCTTAGGAGAGCAGAGTAGAGGGGAAGAATCACAGATCTCCTGGAATAGCCAAAACATGGAGTTGCACTACATTTCAAGGACTTTTTAATGTGCTACAACAAAATCAACTTTGTATATCATGCAAAGAATGGCCTGTATTAAATCAATACAGAAAAGTCTGCTTTTTGGGAGCTCTGCACATTTTGAAGCATGGCACATCTTCAAAATTGGCTCTTTGCGTCACATGTCTGGGGAGGATCTATGCTCAGCCTCCTTCATGCCCTCTGTTAGCAGAGGATTGGGTTTTTCAGTGGAGGGTACAAAATCCAACCTGCTATACATTACCAGAGGTCAGCTGGAGAGCATGGCTTCATGGATCTACTCTGGTGATAGTGTGGATGAGCTGCAGCAAGGAGCTGGGGAGGAGGGGTTGGAGGTACATTGCTCCTGCTGGATCTGGGCTGCAAAGTGAGCAGAGGAAGGCACTAGGGCCATGAGTGTGGTGGGGCTGTTCTGTCCTCAGTATCAATACCTGTAAGTGCAGTAGATATATTTTTGTAGGAGAAATATAAAAAAGAGTTGTTGTGCTTTTGCAGCTGAAATCCCGTTTCCTCACAATGCAGCTACAATATTAACAGGGCAGCGTAAACTTCTTGATGGCCAGGTTGCCACCTTCCTATCTGGCATCTCTCAAAGTACACAGTGTGCTTGGGGAAGCAACTAGCTCAGCATTCCAAGAAGTAATGG
The DNA here is from genome assembly GCA_013399015.1 of Galbula dea. Classification (NCBI taxonomy): domain Eukaryota; kingdom Metazoa; phylum Chordata; class Aves; order Piciformes; family Galbulidae; genus Galbula; species Galbula dea. The sequence continues at coordinate 29,064 of VWZX01008163.1, forward strand.
AGATACTGCCTGTGCTTTATGGGCGTGGTTTCTGCATGAACCAGAAGTGCAACCCTGGCTGCAAGCCCAAGGCTTAATGCACTCTGTAGATGCAGGCACAGTAAATCTTCATAGTGTTCCATGGAAGCGTCACACCCATTTTTATTGCCTAGGGACAATGCCTGGTTTGAAGCACAGTTTGGTAGCTCTAGGAAGAGATCACTGGTCCAGAAAACATAGACAGACTGTGAAAGTGGCCAAATTCTGCTTGGACAAAAAGAAAAAAAAGAAGGCGTTTGAGAAACCTTCATGGGTAGCCCCAGAGTTACTGTGTTCTGGAATATCAGCTCTTGCTTTCTCCTGAGGAGAACATCTTCTCTTCAAAACCCTAACATTTTTCTGAGCAATGTGGAAGAATCAATTCCACCTTTGATTACAGTTTTGCAAACAACTAGCAACTAGGAAAAATAGATCACCAGGTCTTTTACTGTAAGAAATATACCACCATATAGTATCAGCTTTGACATTTAGTTAGTAAATGGGAAACAACCTATTCTTACTCATTTTTATTATAATGGTGGAGTCACCATCCCTGGAGGTTTTTAAGAAGAGGATAGATGTGTTTCTTCAGGGGATGATTTAGGGATAAGAGTAGCGTAGGGCTATTGGTTGGACTAGATGATCTTGAGGGTCCTTTCCAACCATAATGATTCTGTGATTCTGTGTAATTCAAATTTCCATGACCAGAACATCAAGCCCCTGAGCCACCTGTCGTAACATTATTCTGACCTCAAATCATTCACAATCTTATTCTTCAGGGTATCATGTCAGTTTATCTTGATCATTACAGCTCTTGAATTTGGCACCCATTAAACGTCCTCTCATGTCTCTGGTCTGTAGTACACCATTTATTTTTATGCAGGAAATGAAAACTGCAACATATCATATAATCCGGCACCTTCAATTTCCACTGTATATAAAGACTGAATAAATACTGATGCATTTATGTGTTTAGAAAAATACTTTCAAAAAATATTTGTTTATTTTCAGTGGCCTAGCCTAGTTCTCCAGGTGAGGTATAGTTCTGTAATATTCCTAAAGAGTAGTAACGTTTTCTTTTTAATAAGTTAGATTATCAGCCCAATAAGATTATATCTGAAGAGTCAAATAGTAAACTGTTGTGCCAGGGGGGTTGGGTTCTTTTTTTTTAATCTGCAAAATTGCTTTGCTTTGGTATGTTAGAGTACATAACATGCCAATCAACACCTGAGCTTTCTAAGAAAGCACATTTGTAAAGAAAGAAGTGTTGATGTTGAAGGAGTTAATGTGAACATCAGGGGCACTAGCACTCTAAAAAGAGTAAATTCTAGGAAGTCTGTTTCAAACAAATTGAGCCATAGCATGCTCAGAAAAAAGGAACATTTAAAATTTAAATCTCCACAAACATCATGGTGCTTTGGGCAACTTTCCTTCTACAAGGAGCTGGCAGCTTTGAATACTGCTACTATAGTTCCTAGTTTAGTACCCAGACAAGTGAATTTGCAGATTCTCTGGTTTGGTCAATGAAGGGCAACAATAGTAAAATATAGGGAAAAATAAAAGATTCCATAAGTGTAGCAGATTTCAAAGTTATGGAGAATACACTGGGTCTATAAAAATACTTGGGAAATATCTGATAATCCAGGTTTTAACACTAGAATTGCTAACATTATGAATTAACACTATAGTGAAATCAAAGATCTGCTGTGGATATAAATATGGAGGCTGTTGTTTTGGTGTATCCCTACTGTAACCATAGAGTCAGAAATTCCAGACTACTCTTCCTACAGAAGAAGGAAGCTGCAGAAACTGGCCACATTCCACTCTGGAAGACCTCCTCCTAGCCCAAAGTGGCTTTCAGCTTTTAAAGGCACGCTTTCAGAAAAGAACACTATTGGCACTCAGATGCCAGCAGAAGATATCTGTGTGCTATGGGGAACAATAAAAAGAAAAGGACTTTTTAAAATAGGTTAATGGCAAGAGGCAGACTAGAAATAACATTGGCCTGTTACTTGATGAGGATGTCACCTCA
>VWZX01008167.1:0-17889 GCA_013399015.1 Galbula dea
GAACAAGGGCACATGACCTAGATATCTCACCCAGTTGCTTAAGCATTTTTCCTCCATCTGATTTGCATGCCATTTTGGAGACTGTAGGCACTGCCCCATGTAGAACAAAGCCAATAAAAGCAGTCCTGCTGGAACTTTAAGTGGGCTCATGTATTAGCTGGCCCCAAAAGACATTTAAATGAAAGCAAGTTGTGACTATAAAGCTATAGACAGAATTACTCAAATTATGTCTGAGATGGGACTGGAGCTCTTCGCAAGGGTCCTTAGAGATGCCTTCATTTTGCATTTCCTGACATATGTGTGCATGGATAGAGCTCAGTTATAAAGTGGCTTTATGTTGTCGTGTTCCTACTCCTTCATAATATTCTGTACTTTTATAAATGATGTTATCTTTAATGATTTAGCAGGAAATATAACTATGGTTTCTACAGCAACCGTGACTTTCGATATCCTGAATTATGTACATGTATAATCTCGAACATAATGAAAGACTAATACAGGTCATTGCATATAAATTACATTAAAAGTTAAAAATTTTAAGAGAAACCTGCTTTTGAGTGATCAGGATGGAAAAATATGTATAAGAAACCCTTCCTTAGCAGCAGAATTTCTGCTGTTTCATGCTCAGATTGTTAAAAATAAAATAGATATATTTTGAACTTCCCAAGCCAATTCATTTCTTGGCTGAAAATAAACATGCTAATATAGTTTGTGAGCAGTGATGAATATTAACATCGGATACAAGTTTATGAGCAAGCCTTCTGATGTAGAGTTGTTGTGTGACTCCCAGGAAAAGTTGACAGAACTTGCTATTTCGGAAGGGAGTACTGCCAGCAAAATGATGACTGCTTTTTGCTTTAGAGGTCTTGCTTTGGAGTTGATAATGTGTGTCAGGGATTCCAATGTGAGATCGAAGACCTTTTTTTAGAACAAAGCCAGGGTTTATATACTCTAATGAATAGCTGATGCAACCACAAAACAACCAAGCAGTTACACAACAGATACAGACTGGCTCCAGGCTGTATCTTTACATCCTAATTCTATTTCCTTAATTCTACAGGCCATACTTAAGCATTATGCTTTTAAGTATGTGAAGGGTGAGTGTCAGGAGGATGGCATCAGGCTCTTCTTGGTGAGGTCCAGTGACAAGACAAGAGGCAATGGTTGTACGCTGAAGCATAGGAGATTCCGTGTGAATACACATAGAAATTTTTTCACAGTTAGGGTGCTGGAGTACTGGTGTGAGGAATAAACTTTCTGTTTTATTACAAGCAAAGGGATCAAACAAGGGTCACCAGTATAAGGGGGTGCATGCAAAGAGGTTTCCTTCTACCAACCTATAGACGTACCGTGGAGTTGTAAGATGCTTGGACATGTCTGGACAAGTATCAGGGAACATGCGGCCGGGAANATTCAAAACCCGTCTGGATGCGCTTCTGTGTGACCTGGTCTAGGGAATCCTTCTGTGGCAGGGGGATTGGACTAGATGATCTTTCGAGGTCCTATCCAACTCCTAGTATTCTGTGATTCTGTGATTCACAGGTCACTCTGATGTTTCTTCCTAATACATTCTTGTGAGTGCCAGACCATTCTTACTTTGAAGTTACTTTTCCCATGGTCTCATATCAATAAACATAATGTTATCTTTGTCCCAGGGTTTCTCCTCAAGTAAGGGGGAGAGAGAGAAACTGTATCCTCCATCTCCCCAATAACGTCTGGGGACATTGTGTTCTGTTTAACCAAAAAACACCTACAAAATTTTGCCTTTGAGAACATGCACTTTTTTGTGAGACCAATTCTAGCTCTGACAGAAATGTGCTGTAACATACACTAATGAAGGAAAGAGGGAGTGTGAAGAAGGATGACATCACAGCAATGAGCAAGGAAGCAGTTCAGAGAGAAGTACAACACTTGAGCTGATAAAACTGATGCTCCTGAAGTAGTCAGGAAGTTCGGCAGTGGGCTGGAACCACTAATGTGACAGGAGCATGGGGCCACCCTACCGATCTAAACATTGAAAGGAGGAATCCTCCCTCCAGATAGTAGAAGCTGTGAATTTTCAATATTTCTTTTGCTTTCAAGTGCTTTGAATCCATATTATAGCATAGGCATCTGAGGAATTTTTTGGTAGTCTTACAACCACATCTCTGTCACCTCAGATACAGCAGGTGGGGCCAATTCAGTTTTTTTACTTAAATCTGAAGTAAATTCTTTTTTTACTGAAGTGGAGATCTTTTCTTTGGGATTTACCTTAGTGTAACTGAGAGCAGGATTTGATTTGATGTCTCCAAAAGAGTGCTTAATATCCCTGTGCAAAATCTGGGGGAATATGAAAGATGTTTAAATGTGGCACAGAATGCTTGAAATTTTAATAAAGATTTAAATTAAAAAGCCTTATAAATCACTCTGATAATCATTAAGGTATATTGTTAATTAATATATAAAAAAAGTATGGTTCCTTCAATTATAGTATCTGGGTTTGTATTTTGAGGTTAACCAGGATGGTCTCTTGTTTCTGACCTGTTCTACCTGTAGGCAATAATTTCAGGGAAAAGTGTATTGAAGAGTTGGTGAGCTTTTAAACAACAAAAAAGCACACCAGGAGTTAGAACAGAAGACAAGATAACCAGATGTAGGCAGAGATAATGATTTTTGTCTAGCAGTCGGTTTTAAAATATTCAGTATCTCCAATCTCTTGCCTATGCCATACTCCAAATAAAATGTGGTAAGTTTAAATACTATTAAAATAAACATACATTAATTTATCTTGAACCATCTTTTTCTTTTCTTCTGATGTGAGCCATGCTGCCAAGTTGCCATAAACAAGTCTGCCTGCTGTGACAAATTATCTACCTCTATGTACAGAGAGACTGTGAAGAAGCTAATCTCTTTTTCTCTTTACAGGATACTTTTGTTGAAAAAATAGAATTTATGTTTAATACTTTCACTGTTGATTTTTCTCCTTAGGATTATATAACCACCAGATGTCTCTAAACCCATAGTCTGTCACGAACACTTTATAGTCTTTGAAAATGTTGAAAATCAGGGATTCATTGGACTATTACATCCATCTACCCAGGGATCAAAAACTCTATTACAATTACCCCAAGTGCAAAGTTAGAAAATTTATTTAGCTGAGCAGATAAGTTTGAGAATTTTCAAAAGTCCACATCTAATCTGTATACAGTAAAATCTAATATATTAACCTCCTTTTGAGACGCAAAATTAAAATCCCTGTAGGGTACAATACTTTTATCACAAATGTAAGTAAAGGCAGATTTATTGAGCAGGATAGCAAACCCATGAATCTGTATATGTCATATGATATTTTATTTCCTTGTGCTTGTTTGAAGTTCATTCGGTTTCATACTAATAGACTTTTTAGATTCAAATAAAGAATTCCCCAAATGCAGAGGAATTTTGGATGAAGTTGGAGGAAAATATCAACCTTGTGTTCTGAAGGATCCCTATTGCAAATCTGTTGTCCTTTATCTCCCTCTATTAAGTCTTGAGAATGGTAATTCAGGGTAGACGAGGTGACAGTCAAGATATGGTCTTGTAAGGATTCAGAACAGCTATACGCAATCTGAGTGTACTGTTTGGGAAAAACTCGTACCAGCTGCTAGCAAAAAGCACTTCTGCTTGGAAAAGGTGAACTTGACCTTGATTTAATGAAATTAATCAATATTTTTACTCACAGAAAGGTTTATTCTCGGCGCCGGGTGAGCAGGGGATATTTCCACCAAAATACGCACACCTTGCTGCCTGAGCCGTGCTCTATGCTACAAGGTATAACATATGCAGCAGGCTATCATTTACAAGGTATTTTAGGTTACAATTGAAACTATCAACATATCTATAAAGTATTACATAAGAAATAGGCTACCATCTACAAAGTATTTCAGGTATACAATTGAAACTATCAATGCAGCTGCAAAGTGTTACAGGAGTACAATTGAGCTGCAAAGTGTTACAGGAAAGTATTACATAAGAAATAGGCTACCATCTACAAAGTATTTCAGGTGTACAATTGAGCTACAGGAAACTATCAACATATCTATGAAGTATTACATATGCATATACACCACCCTCTAGGTCCCCCTTTGTTATACACCAACCCCCTCCAGTCCATCTTTTGTATTTAGGAATTGGTGCCAGATTGAAGATCCAGATTGAAGATCGGTTCCAGCCGATCTTTGGTTTTCTTTTGTGTTGTGCTCCAAACCCAGACCATTCCACTATCTATTATGTTGTCCCATCGCCCAGTCTGGTGCTTCTATTCGATTTCTTTGTCTCTGTTCAATCTTTATCTCTGCAGTTTCTTTTGTGTTGTATCCCACACCTAGATGGTCTTCAGCCACCCTCTGCAAATATTCAATGTTAGTTTCCCCCTTAATCAACCCTTACAAATTAAAAATGGTGAGGAGGAAGAAGAAAGCGCAGCTCAAGAGTCTCCAGCCTGGAAAGTGGAGCAGATCTTTCCCAGAGACAGAGAATGCCATACCTAAACTTGATGCTTCCTAAGCGGAAAGACTTGGCACTGTCTTTGCACTTGCACTTTTGCTTTACCCATGCCTGGGAACATTCAGACCTGCATGTAATTACATGTAATACTTTACCAGTTGGCGTAGCTATTGGGTTGGGATACTCATAAGAAGCTCTCAGATGGGCAAGAGCTGCAGGTGTAAGCACAGACACTGAGGCAGTGTCTTGTTTGTATAGCTGGAGCATCACTTAAAGGCACCTGGTGCCTCTAGCATGTGGCAGTGCTGCTGGTGCCCCTTGCATTTCCCTCATGCCTGTATTGGTTCAGTTCTAGCTGCTCTCAAAACCAGATGCCTGAGCTTATCCAGCTTTAACCATCATCAGAAAAGAAACTTTAAAGTGAATTTCAAGTGTGGCCACATAAAAATACTGGCAGAGCTACAGCTGTGGTTTGGTGATTTGAAGCTCTTTGGAGCTTTATCTTCTTGTCCCCTTGGAGCTTACGGCACAAGTTCTTTAATGCTGGCTACTAAACAGCTGTTGGGTGAACAAAACTTTCACTGCCAGCTTAAGCCAAAGTGATTTCTGCTTTCATGTGATGTTTTGTCTACCTCATATCTGTAAAAATGGTAGGTAACAGTGATGCTGAAAATTATGCCCCAAAAGGCTCTATGGAACTGCTCAGAGACAAAGTTTTAGTCTTTAAGCAGCGAGGTATTTATTTCAGGCAACATTGAGGAACCCCTAGCTCATGCTGGACAACAGGGTTCCAAAGCAGTCAGTGAAAATCAGACTATTTATACAATTTAGTGAGAGATTACAACATCTTTACATGCATACTCATATTATTGCAACACCTAATTTTAATATTCATAGCAGGCAGAGTTAAGGTGGAGTTATAGGCGTGGTCTTCAATTTGGGGAGATTCTTGGTGGCACATCCTGTTACTTCATCTTTAGGGGTCATGGTTTTGCTCTTCTTCCTCAGGCAAAGTTTTGAACTTTTCTTGATTCTGCTGACTACAATGTATATTTTGCAATAGTCTTTGGACTCCTGCCCCGTATCTCTCCTTGTTCCTTTCCTATCTCTATTCATGTAAGATTTACGTAAGATTTACGTTAGTCTTTTAGCATCTTCAGTGCTCTTTATCTTTCTGTGTTCTTACTGTATGTTCTTTGTGTCAGTATGACAGCGTTCTTTGTCCAGATGTTATTGTTCCACTGGTCTTCCAATCCTGGTTCTTTAATTCTAGCTCAGAGTTGGCTTTCTGAGTTAACTCTTTGGGCCTTGCTCTGTTTCAACAGCTCGGTATCTCAAAGGTAATACCTGAAAGAGCCTCAGCAGAGAAAGCTCATTTGGAGGCAGTCTGATATCCTTGAAGGTAGGGCCTCTGTTAACTCCAAGCAATTGGTTTTTCAAATTCAAACTGGCCTTTTTTTATCATCCAGTCTTAACAATTAACAAAATCTTCTGAGACCCCATGTCTTAACAAATGTGTTTATAATTGCCTGCTAGGCTCAGGGATTCTTGGAGGAAAAGCAACTCTAGGTTGCATGGAGTACAATTCAGTAAGAAGTCTGTTCTCTCTTGTTCTGTGCTTAGTACTCCTTAGTTCCGGAATACTCTGTACTAAGCTGCAAAAAGCTATTTCCTTTTATGTTACATCAAAAGCTGTTTTTCTGGTGACCATGTTGTTTTGTTAATTGTGAAACAAGACCTAATGCAGAAGCCAGCTGAGGAGAACATATAGGTCTGTATTCATCTGTGTGTCAAACACATCTATGTAACTTCAGGCTGGCTGAGACCTTAGGAAGATGCTGAAACATTTGTGACATCCAGATGTCTTCTTATTAAATCTAGAACGGAAGTATAGCAATTTTTCATTAAATTTTTTTTTAATAGCTATAATACCCTTATTTATTTTAATAACAGTGGTTTTTATACTAGTCGCTGATTTTAAAAGAAATGTTTTTTACTGTCAAACTCACTTTGCAACAACATTAGTAATGTAGTAACAGGCCTAGCACATCCAATCAAAGTTATACACAGAGAATGAATTTTTTTCCAACCAAATTCAACCCTTCAACCCTCTGCTTCTTAGGAAGCAGGTTTAATCTCCTCCCATCATCACATCCCATTCAAGAAAATCCAATAGGCAAGAAGAATTGTTTTCTTAAGATGTTTAGATGTTGTAAGAGACTGTTTGAATCCACTTTCAAACCCACAGCTATGGAAAACAGGTTTCCTAGCTGTGCTGAGACTGCATGTTAATGTCTCGAAGCTTGATTGATCATTGATTATCATCGTTGGAGAAGACAATGCCAGACCTTGAGGAGCCAGAGGCTAGGAACCTGCTGTGCAGGACAATGAGGCCTAGTTAAAACCTTGAGATAAGACCCAGGTGTGTGGACATCTCCTGAGGAATTTATTCATGCGAAAAGTCTGGAGAAACCTGCGGGATATTCCCTTTATCTTAAGGATCAGTAGGACAGTGTCCTGTACCTTTTCCTATAAGAACCTTAGGAAGAAGCCTCGTGGGTGTGAGCCATGCCGGTGAGTTGTGAGTGGTGTGTGTGAGAGAGAATGTGAGTGTGATTACCCACGTCATGGAAGAAGCAGGCGGGCTCAGGACCATCGACATGTCGCTGGACCCGATCCATGGTGGTGTAACTATGCCCTCTTGCTCTCTGTCCTGCCTCTCTGCTTAATTTTCCTCTCTTTCCTCTGTCCCTAAGTCTTATCGCTCTAACACTTTTGTTTCAATAAAACCTAATTGATTTTCGGCATTTGACCTCATTTGTGTCTTAATTTCACTCTGGGAAATAAACCTCGAATCTACCCCATGTCTATTAACTGGACCAGGACAGATGCTCTACATATTTCCTGCACAGACATTAACCCTTTCCTTCCTGCTTTGCAGGCATAGTCAATGTAAATGCAACATTATGGAAAGTTCACCGTGTCAAAATGGACATGTGAGCCTTTCAAGACCTTTTTGCTGGATTAAGCTGTTTATTAGCTTGTTCTGTTGTGAACACAATAGGTTAATTAGCATAGCGAACTACATGATCCCCTGTAGGAGATCAGGCAGCACAAGGTTGAGAGCTGCACGTGCCAATTTTGCAGCAGTTGGAACAATTTATCATATTATTATCCATCTTTTGTAGGAATCATTAATGTGTTAATGTAGTGTGTGAATCTAAGGCAATGGTTTTAAAGAATGCGTGTGCTAATCAATAGTTTATGAGAGCTTGAAAAACAGGTTATTGCAATCAGTCATAATTATCCACAGATGAAATCCTAATAATTTACTGGTAAGGCAGTAGTTCTCTTCAAATTGAAAAAAATGGAAAGACTAGGAGAGGGTCAGAGCAGTGAACTATGAAATTATTCAGGAAATGAAATGATGACACGAAGAACTGATAGTGATACAAAGATACCTGTATGGGAACATTTTAGTGAAGAAAATGCCTATTTCCTTGAGGGATGAAGAGAAAATAAGAGAAAAAAGTGAATACACATTCCCAGGAAGCACCAGCCTCCCTCTATAACCGAGGCTGTGTTATACCAGAATTTGGGGCAGCTGAAAGGCGTGCTGCAATTTCTCCTTTCTGCATCATGAACATTTTTAATGGGAATAGTTAATTTCAATCAGAAAGCTTTAGCTTTCAGATAAAATAAAACGCTATGATCCTGCTGGGCTCAAGATGGATTTTAAAGCAGGGATCTGAATTATTTTAGAAGTAGTAAATTCACTTTCTGTCATAATCAGAGGGCAGCCCTTCCAGAGCATCCCACCTGAGCTGTCTCAAGCGCTTCCTACCTTCTTGCTCTTCCCTGCATCTCCACTCTTGTTCAGAGTTGGAAAAGCAGAAACACTAGAGCCGTGTGTCCCCAGCTCACACTGCATGAGTTCCTGCAGCCCAGTTGCTGTGTGGGCAGTGTCTAGGAATAGACTCTTACTGCAAAGTGTGTGTAAAGAAATAGAGATAACTCACAGGGCAGTTTTGATGTAGTCTGTGTGATCTGCAGTGTGCAGTTGCTCTCTGTGGTGGATTTTTTTGTGTCCATGGTCTCTACTGACTTTGCAATTTTGTATACAAATTAATAAACATCACTAGATGCCATGCGGGTCAGCACAGTTAGGGAGGAAAAAGTTAGTTATTCCACTACAGTGTATTATTTGAAAGAAGGGGGAAAAGTGTCATAAGGTCTGTCATAACTTACTGTAATGTGATCATAACTTATGGTGATATGTCAAAGATCACGACTTACTGTATATAAAGAAAGGAGCAGAATGGAAGGTCAGCCCTGGCATTGCAGTTCTGACATAAGTAATGTTTTTTTTTACATGGAAGCCTACATACTGCAAATGTATCTCTAACAATAACATAAAATATCATAGAATCACAGAATAGTTACAGCTGGAAGAGACCTTGAAGATCATCAAGTCCAGCCTTTGTCTTAGCCCTATCAACTTGCTAAATTATTCCCCCAACGTAACATCCACCTGTCTCTTACACACCTCCAGGGATGGTGACTCAACTACCTCCCTGGGCAGCCTGTTCCAACGGCTGACAACCCTTTCAGTAAAGAATTTCTTCCTAATATCTAACCTGAACCTCCCCTGGCCCAGTTTCCATCCATTTCCCCTCATCCTATCACTCTCCACTAGGGAGAACAGACCAGTCCCTGCCTCTCTACAACCTCCCTTCAGGTAGTTGTAGAGAGCGACAGTCTTTCCTCATAAGGCTTATGTTCTAAGCCCTTTACCAGCTTGGCAGCCCTCCTCTGGACCCTCTCCAGCACCTCAATGTCCATTCACACAAAACCCCTGCTTTTTAAATAAATGTTCTAAATAAATGTAGATAATATTTGCAGGCACGAAGGTAGCAATGCACGCAGCATGGGGAAAGAACAGGAGGAGATAGAAATCTGTGTGAGGTCAAGGGGTTATGTTCTGGTGGCAATTGCAGAGACATGGTGGGATAGCTCTCGTGACTGGAATATGGCCATGTCCTTTTGAGGAGGGACAGGTCTACAGGGCGCGGTGCGGGAGTTGCTCTTTACGTGAGAGAGCAACTAGAATGTATTGAGTTCTGTCCAGGGGTGGATGAGAGGTGAGTTGAGAGTTTATGTGTGCAAATTAAGGGGCAGACTAGCATGGGTGATACTGTTGTGGATGTTTATTACAGGCCTCCTGATCAGGATGAGGAAGTGGATGAGGCTTTCTCCAGGCAGCTGAGAGTAGCCTTGCAATCACAGGCCCTAGTTCTTATGGGGGATCTTAACTACCCAGATGTTTGTTGGAAGGCCTACTCAGCCAGCCATTCCCAGTCCAGGAGGTTCCTCCAGTGCATTGATGATAACTTCTTGGCAAAAATGGTGGAGGAGCCAACTAGGAGGGAAGCGCTGCTAGATACCTGACACTTACTAACAAGGAAGGGCTGGTTGGAGAGGTAGAAGTTGAGGGCAACCTTGGTTGCAGTGACCATGAGATGGTAGGGTTCAGGATCTTGTGCGGTAGGAACAGAATACCTACTGGGATCACAACCCTAGAATTCAGTAGGGCCAATTTGATCTTTTCACGAAATTGCTAGGGGAAATCTCGTGGGACAGGATACTAGAAGATAAAGGGGCCCAAGAGAGTTGGTTAACATTCAAGGATCACTTCTTCCAAGATCAAGATCAGAGCATCCCAAAACGCAGAAAATCGAGGAGGGGAGCCAAGAGAGCTGCTTGGTTAAGTAGGGAACTGCTGGGCAAACTTCAGTGGAAGAAGAGAGTCTACAGGTCATGGAAGGAGGAGCTGGCCATATGGGAAGAGTACAAGACTGTTGTCAGAGGTTGTAGGGAGGCAACTAGGAAAGCTAAGGCCTCTCTGGAATGAAACCTTGCAAGGGAGGTCAGGACCATAGGAAGGGCTTCTTCAAATACATTGCCCAAAAGACGAATACTAGAGGCAATGTAGGCCCCCTGCTGAATGAGGTGGGTGCCTTGGTGACAGATGATCCAAAGAAGGTGGAGTTACTGAATGCCTTCTTTGTGTTTGTCTGTACTGTTAGAGACTGTGCTCAGGAGCCTCAGACCCCTGAACCCCGACATGATGTTAGGATACTGGAGGAGTTTTCCTTAGTTGAGGGGGACTGGGTTAGGGAACAGCTAAGCCATCTGGACATCCATAAATCCATGGGTCCTGATGGGATGCACCCACGGGTGTTGAGGGAGCTGGCAGAAGTCATTGCCAGGCCACTTTCCATCATCTCTGGTAAGTCCTGGGGAACAGGAGAGGTGCCTGGGGATTGGAGGAAGGCAAACGTCACTCCAGTCTTCAAAAAAGGGCAAGAAGGAGGAGCCAGGTAACTCTAGAGTGTTCAGCCTCACCTCCATCCCCGGAAAGGTAATGGAACACTTTATCCTTAACTCTGTCTCTAGGCATATCAAGGATAAGGGGGTCATTGGGAGCAGTCAACATGGGTTTACCAAAGGGAAGTCATGTTTGACCAACCTGATAGCCTTTTATGAGGACATAAGCAGGTGGATAGATGAGGGTAGGGCAGTGGATGTGGTTTATCTTGATTTCAGTAAGGTGTGTGACACTGTCTCCCACAGCATCCTTGCAACTAAACTGACGAAGTGTGGTCTGGCTGATTGGGTAGTGAGGTGGATTGTGAACTGGTTGAAGGACAGAAGCCAGAGAGTTGTGGTCAATAGGATGGAGTCTAGTTGGAGGCCTGTGTCTAGTGGAGTCCCTCAGGGGTTGCTACTGGGACCAGTACTATTCAATATGTTCATTAATGACCTATATTAGCCAAGCCCTGTGGCAATCTAGAGCATGGCGAACAGAAGTGGTCAAAGAGGTATGGGGCAGTTTTTGTAGGAGTTCATGCAGGCAGGATGTGAAGGCCGGGCGAACAGGGGAGTGCTGTCCCGTGTCAGGCTTCTGAGGTGAGTTACACTAGTGGCCGTTGCTATCCTAAGAAACACCTAGTAATGGTTAACAGGAGGAAGAAAGCCACAGTTTGTTGGGAAGTGGAGACCCAGGTGGAGCTCCGGTATGAGCAAGCAGCCACTCAGGTGTCTGGCTGTAGGGAGTGCCAGAGTCTCTTGCTGATTGCAGAAGGTTGCTGTGTAAGGTGTGAGCAATTAGATGATCTGCTCAGCCTAGTAGCTGAACTGAAGGAGGAAGTGGAGAGATTAAGAACTATCAGGGAGTGTGAGAGAGAGGTAGATTGGTGGAATCATTCCCTGACTGTCTGTCCTGGTTTGGGTTAGAACAGAATTAATTCTGCTCAGTGACTTTATTTTTCTAAATAATATTCCATCCCATATATGTGATGTTGAGTATCAGCTTTTTTTCACCCCCACCTTGCCATGGATACCTGCTACACTGACCTGCCCCTTTAAGAAACCTGAAATTCCTGAATCCCAAGCTCAGCCAGGAGGAACCCTGCCCCCCAGGGGGAATCGGAAAACCGTAGGCTTTTGGAACCCTGGGTGGGGGGCTGGGTTAGTGCCAGGAGGGGATTTAGAGTGTGCTGGGACCTGTGCCGTGGGGATGTCTGTCTGTGCTGGAACAGGGAACTTGGTGGGTTTGCTGGGGCTAGCTGGGGAACACGTGCTGGGAGAGCGGGGAGATGCACACGTGAAACCGACTGAGAGCTGGAGCTGGCACCGGGAGGTTTACAGCACGGACGTTTGCAATTTCAGCTGGGGACATAATTATCATAGAGAGGGGGAGCTGGTTTCAGTGTTTGGGTCCTGTATATGTTTATATATGTTTCATTGATTATTGTTACTATTATTAAAGTAGTTTTAGTTTTTTTCTTTCCAGTACAGAAGCCTCTCTGCCCTTATTGTCCCCTATCTCTTCTGGTTGGGGGGGAAAGGAATAATAAGGAAATTCTGCCGTGGGTTGGGATCAGCAAAGTCACTCTAACCACAACACTGTCCTGAGGTGTTCTCAGCAGGAGGTCTCATCTTGTGAAAGGATGAATCCATTACCCTCTCATCACAAGGTGGAAGAAGTGGGATTAGATGATAGGGCAGTGTGGAAACAGGTCACTGCTTGTAGTGGTAGGCATGCCCTTTCCCTACCTGCTTCACTGTACCAGGTGCCTATACAGAATAGATACGAAGTCCTGGTACTAGATGAGCAAACACAGGACGAAGGAGACATAAGTCCTTCAGGGTTGGTAGAGCTGCCCAGTGCAGAACAGCCTGCCTCTCACATTTGTACCACCACTGTTAAGAAGAAAAGACGAGCTATTGTCATTGGTGATTCCACCGTGAGGGGAACAGAGGGTCCAATATGCCGAGCAGACCCAACCCACAGGGAAGTCTGCTGCCTCTAGAGGTCCAAGGTATGGGATATTACTAGGAAACTTCCCAGTTTGGTGCGGAGCTCAGATTATTATCCTCTTATAGTTACCCAGGTTACCTCTGATGAGGTGGAGGTGAGTAATCCAAGAGCCATTAAAAAAGAGTTCAGGTCCTTGGGTCACTTATTAGAAAACTCAGGAGCACAGGTAATATTTTCCTCACTTCCCACGGTAGCTGTTGGAAATTTTGATAGGAATAGGAGGGCCCGCTTTATCAACGTATAGTTGCAAAATTGGTATCACCATCAGAACTTTGGGTTCTTTGATCATGAGAAGGTTTATTCATCTGCTGGTATGTGGGCATATGATGGGACACAACTTTCTCACAGGGGTAGAATGGTCATGTCTTATGAGCTGGCAGGGTTGATAGACAGGGCTTTAAACTAAGTTGGAAGGTGACAGAACAAGACATGACAGTAATGAGGTGTGTGTTGGCTCTCCAAGGGCTGAGGGGTCGAGTGCGGTTGAGATACATTTGCCAGACTCAAGGATAGGTGAGTATAAGAAGTCACTTTTGAAATGTTTCTACACCAATGCGTGTAGCATGAGGAACAAGCAAGAGGAGCTTGAAGTACTGACACAGTCTCAAAGATATGATGTTATTGGTTGAAGTGAAACATGGTGGGATGAGTCCTGTGGCTGGTGTGCCATGATGGATGGTTATAAGGACTTTAGGAAGGACAGGAAGGGCAGAAGAGGTGGGGGTGTGGCGCTGTATGTAATAGAGGGACTGCAGTGCACCCAAAATGCTACTGGTAATAACAAGGTTGAAAGTCTCTGGGTAAGGATTAAGGGACAAACAAATAAAGCCGATGTGGTTGTGGGCATCTAACTATAGGTCGCCCAGTCAAAGTGAAGACACTGATGAGTTATTCACAGTATCACAGTATGTTAGGAGTTGGAAGGGACCTCGAAAGATCATCTAGTCCAACCTCCCTGCCAGAGCAGGATTCTCTCAGACTAGGTCACAACAAAGCTTCCCTGACCAGGAATTCAACCCAGGTCCCTGTGGTGAGTGCCGTATCCTAACCACTAGACCACCTCCTCTCTTTGAGGAGCTAAGGGATGCTTGTAAGTCATCTGCTCTTGTCCTCATGGGAGACTTCAACCTGCCAGATATTAACTGGGAATACCACACTGCTGGCACAAATAGATCCAGAAGATTTCTAAACCACTTAGATGGTAGCTTTCTGGTGCAGCTAGTAAGAGAACTGACAAGGAAAGGAGTCGTCCTTGATTTGTTACTTGTCAACAGAGAGGATCTTGTGAGTGATGTAGTCATAGGTGTCCATCTTGGATAAAGTGACCACAAAGCAATTGAGTTTAAAATCTCTGGAGACAGGAGGAAAACTGCCAGCAAAACTTGTACCCTGGACTTAGGACTGGGATGCGTAATAAGTAAATTTACGGATGATGCTAAATTGGGAAGTGCTGTTAACTCTAGTGAGGGCAGAGAGGCACTTCTGAGGGATCTGAATAGATTAGAGGACTGGGCTGCTATAAACGACATGAAGTTTAAAAAGGACAAGTGCCAGGTTCTGCACTTGGGTGCGGCCAACCCCAAAACAACTTACCTATTGGGGAATGTGAGGCTGGAAAGCAGCACTGTAGAGATGGATCTGGGAGTGCTGGAAGATAACAGGTTGAATATGAGCCAGCAGTGTGCACTGGCAGCTACGAGGGCCAACAGAATTCTGGGGTGCATCAAGCACTTCATTGCTAGCTGATTGAGGTGCTGGTCCCACTCTACTCGGCTCTGGTGCGGCCTCACCTGGAGTACTGTGTGCAGTTTTGGGTGCCACAGTACAAGAAGGACATGAGGTTGTTGGAGAGTGTCCAGAGGAGGGCCACAAGGATGGTGAAGGTAATGGAGGGGAAGTCTTATGTGGAAAGGCTGAAAGTACTTGGTCTGTTCAGCCTGGAGAAGAGGAGATTTAGGGGAGACCTCATAGCTGTTTATAACTTCCTCAGCAGAGAGGGAGGGGTGGGTGCTGACCTCTTCTCTCTGGTGGTTGGCGACAGAACACGGGGGAACGGCATGAAGCTGTGCTGGGGGAAATTTAGATTGAATATTCATGGGAGCTTCTTTACCCAGAGGGTGGTGAAGCATTGGAACAGGCTCCCCAGGGAGGCTGTCATGGCCCCTACTCTCATGGAATTTAAGAAGCAATTAGACAAGGCACTTAGGCACATGGTGTGACTATGGAGTTGTCCTGTGCCTAAACAGGAGTTGGACTAGATGATCCTAATGGGTCCCTTCCAACTCAGGCTATTCTGTGATTCTGTGACCTGGACGAGGGAACAGAGTGCACTGTAAGCAAATTTCCTGATGACACTAAACTGGGTGAAGTGGCTGACACACTGGAGGGTTGTGCTGCCTTTCAGTGTGACTTAGGCTGGATAGTTGGGCAGGGACAAATTGAATGAAATTCAATAAGGGCAAGTGTCAAGCCTAGCACCTGCAAAAGACCAACCCCATGTATGTGTATAAGTTGGGGACTGACTTGCTGGAGACCAGGGAAGGGTAGAAGGATCTGGGGGTCCTGATAGATGGAAAGATGACCATGAGCCAACAGTGTGCTCTTGTGGCCAGGAGGGCCAATGAGATTCTGGGGTGTATTAGAAGGAGTGTAGTTAGTAGGTCAAGAGAGGTTCTTTTCCCCCTTTACTCTACCCTGATGAGGTCACATCTGGAATATTGTGTCCAGTTCTGGGCCCCTCAAGTGAAGAAGGATAGGGAACAGCTTGAAGGAGTCCAGCGCAGGGCCACAAATATGATGAAGGGGCTGGAACATCTTCCTTATGAGGAAAGGCTGAGGGAGCTGGGTCTCTTTAGCTTGGTGAGGAGGAGACTAAGGGGTGACCTCATCTATGCTTTTAAATATGTGAAGGGTGCATGTCAGGAGGATGGGGTCAGGCTCTTCTCAGTGAAGCCCAGTGACAAGACAAGGGGTTGTAAGCTGAAGTACAGGAGGTTCTGTGTGAATACACATAGCAATTTTTTCACAGTGAGGGTGCCAGAGCACTGGCACAGACTGCCCAGAGAGGTTATGGAGTCTCTTTCTCTGGAGACATTCAAAAACCCGTCTGGACGAGCTTCTGTGTGAGCTGGTCTAGGGAATCCTGCTGCGGCAGGGGGGTTGGACTAGATATCTTTCAAGGTCCCTTCCAACTCCTAACATTCTACGATTCTGTGAAAAGGCTTTGATGACATTTTCATGGTATTTTCATGCACTTCTGTCCTGGTTTGGGTTAGAAAGTCCTGGTTTGGGTGAGAACAGAATTAATTCTATTCAGTGATTTTATTTTTGAAAAAGTATTCCGTCCCATATACCTCATATTAAGTATCAGTTCACCCCCACCCCCCACCTTGCCAGAGCTACCTGAACTTCCTCTTTAAAACCTGAAATTCCTGAATCCCAAGCTCAGGCATCTCGGGAAGGACCCTGCCCCCAGGGGGAAACGGAAATCGGAGGTTTTTGGGACCCTGGGTGGGGGGTTGGGACTTAGTCTGTGCTGGCTGCTAAACGAGGTGGAGCTGTTTGGACGCATGCTGGGCTATTCAGAGAGCTGCTACCGGGAGCTCCAGCACGGGAGGTTTGCAGCTTCAGTGGTGAAGTAGTTATAATAAAAAGGGAGAGTTTGGTTCGGTGTTTGGGTCCTGTATATATTTATATATGTTTCATTTAACATTGTTATTATTATTAAAGTAGTTTTAGTTTTATTTTCCAGTCCAGAAGCCTCTCTGCCCTTGTTGTTCCCTACCTCTTCCGGTTGGGGGGGAAAGGGGATAGTAAGAAGTCTGCTGTGGTCGATGGTCAGCTCAGCCTCCACGCACAACAGCTTTCCAAAGAATTTTTATAGCATTCTTCTATTACTGTGAAGCCATTGTGAGCTCCTTACACGTTCACATTCATCTTACGCTGGTAGACAACATAATCATGCTGTACTCTTTGATTTCTACCTATTGTAAAATTCCAAGAAGAGAGTTTTATAAAGTAACTTTCTTCTCTGTGAAATAGGGGCTAGTCATGAGATTTTAGCCTTTCACAGGTGAAAAGGCCTGATTTTGCAGCAAGTCTGTTGCTCCTTGTTTCCATGAATATGGCTCAAGTGTCAAAACATGCACCTTTTTAATACACTGCATTTAGGATGTCTTTAGAGCCATTCCATTTAGGACTCTTGAGCCAGAGATGTGCAAAGAGAAAACATTTCTTTTTTTTTTTTTTCATTGTCTCCTACTTTTACCGCATAATGTGAAACATTAGAAAATTTATCTCTCTCTTTTGGCTTGCTTTCTGGGCGTGCAGTTTTATATCAAATAACATGTTATTACAGTGATGATCAGGCATCTGTTCCAATGCCTAACCATTTTGTTGGAGATGACATTTTTCATCACGTCCAACCTAAACCTCTTCTGGTATAAACTGAGGACATTTCCCCTTGTCCTATTCCTTCTTACCTGGGAGAAGAGTAAAACTCCTATCCTTGACTTCCATAGGGCAGACTTTAATTTGTTTAGTAGCTTGGTTAGTATTCTGTAGGAGAGAGTATTGAGGGACATAGGAATCCAGGAAGGCTGGACGCTCTTCAAGGATGAGATATTGAGGGCTCAAGAGCAGGCTGTACCCACGTGCTGTAAGGCAAGCAGGTGGCACAGGAGACCAGCCTGGTTGAACAGGGAGCTCTGGCTGGCACTCAGGGAGAAAAGGAAAGTTTATAGACTTTGGAAGAAGGGGCAGGCCACCCAGGAGGAATACAAAATGGTTGTGAGGCTCTGCAGGGAGGGTATTAGAAAATCCCCAAAGATCAGTTAGAAATTAATCTGGCCTCTGAGGTTAAGAATAATAAGAAAAGTTTTAAAAAATATATTAATAGCAAAAGGAGGCCATATGAAACCCTCCATCCCCTAATGGATGCACAAGGGAAGTTAGCGACAAAGGACGAGGATAAGGCTGAGGTGCTTAATGAATTCTTTGTCTCAGTCTTTAATAATAAGTCTATTGTTTCAAAGGATATTCAT
>VWZX01008168.1:0-159351 GCA_013399015.1 Galbula dea
CCCAAACAACAATAAAAATCAATTCCCAAATCTAAATGTTGTTGTTGAACAACTTCAGCTGTAATCACAGTCCCTCAAAACTGGAAAGAACAAGGTAGATGTTGCTTGGTTATGCTACTGCTCAGGGAAACAGCTCCAGCTTCAACTTGGGCAGGAGCTGTTGCAGAGGGCACATGGAGAGGACCTTCACCCAAAAACCTGACCAAAGAATGAAGGTGGAGCTGAGAGTGTGGGCAATGGACATCTCCAAGATGTGACACCCTCTGGCTGTGGTTGAGTTCCCTCAGCCCAGGTGGAAAGGCAGAGCCACTAGAAAGTTTCCCTGAGTTTATAGCAGAGTCTTGCAAAGAGCATGTGGGGATGGGGGAAAGGGCTGGAGCATCTTTAGCTTCCTCCACAGCAACCTCTTGCAGTTGAAGGCCATCAGTTCACTCAACTGCTTCATCCTTTGCAAGAATCTCTCCTCCTCTTAGTAGCTGGTTGTTGCAGCAGTGGGAGGCGAAGTTTTACCCTGTCCTAAGTCTGGGTGGAAGATTCTTTGTCCATACAAAAGAGGAACTCATAAAGTCATAAAACCACAGAATCAAAGAATGGTTTGGGCTGGAAGGGACCTTAAAGATCATTTAGTTCCAGCCTCCCTCTCATGGGCAGGAACAACTTCCACTAGATCAGGTTGCTCAAAACTCCATCCAACTTGACCTTGAACACTTCCAGGGATGGAGCTTTTACCACCTCTGTGGGCAACCTGGTCCAGTATCATCACAGTGAAGTATTTCTTCCTTATATCTAATCTAAATCAATCCTCTTTCAGTTTAAAGCCATTAGACTTTGTTCTATCTCTTATCTCTATGATAGGGACTAAAAACTGGGTGTGTAAAATGAAAGGGACTATGGCATGGGCCAAAAAGAAAGGTGTGACCTGATGGATCCTAACTTTGACCCAGACCTGACATGTACTACAATCTCTCAGCATTTCTGGGAATGCTTTTTCTAACCTTGGAGAACTTCTCCAACTTCCCATCCCATTCCCAGGTGAGATATCTTCTCCATGGTTCCTCTCCCAAAATTCCACTGTCACACTTAGTTAAGCCTCAGCTGCTCATTTTGCAGCTCCTACAAGGGCACAATAGGCTTTCCTGGACAGACAGATGTTTTCTGCCAAGAATTGAGACTGTAGGTGCCTGGGTATGTTGAGAAAAGGGAAACATGAGCTTCAAATCTCTTTGGAAGTCAGGTAGCTAACATCAGGCTACTGTGAAGTCTTCACTCAGGATCCAGGGCTGGAATTCTCTCCTGGAGGAAGGTGGCTAAGCCAGCCCAGACTCACAAAACTTTGCTGCAGGAGTCATGAACTGGATATTGAACTTGACAATTAGAGAGGAGCTGGAGGTTGAAGTCCTCAGTCTGTCTGAGAAGATCAGAACTTTGAGGACCAAAGCTCATGCTTTGCTCACAAGGTTACAGATACCCTAGAGAACTTCATCTTGGTCAACTGTAGCTGGTGGACTGCTATTCAACACTCATTTATCTCCTCATGGCAAGCTTTAAACCCCAGCTCTCTGTGTAGAGCTTTACCTTGATGACAGAGGTGGTCAAACAATAGGCTCAGGGCCAAAGCTAGTGCAGCTCCCATGCTGTGACTCTTCCTTTTGGGACAACTAGGGGTTGATACCAGGGTTTCCTGGCAATTCATATCCACATCATCACTGAGTCCACATCTCCAAGTGGAAGGATCCCAGCCCAGTGCAGGATATCCTCTACCCTTGCCTAGTTGATTCTACCAAGTAGTTTCTGACAAGTGACTTAGCTTTTTGGCCAAGGTTTTGAACCCTGAAAGCTGTGTGTGATACTGACCTTGGGCTGCTGTGGGTCAAAACCTCTCTCTCCTTATTGTGTGTAATGAAAAGCCCAGGCTGGAAGGTATTGCTGGAGAATGTGGACAGAATCAAGCCCTGCAGATAACATAAGCTTGGTAGAGCAGTGACCCTTAGTGAATCCATCTCCTCAGGATGTCATTTTGACATGAGAAACCTGAGAGTAATTGACCTCCTCTTTGACTAGGTTGTCAGAAGGGCATTGATTTAAAGCTAGGGAGATCCACAAACAGTAAACAAGCTAATGGGATTAATCACCCAGCCTCAAGCCATGCAATTGATTCACCATGGTTAATGCATCCAGCTTGAAATGGACCTGAGTGACAGCCCATTTTGATGGGAAGATGGACAGGGTTGAGGAGTAGAAGCAATGACCCCAAGGAATTCAGGACTCTTTATCTGGGTCCTATGAGGCAGGACTGACACTGGCTGTGGTGTCCTCCCAAGATCTGGAGAAGCCTTGTTCTTCTCCTTTCCCTTCCCCCTGGGGCTCTGGGAAGTCTGAGATCTTGAGTCCTTTTGGAGAATCACAGAATGATGAAGGTTGGAAGAGACCTCAAAGATCATCAAGTCCAACCATCAACCTCTCACCACCATGCCACTAAACCATGGCCCTGAAAGGGATGCTGAAGAACTGAGCCACCTGAGGTTTGCAGGAGGGTGGTCAGACCTCCTGACACATCAACACCTTTTCCCTGTACAGAAGTCATTTCAGAATGAAACAATCAACCCTTTCTCAGCCTTTTCTCCATAGATGTTGCTACCTTTCAGTACCAACAAATCCTCAGGATAGGCTGGATTCTAGGATGAAAAATCAGAATATGCTGTGCATAGCCTAAACCAAGCTTTTCCTTCCTCCTCTCCTCTTCCTTTTCCAGTTTCTCCTGCAGACATCAAACAATCAATCAGAAAGGGGAGAAAAAAATACTAAAAAAGAAATGATCCAGCCAAAAAGAAAACAAATAATCCAAAAAAGACTGTACTCTGGCTCTCCAAACCAGTGTCCTCCAGGTGAGGAAAGCCAGGGAGAGAAAAAAAAAACCTGTAAATCCTGTAAACAGAAAATAGCAGTGAGAGCAACTCCCACTCACTGGAGCTGCAGCCTCTCCTGCTGCAGGCAGCACATGGATGAGTCATGGCAAAAAACATCTCTCTCCCCACGGGGCCAGAGCTCTTGCCTTGCCCACCTGCCTTCCCCCACTGAGGAGGTGGGGAGTGTAGGTCCCCCAGGTACTGCCTGTGATTCAGAAGACCCTGAAGGAGTCAGAAATGTCTTCAAGGAATGAGGTAAAGCCACCTGCTAGCTTCTGTTCCTCTGACTTAGAGATTTGTAGACTCATAGAATGCTTTTGGGTTGGAAAGGACCTTTGAAGGTCATCTTGTCCAACCTCTCTGCAGTCAGCAGAGACATCTGCAACTAGATCAGGTTGTTCAGAGCTCCAAACAACCTGACCTGCAATGGTTCCAGGGATGGGACATCTCCTCCCACCTTTCTGGGTGACCTGGGCCAGGTCTTACCACTGGCAGTGTAAAAAAGAAATAAACAACAAAAAAACCCAACAACAACAACAAATCTCTTCCTTCTCTCTAGTCTAAATCTCCTCTTTTAGCCTTTTAGTTTCAAACCATCACCTCTTGTCCTGTCACATCAGGACCTGCTAAAAAGTCTCTCCCCATCTTTCCTACAGGCCCCTCTTTAAGTACTGAAAGGCTGCAAGAAGCTCTCCCTGGAGCCTTCTCTTCTCCAGGCTGAAGAACCCCAACTCTCTCAGCCTGGCCTCACAGCAGAGATGTTTCCATCCCTTTGATCATTTGTGTGGCCTTCTCTGGCCCTGCTCCAACAGGTCCATGTCCTTCTTATGCTGATGACTCCAGAGCTGGCCACAGTGCTCCAAGTAAGGTCTCCCCAGAGCAGAGCAGAGGCAGAATCTCCTCCCTGCCCTGCTGGCCACGCTGCTGGGGATGAGCCCAGGATCTCGTTGACCTTCTGGGTTGTGAGTGCACACCTCCAGGGATGGTGACTCCACCACTGCCCTGGGCAGCCTGGGCCAATGCTTAACCATTCCTTCAGAGAAGAAATCTTTCCTAAAATCCAAGCTGAACCTCCCCTGGCACAACTTAAGGCCATTTCCTCTTGTTGTATCACCACTTATCTAAGAGATCATGGCAATCCCTGCCCTAGTTCTGCTGCCTACACTAGTGCTGATCTAAGCCAGGATGCTGTTGGCCTTCTTGGCCACCTGGGCACTCTGCTGAAGTGTCTGAGGACAGAAAACATCAGCCAAGGATTGTATGTCAGGGGGGCTGTAGATCCACAAGCTTAGAGGCAGATGATAGAACCCTAGAAAAGTTAGAGTTGGAAGGGAGACCTTTGGAGGTCACCTAGTCCAATCTCTCTATATTCCACAAGTAAAAATGTCTCTTTTCATGGAACATCACAAATATCTCTCAAGTTCTGGCCAGATTTGCAGAGAGATGATATTTTCCCAGCAGCAGAAGGAGTCTCTTCTGTTGGCAGAGTGCTGTCATGCAGGACATGCCAGAACATCTCCCTATCGACGCTCACGCTGACAACACGAAACCCTAATTGGAACAATACCCACACACAGCTGCTGGGCTTCCCCCAGGAGAAGACACAACCCACACATGGTGGAGGTGGGTGCCTGCAATGTAGGTCATGGCACATTGATTTTCTTTGTGAGGGCAACCTTCCTGGTGGGTGACTGACAAGTGTTTCCTTCTGGATCTGCAGCGAGTCTAGCAGACACTGTTAGCTCTGGGGTTGTCTATTAATACCCAGTGTGGTAGGACAAGAAAGAAGAGATGAGTCTGTAGAACTCAGAACTGGGTGGGAAAGTGGAGCAAGGATTTCTTCCAGTTCTCACCTAAATGGTTTTTTAAGCTCCTTCAGGAGCAAGCACATTGCAGGGTCATCATAAGGAGGAGACTTATGATTCCCAGCATGCCAACAGCCTGAATCGTGATGAGACTGACCTTGGCTGTGGTGTCTGGGATCCAAGATCTGCAGAAGACTTGTTCTTCCCCTTTATCTTTCCCTTTCCCTTCCCATTTCCCTTTTCTTTTACCTTTCCCTTCCCCTTCCCCTTTCCTTTTTCTTTTACCTTTCCCTTTCTCTTCCCCTTTCCCTTCTCCTTTACTTTCCCCTTCCTGCTGGGGCTCTGGAAAGTCTGAGATCTTGAGTCCTTTTGGAGAATCACAGAATGATGAAGGTTGGAAGAGACCTCAAAGATGATCAAGTCCAACCATCAACCTCTCACCACCATGCCACCAAACCATGCATTAACATCCATCCTTTTTCCCCATCTTCCTCCTTGAGTTCTTGCAGAGCAGCAGTGTCCACTGACATCTCCCCAGAGGAAGAAATCCATAGATAAAAGTTCAAGTTCAGCAGAGAAACTGCTGGATGAAGAACATCCTTCAGCAAGATTTCTTGTGTAGGCATCAGAGACTAACTGGATCTTACTAAGAGCAGAACACAGGTTTCAGCTTTTCATTCCTTGGTCCAATTTAACATGGTAAGAAGTTAAATGAAGCCATCATTTCATGGCAATTAATAGAGATTGATTTCTGTTAATTAATAATTTAGTAGCTCTTAAAGTCTTAAAAGTCTATATCAGATAGGTTGGTCTGGAGGTCACAGCTCTGAAGAGCACTGAGTGGAAGGGTCCAGCCCAGAATCACTCTTTCCACTAAAGAATTTCACTAAACCTAAATTCTTGGGTTGAAAAGAGATGAAAAAATACCTGTTGGGTAAATTTAAAATTATTCCTGATTTTCTGTTAGTTTCCCAAATCTTTTGGTCTCAGACAGCCAAAGGAAAATCCAACTTAGCAGGAAGCACAACATCTTGAGGAGACAAACCACCTCATGGAACAATAACAGCTGCAGATTGGCTGATGGGAAATAACATTTGTTCAGTCAGAAATAATAGTTGAAGAGAAATCCAACAGTGAGCACTGAAGTGAAATGTTCAGTGAGGGGAAAGCATTAGCCACTTCTGCATTTGCCAGAGAAAATCAAAGTCTGATCAGACTCTGCATACCTGTCAGGTAAGGAGCAGATGTTGTAAAATACAACTGGGTTGCCCCAGTTCTTCTGCCAGTTCCTCAGTGTCTGCATCATTTCTTCTGCTCTGCTCTGCAAAGATAAAATCCCCAGCAAGAGATTTATGGAGTGGACTTGGAGGTGTTTGAGGACCTGGGATTTCTGCTTTCTAAAAGCAGCTTCAGAGGTGTGCACAAACACCTCTATTCCTGTTCCTCTGCTGAGTACAGCAAGTGCTACACATGCAGCCCACGAGGGAGAAAAACATATCCACGTGTCACAGGCAAAGAAGGAACTAGTGTGGCAGCAGGACTAGGGCAGGGGTTGAATGCTGGGGTCAGGTTTGGGCTTCTCACTCCCAGAAGGACATGGAGGTGCTAAAGTGTGGCCAGAGAAGGGCAAGGAAGGTGGGGAAGGGTCTGGAGCACAAGTGTTGTGAGGAGCAGCTGAGGGAAGTGGGGTTGGTTAGCCTGGAGAAGAGGAGGCTCAGGGGAGACCTGGCTCTCTGCAGCTCCCTGAGAGGAGGTTGTAGTGAGGTTGGAGTTGGGCTCTTCTCCCAGAGAGCAAGAAATGAGGCAAAAGAAAACAACCTCAAGTTGGTTTCCCAATCCAGGAAAGATTTAGACACATCTTCCTGCAACCTGCAGCTCAGCTCTCTCTTTCCAGAGCTTGGACTCCATCCATACTTATTTGTTTGCAAACAATGTGGGTGGTCACCACTAGCTGGTAAAATTGAAGCTGACCTTTCAAGGCCACACATCTACCAGCAACAATCTTGTTGGAAACCTGCTCAAGCCAATATAGGTCATGATAGTCAGAAGAGAAAGCAGCAGGATCTAAAAATCATTGAAAACAAAAGGAAATAAAACAAAGCAAAATATTTCATGTTCACCAGCAAAGTCACAGATTCAACTCCATTTTCAGGACTGCAGATGCAGGGAAGAACCAAAAGTTCCTGCCTACAATATTTGAGGGGTTGTTGTTTTATCTTTCTCTTTGTATCAGAGTCTGGTTGTTCCTAAATGACAACTGATTTGTGACTTACTCAGCCTGACACCCATCAACCAAAGGCAATGTGCCCCTGGGACCCTCTTTTTCCTCTCCTATCTCTTTTTTTTCCTTCCTTCACACATGTCAAAAAGTTCCTAACAACTTTGTTTTGCCTCATTCCTTTCATTCCTCCCTTCCCCAGGTTATTTGTTAAAGGAAGGTAGTGTTGGATGAAGGAAATCAGAGTTCCAATGTGCCAGTAAGAAAACTGCATTTCTCTCTGCACATGCTAAAGCCAAAGGAGTTGAAAGGGGCAGAGCAGTTAACCTTCTGGATCATGGGTAGGTGGGAGCAGAGAACAATCACTCTCTCCTGGTTTTGCAGACAACCTGCAAGTATTCTGAGCAACCTGAGCTAGCTGAAGATCTCCCTGCTTGCTGCAGGTGGGCTGGAGTAGGTGACCTCTAAAGATCCCTTCCAACCCAACCCATTCTATGATTCTATTCTATAGTTCAAATGTTCTATAAGTTCTATTCTATAGTTCTAATGTTCCCTCCTCCTCCCACCTCTAGAGAAGATGTCATGGAAATAACAGCATAGTTTGATCTCTTCCATTTTCCTAGGCATGATGTGTGGGCCACTGTTTGAGCCAGAATCCTGCCTAGACACACATTTGGGCTGACAAAATGTAGCTGCCAGTTCCTCCATGGAGAAGAGGAAAAGCTTTTAGCACCTGGATACAGCAACATGCTCCCAACCTTTGTGATTCCCAAGCTTCTAGCCAAGATCCATTAGCTGTGGACACAGTGAATGTTGGAACATTCCCAGTGCAACCCTAGTAGCCTGTCCCATCATGACAGGAAAGGTCCCAACAGACCTAAGCTGACCTAGAAAAGTTTCTACTGCTTGAGGCCATGGGTGTTGCAACGAAGCACCTGAGAACTTGGGTGAGATGTCTGTTGATTCTCCCAGATGAGAAAAATCTACTGAGTGTTAGAAGCTGATGTGGGATTGCATTCATTTTAAGATGTCTTGGAGAAGTGGAGACCTTCCAAGGGACTTGAGGGCTTGTGGACACCTCTTGGAGTTAAATGTTGGACTGTAAAGATAGCTCCTCAGCAAGATAACTCTGAAGTTCATAAAAGAAAAAAAGGAAATTTAAAGTTAAAAATATCAGCAGATGACATTGCTCCCTGGAAAGTAGGTCTTCTCAAAGAAAGCTGGCATCTTTCTGAGGAGGCTTCATGTCTGGTTGATAAAGAAAGTGATGATGATATAACCTACTTTGGTTTCACTAGATGGTAACCATGGGATTGAAGCTTCTTGACTGAAGCTGCTGCTACAGAAAGAAAAAGAATGATAGATCCTACAGCAACTGAAACAAGGAAAGGCTGAGAAGAGAAGAGCAGCCCCAGGGGGGAGCTGCTCAATGCCCAGCAAGAGCTGAAGGCTGGGGGCAAGAGGCTGGGGCCAGACTCTTCTCAGTGGTGGCCAGGCACAGCCCAAGGGGCACTGGGCACCAAGTGGAAGCCAGGAGGTTGCAGCTGAGCAGGAGGAGAAGCTTGTTTGGTGTGAGGGTGTTGGAGCCCTGGCCCAGGCTTTGCAGAGAGGCTGTGGAGTCTCCTTGTGTGGAGAGATTGCCAAGGCAGCTGGAGGTGACCCTGGGCAAGCTGCTGGGGGTGACCCTGCTGGAGCAGGGGGGTTGGAGTCCCTGATCCCAGAGGTTCCTTCCAACCTCTACCATTCTGTGATCCTGTGAAATTGAGTGGATGATGTGGAGTCTACATTCCCTGGAATCTCTGAGACAGGAATAGGCAGCAGAAGTAGCTGAAAAAAAGCAGGATTGAGGATTTGCTGGTCTTTGTGAAGGAGATGTTTGTCTAAATGAGGAAGGAAGAAAACATCATCCACATTCCCATGGAACTCGAAGTTCCCAGGTCCCAAAAGCTGCTGAACAAATCTTGTGCCTCTCATTACTAGCTGGCAATTAGCAAGCTCATTAACTGCTCATGAATGAGAACACTAATTTCACTCAGCAGTTGCAGGTGACTCCCAGCACACCTAGCTCTGGGCCAGATCTTCCATCTCCCTGCCCAAGGCTGGGAAACAGCCATCTTTCAAAAGCAGAAGCTTTGGGCCCTTCACTCCAAGAAGGACATTGTGTCCAAAGAGGGGCAATGAGGTTGGTGAAGGATCTAGAGCAAGCTGTGGGGCAACCCCATCAGCACCATCTGTTCCAGAGCTGGAGAGGCTACAAGAGCTATAACACAGCTCTGGATAAACTTAGCAAAGGACCAACATAAGGAATGGATTGTTTGGTGAATAAGAAATTGCTTGGATGGTCACATCTGAAGGGTCCTTGTCATCAGCTTGATGTCCAGCTGGAGATCAGTGACAAGTAATGTCCCTCAGGAGTCCTTTCTGAGACCAGAGCTGTTTAGTGTCAACTTACCCAGAGAGGTGGGAGATGTCCCATCCCTGGAACCATGGCAGCTCAGGTTGTCTGGGGCTCTGAGCAACCCTGATCTAATTGCAGATGTCCCTGCTGACTGCAGGAGGATTAGATGACCTGGAAAGGTCCCTTCCAACTCAAACCATTCTATGATAATAAGACAAAACCCAATGTTCCTGGCTTTGAGGAGACACCACCACCCAGCCCACTGAAACACAGCCTTGGACTTGATCAAAGTTCATGGGACCTGAAATATTTCAACCACCTCTTTTTTTGTGTGTCCAGTGGACTGACATCTTCATGCACTGCTGGAGCAAAAGACACACAATGAGGATTTAGGAATTACTAATCCTGAAGAGGGAAATGGTAAATCTCAGTGATGCCTGTTGCAGAGCATGTCTAGAGGAGCATGTGAGAGAGGAACTCAGCCAGCCAGTGTCAGGATGGACAAAGACAGTCAAGGTTTTAGTAGCTGACAGAGTTTTCTGCCCAAACTTCTCCTGCTTGCTGCTAGTAGCTCCAGTGATGAAAGATCTGAGCTCATCCCAAAGACTTAGACAGCAGTGGCAACAAGTGGAGTTGAAAGTAGAGAGAAACCTTTGCACTTTTGTGGTGCTAATTCAAGGAGAACCTTGCAGTGTGGAAAGTTCAACATCATTATGAACATAAAAAAAACCCCTTGAAGGCAACCATACACCCCCAGCCCTGCACACCACACACCATTGTGCTTTCCTTTGCTCCTACTTCTGCTAATTACACAGCATTACTCACAGGAATGACAGGTTTGATTACTCACTATTATACAATTCCTTTTCTTCTCCAGTTTGAAGCAAAAGAAAGTCCAGGAGAAGAAGTGGTGTGAGAAAAGTAAAATAATATCCCTAAGAACAAATGACTTCATTTGAAGAAAGAATTTGGATTCCAAGACATTACTGGAGCTGATTTTTGCCAATTTGGTTACAGTTTTTGCTATGTTTGACTTCTCTAATTCATGCCACATGAAGTAGTTCTGTGGTGAGCTTCAAATCTGTCGTTCTCATGACTAATTCCTTTTCATTAGACTTAATATCCCCCCAAAAAAGCCCACCCCAAAATGATGTCATCACTGAAGCAAAGTCAGGTAATGTATTGATTGACTGAGGACTTGACAGCATGAGTAGACTTACAGAGAATTGTTCAAGTCAGGTTTGAATTTCAGCCAGGGTTATGTATACTGACCCCCAAGGATCTAAACACTGACCCCCAGGGGCATAAACATTGACCCCCAGGGGTACATATACTGACCCCCCAGAGATACATACACTGACCCCATGGGTATACATTCTGACCCACAAGGATGTAAACACTGACCTCAGGGGCACAAACACTGACCCCATGGATATGTATACTGACCCCAGACATGTATCTACTGACCCCCAGAGGTATATACACTGACCCCATGGATATGTATACTGACCCCCAAGGATGTAAACACTGACCTCCAGGGGCATAAGTACTGACCCCCAGGGGTATATACACTGACCCCAGGGATATATATATAGATAGATATAGATATATACTGACCCCCAGGGATATATACACTGACCCCTATGGATATAAACACTGACACCCCAGGGGTATACACACTGATCCCCAGGGATACATACACTGACCCTCAGGGGCATAAACACTGACCCCATAGATATAAACACTGACTCCAGGGACATACACACTGACCCCAGGGATACATACACTAACCCCATAGATATAAACACTGACCCCATGGATATACACACTGACCCCCAGGGATATACACAGGGATATACACACTGACTGGAACTAGCAGTCTCTTGGCAGGTGGGACACAAAGGTGATGGCTCAGCTGCTGTTTGCAGTGCCACATAGCCAGGAGGACTTGCTTGCCCTGCTAGCACATGCTGATATGCACAAGAAGTGCAGTGGATCCCAGAGCTATCACAAAACTTATCTCCTGGGTTCTCCAGAAGTAACTGACCTGGATTTTTTTATCCATGCAAATGTCCCCTGCCTGAGCAGTACCAAGAACCTTTTTAACTCTCAGCCAAAAGGATGCTCTCAGGAGAGGTGGCAAAAATGTGTTCCTGGAGATATTTTAAAGGCAGTTTGAGGAAAACATGTGATGTTCTGGTGAGGTAAAAAATCCTCTGGAAGTGAGACCAAACAGCTAAGAAACCTTCTTTCACTTTGACACCGTGATTCATTCCCCTCAGGTGCAGAACAATTTCCAGATATAATCTTCTACTCAGCTTCTAAATCTCCAGGTAAAACACTTTGGGTGACACTACTCAGCATGGCTGAGGGCTACAGCAACAAACCTTGCTCATTCCTTTGTGAAAATGTTCCCTAAGACTTCATTTCTTCTGGATCAATCCATTCCTGGGAATGCTCAAATGTGACCAGAAAGGACCCTGGGAAGGCTCCTGAGAAGTTGTTTCTTCTTTCAAATGTCAACATCCTTGCCCAAGAGTTGCTTCTCCTGGAGAATCCATCAGAGGCAGGTGTCCTTTGATGAACTTCAGGAGTTTTTAAAGCTGATTGCAAAGACATCAGGGTGGAGAGGAAGTGGAATGAGCCAGGGGAAGGGAAATGTCCTCCTCTTATGCAGCTCTTCAACGGTGAGTGGTGACACTGCACCATCAGCCAAGCAGAGTCTTTGTCCCCACACTGGAGGTCTGTGTGGAGACTCTGGCATAAAAGCCATGGCTGGACTAGAAGGTCTCCAGAGGTCCCTTCCAACCCCTAACATTCTGTGTGGTTGTCTCTTGTTGGAGGACAACATCTGAGAGATACTCAGCACCAACACATGGTGAATCTCCTTAGCATCATCCCATGTTGGTTTCAAGGAGTGGTCAAGGGGAGGAGTTTCCTCAGGTGTCAACCTGCAACTCACCTGGTCTGGCAGAAAAACAAAACCCTGGACAGAAAATATCACAGAATCATGAAGGTTGCAAGAGACCTTGAAGATCTTTAAGTCCAACCATCAACCTGTCACCACCATGTCACTAAATCATGGCCCTAAGTGCCACATCTAGATGTTTTTGGAACCCCTGCAGGGATGGTGACTCCACCACTGCCCTGGGCAGCCTGGGCTAATGCTTAACAAGTCTTTCAGGGAAGAAATTGATCCTAATATCCAATCTAAACCTCCCCTGGTGCAACTTGAAGCTATTTCCTCTTGTCCTCTCACTGATAACAGGAGAGAAGAGACTAATCCCCATCTTACTACCACCTCCTCTCAGGGAGTTGCAGAGAGTGAGAAGGTCTCCCCTGAGCCTCCTCTTCTCCAGGCTAACTAACCCCCACTTACAACCCAAAATAACCCAGACTAATTAGCAACATTGCAATGCATGAGGCAAGGAGAATAGAAAACATTCTGAGGTTTCACTCCCTGCTCTTCTGACATATGGGTGCTGGCCATGGGGTGGCATCAGCCAGGAGAAAGATGAGCTTTTCTGGGTAAGAAGACAGCAGGAGATGAAAAAAGCAGCTCCTCTGATGGATTTCCTGATTGCACTCTGTACTTCAGAACTGTAAAAATTGGTGGTTTTATTAGTTTTGGCCACTCTCTTGGCCAGAGATTTCATGGGTATCATCTACAGAGCTGATGGGATGTTTAATTTCCAGCACAGGTTTCTTTAGACTCCCTCTGTTTTTCTTTTACC
This sequence comes from Galbula dea, assembly GCA_013399015.1. NCBI lineage: Eukaryota > Metazoa > Chordata > Aves > Piciformes > Galbulidae > Galbula > Galbula dea. The sequence continues at coordinate 13,062 of VWZX01008168.1, forward strand.
TTTAGCTCATAGCTAATCTTCACCATCAATCCTTAGACCTTGCTACACCCTGGTCAATGAAAAACCAAACAGAAAACCATAAAACCAGGCAGAAATCCCCAAGAATGAACTTTTTAGGCAGCATTAAAGAATCTCAATGATTCTCCAGTGAAAGTTCTGTCTCCTGAAGTTTTCAGGTCAATGGCTGAAGGCTCTGTGACCTTCAAGAGATGCTTTTCTAACCTGGTTTCCTCAGGAAACCAAAACCCCTTATTAGTTGGAAGGGACCTTTCAGGGTCATCTAGTCCAAGCCCTCCTGCAGTCAGCAGAGACATCTCCCACTAGATCAGGTTGCTTCCATTTCCAGCAGGAAACCAAAAAGTGGCTTTTTTTTTTTATCCCATATTCTCTTCTTCTAGGTTTCTAACAAGTTCTTATTTTGTCAGCAGAGGAGAAGAACTAATTGCATTTTGCAGATGGTGTACTGGAAGGAATTGCCTCTCCATCCCTCCTTGGGTGGGTAAAGATCTTCTCTGGAGCAGACTGTCCCACTCCCACTCCTGGATTTTGAGCAGCTTTGGTTTTCTTATTACATTTGCTACCAGAAAATCCTGGAATGAGTTTTGTTGCTCATTGGGAAACAAAACAAGAAAGAAAGTTCCTGCAGAAGGTAAACATTTAGATTAATCACACTCATCCCAGGGACGTTTTCCATGTTCTTAGGAACAAAATCCTTTCAAGCAGCAATTTACTGAAGGTTGGTTTGGGGTTGGGTTTTGGTTTAGTTTTTAAAAGCTGAATATTTTCACTCCTCTTTGAGGGGCTGATTTGCTCAGGCTTTCAGTTCAGGCTGCCTGTCTCTTTGCCATGGAAATTCAAGAGGAGAGGAGTGGAATTAAAGTGATTTCTATTACATTTAGCTACTGATCCACCTTTCATTTCCATGGGGTTTTTACCCAAGGGGAAGAACAAGGGCTCATTAAAAAAATTCAGACAAAATAAATACCCTGACTATGAGATAAATACTTGAATAACTATGAATTAAATATTTCCCTTTTCCTCTGAAAAAGCTAAACTCTTTCAACCAGACACCTCAAAGAAACCTCTTCCTCTGTTTGCTTGCTCTTGCTTGAAGTCCTCAGGAGACCAAATCTAAACTATTGATGATCCTCTAGCATCTGAGGTTACTTTCTGTATTCCATGCTTGCTATCCATCTCTCTTCCCAGCTTCTTCCTTAATAACTGATACAACCAGAAGATGATTTCAACCTGGTTTGTCAGAAGAGAGAGCTGAAGTACTCCTGACTTTCAGTGAAGGAGAAGAGGGAGAGGTGGGAGATAGGTTAGACCTTCACAACCCTGACTTGATGGAAAAGCATCCACCCAACACCCAGACCCTTAGGAAACCAAGGGTGGGTTTGTGTCATTCACTCTGCATGTCAAAGGAGAGGATTTTGCCTCTCTGCTGTGTGCTGGTGAGACCTTACCTGGAGCACTGTGGCCAGCTCTGGAGTCCTCAGCACAAGATGGACATGGACCTGGTGGAGCAGGGCCAGAGGAGGCCACAAAGATGATCAGAGGGCTGGAAGCTCTGTGCTGTGAGGCCATGAGAGAGTTGGGCTTGTTCAGCCTGGAGAAGAGAAGGCTCCAGGGAGACCTTACTGCAGCCTTGCAGTACTTACAGGGGACCAGGAGAAAGATGGGGACAGACTGGGACTCTTGCAAGAGGGCAAGGGGTGATGGTTTGAAACTAAAAAAGGGAGATTTAGATTACAGAGAAGGAAGATTTTTTTTGCACTGAGGGTGGTGAGAGCCTGTCCCAGGTTGCCCAGAGAGGTGGGAGATGTCCCATCCCTGGAACCATTGCAGGTCAGGTTGTCTGGGGCTCTGAACATCCTGATCTAGATGAAGATGTCCCTGCTGACTGCAGGGGGTTGGACTGAATGACTTTGCAAGGTCCCTTCCAACCCCAAACCATTCTTTGCTTCTATGATTCTATGATTCTAATGAGTGTGTTTCTATCTCTGGGGAGCAAGGCAATAGGGTCAGTGAAGCCTGGGCCATAATCTCCACCCAACACCTGCACTGGGTGAGCAGACAACCTCCTACACCTTGCTGCCTGGCTCTCTGCAGCTTATTGAACCAGGGAGCAGAGTGTGCTGTGCTGAGATCTGAGGTTAGGTGATAGAAACCCAGCCCTGGGCTGCCTTTGGCTGCCTTGGCAACTAACAGATTGGTTGTTTTCTTTTTGGAGGCATTGCAGGAAGCTGATTACATCAGGGATTCCTAGAGGTAGCTCCAACGTCAGAAGCACATGCTTTCCAACAAACCACCCCTCTATGACTAATGTTCTTCTGGAGCAACTCCTTCCCTCTTTTGTCCCTTCCCTGAAGGTAAAGAGAAACAATTCAGCCTTGTCCTTTCCCAACCCTTCCTCTTCTCTCTGACTCACCACACTGGAGAAGTTGTGGCATCAGGGTCCATTCCTCCCCTCTGGAAATGGAGAGCTGTCACAGGTGGAAGCTGCCTTTGGAAGTGACTCAGGTTGGAGTGGGAGGCATGTGGTTGTTAAAATATAATAAGAGAGACACTCCCAATTAGTAGGTAGCCCACTCTGCTGTGATGAGAACAGAGGAAGAGGAAACTATGTCAGAGAGCTGATGCAAGTGGTTATCACTACCTGTGCTCCTCAACAGCTCATTAAGCCCCCAGTTGTCCTCATGTGGCTGTTATCATATGAATGATATGATAAGAGAGAGATGATGAGGGTGAGCTGCCTGCACCATGGGAGATACTTCAGCTGTCAGCACCTCATCTGCACTGACAGAGGTCCAGATAAAGGATGGAAATGAGGAGTGAAGGTTCTGACAGCTCCTCCAGCCAGCTCAGCTCCTGCTCTGAATGACAGAATCATTAAGGTTGGAGGAGACCTGGAAGATCATCAAGTCCAACCATCAACCTCTCACCACCAGTCACAAAACCGTGTCTCTGAGTGATGAATGGTGGATGGATGGATGTCTGGAACTCTAATGACCTCCTTAATTGGGCTTTTGTCTATCATTCTTCTCCTGGCAGTCTCAGCAGGAGTTATGCCAAGCAAGAGTTGTGTCATCTTACCTTGCTTGAGATGTTTTAAAGGCTGCTGCCTGGACAGTGTAGGTAGAAGAGAGCAATTAAAGCACCAAAGATGAAACAAAAATCAGTGTGGAAATAAAAATGTCCTCTATTACCACTGCTCCCTCTCAAGGAGAACTAAAACAAGGAAACAATGCACAACCAGGAAGAGCTCAACTCTTTCTTTTGGCTCCTAATGAAGTGCTTGGATCTTCTTCAAGTTACTTAAACCATATGAAAGTCAACGTTGGCCACTTATTGGATGTGGAGGTCAGCTTCTCCAATTAAAGAAAAGCCTTTTGGAAATGAAGGGTGAAAAGGTTGGGCTTAGAAAAAATGTCCAGATAAAAAGCAAGCCAAAAAGAGGTTGGCATTTCCCAAATGAAACATTTCATTTAGGAAATGTCAAAGGGAAACACCCTGACATTTAATAGCAAGAATCACATGTTACTGGTTTGCAGTTTTGGGCTACAACTCCTGCTCCATCCAACTTCATCCTGAGAAGATTTTCAGCCCTCTAAAATTTATGGGGTTTAGGTGGAATTATTATGTGCAGAAATGAAACAGGAATAAATCTTCTGAGTTCACTCTGGATGAATTTCTAGCCCATTTTATGAGTGTCCACAAAAGATTTGATGTTCTGCTATTCACCTTAAGAATCATAGGGTCCTAGAACTGTCAGGGTTGGAAGAGAGCTTCAAGATCATCTAGTCCCAACCCCCTGCCTGCCAGGGACACCTCCCACTAGAGCAGGTTGCCCCCAGCCCCAGCCAGCCTGGCCTTCAAAGCTGCCAGGGATGAGGCTTCCACAGCCTCTCTGGGCAACCTGTGCCAGTGTCTCCCCACCCTCACAGGGAAGAACTTCCTCCTCACACCCAATCCAAAAGAGGAATCCTATGGCTGGAGGACTAGAGGACTTGATCCAAAAATTGAGTTCTGACAGCCTTGGGCAACAGCATCAGCTGCAGATTGTTTACTTAGCTGTTCACAAGCACATGATGAGGAGGTTTGATGCCATCATTTCCCTTTTACCAGCTGGAATATGTTTTGAAGTCCTGGTTTCACCTGAGCACTGTTAGTGACCCAATTCCAACAATGGGATTATGATGAACACATGAGTAACAAACTCAATTACTCTCCGTGGTTAGAAGGATTCAGTCTGACTCAGGAACAACTGATGACATATGTAATAAGCTATCTATTAATCATTAATACTTCTAGATACATTTTTTTTATACATAGCAGAATAAATGGCCCAGATTTCAGTGGCTCTGGATTGATTGGATGCTTTGGGAGCTTGAATTCAGGAAACAATGGATTTTCATTGACCCAGTTGAAAAGTTCATGTGGATTTTGTTGAGTTGAATTTTCCCTTCTGGAAACACTCTGTGAAATTTGAGTCTCTCATTTTTTTGGCTGGATCATTTTGGGGATTTGGATTGTGCAGAAAAGTTCCCTAGGACTTAATCTTATTTACTTTAGGCATTCTTTTTCTCCTGAGAAAATCCCTCCATGGCAACTAAAGAAAATGCACATGAATTTTGCACACAATGAACCCTCCCCAACCCATTGTGGGACACTTTCCTCACCACCCCTGGGAAGGTAATCCAGGTAACCAAGTGACTCTGCCCCATTCCAAGTGATGAGCACAAGATGATGAGCACAAGAGGAAGAGCTAAAGGAACCAGACTTGTTTAGACTGGAGAAGAGGAGGCTCAGGGGAGACTTTCTCACTCTCTACTACTACCTGAGAGGAGGTGGTAGTAAGGTGAGGGTTGGTCTCTTCTCCAAGGTAACAAGTGATAGAACAAGAGGAAATGGCTTCAGGTTGCTCCAGAGGAGGTTCAGGTTGGATATCAGAGCATGGTTTACTGGTGACAGGTTGCTGGTTGGACTTAGAGGTCTCCTCTAACCTTAATTCTGTGATTTTACCTTGCTGAAGCTTGTGGAGTTTCCCAATGGAAATTTCACCTACAGCAGGCATGGGGAGTTTTCCTTCTTCATTTGGAGGGAGATGTCCTGTGGATCTGTCTCACTCTCCAGTTCACTCTTGTCCTGAGGCAGACGTGCTTCCAGATGGCAGAGACTCTCCAGGGTCATGCATCCAAGTGTGGCAGTGACAGCAACACTTCCAGTGCCCCCACACTGACAGGAGCAGCTGTTTGACACAAGCCCACACTTGAAGAGGTGACACATGACAGATCTCCTCAGCTCTAGGGGTTATGAACAGAGATAGATGCAAAGATCAGAATCCCAGAGTGATGTTAGGGGTTGGAAGGGACCTCTGGAGATCATCTAGTCCAACCTTCTGTCAGAGCAGGGTCACCTACAGCAGGTTGCACAGGAACACATCCAGGCCTTTCCCACCCAGAATGATTCTATGATTCTATGTTTTCCTCTTTCCCTTTATCTGCAAACATAGCCTGGGTGATCTGAATCCTAATTTAACTAATAGCTAATCATGATAAGCACCTAAGTGGTGAGGAACCCAGACTTGAAGCACAAAAGAGAATTCCCTGCTCAGTTCCTATTCACTTTCAAAATGAGGGCTTCCTTGAAGTCACACCTGGAGAAGACAACCAAACTAAACCCAGCTGCCCTCTCCCTTATTTTCACAGAGGCAGTGAAAGACAAACTCATTTGCCTGTGGTTATGCCCTTGGCAAAGGTGAGAACCAAGCCCAGGTCTCTTGCTCTCTCTTACTTAACAAGAGCCATGACCTGCAGATTTCTGTCCAGCTCAACTTCTCTCCAGGAAACAAAAGAAGCTCCAGCTCCAGAATTTGAAGCTTTGCAACAGATATGGGGATAATAATATTAATTAAAATACTATTAGAGTGCTTAGTGGGAATTATTGGGCTGATGTAATTAGGAAAGACAACATGTCATTATGCCATCTCCATGATATACAAACAGGAGCAGCATCTACTGGAAATTACTCTGGCAATAGCAATTAGCTGTAGTTCTAATCTAAGTTATTGTAATGAGCCATGAAAGGAAACACAGAGCTCAACAAGAGAGAGCAGCTGTTGAATCCTGGATGGATCCCATCCACATTCTTGTTGCAATGTGCTCTCAGAAGCTGAAAGTTTACAGAGCTGAGAGAGGAACCTGAACATAGACGTGGATCAGGACCCATGGGACAGCTTTCCAGGACATAAAAGGATTGGATTCAGCCTCTTTCAGCATGTTAATATGGCTGCAAATTGAATACAACACTCATTGTGCAGGGAGAAAGTTCCTCTGCCCACCCATGCTGGGTTGTCCTGTGGAGTTACCTTCCCCTCACCTTCTCCTTCTCTGGACAGCCACATTGTGGTCCACCAGCCAGTGTTATTTAGTCATTCTTCTTAGGTATTAACTTTCCAGGTACAGGCTTGCTCTGAGCAGTGTGACTTTCTTGTGCCCAGAGCAGGAATAGCTCCAGATGTGGACAAGGGCAATACAGACACCACCACCTCTCCACCTGGAGGATTGTTCTTTTTCTCAGATACTTCTCTTGGTCAACTCTTCTCCTTTCCCAAGAGCCACCAGATTTCGTCCTGTGATCCCTTTGGAGCCAAGCCACAGTCTTTTGAGTGTTCTTTGGAGCTTGACTGAGTTTTTGGAGGGCCAGACACTCTCTTGACTTCCCCAGCAGAGTTCCCTATCCATCTGACTGGTGCAACTTGAGGCCAGTTCCTCTTGTCCTCTCACTGTAAGCTGTGAGAAGAGATCAGCCCTCATCTTGCTCCAACCTCCTTTCAGGTAGTTGTAGAGAGTCAGAAGGTCTCCTCTGAGCCTCCTCTTCCTCAGACTGACCAACCCCAGTGCCTAGAGGTGGTGGAAGGAAATAATTACAGCTCTGGAAGGCTACATGACATGATTCTCAGCCACCAGGCTCCCCCCTAGAAGGACAATTCTCCTCAGCAGCATCTTCCCTTTGTCTTTCTTATTCTCCCCACAATAAATTACAGAGCAATTATTGCTAGCTGCTATTTATCTATCCATGGGAAAAGAAATGAGGAGCTCTTTGCCAGAGCAATGAAAGAGGCAAAAAAAGAAAGGAGCCCAATGTACATTGAACTCCTTTTAATATCTTTTCCTAGGTAGCTGAATGCATTTCCCTAATTTAATTGAGTCCTAAGTACTGGCTGTATTTTATAGAGGTGTATTTTATGGCTGAGATATGGATATTGAGAGATATATAGATGGAGCTTTTGGACAGGGAGGGATCCACATCCATCACATTGCATTTTTACTGGGAAACTGAAACTTTGGCTAAATCATTTAAGGCTCATTATATAAACAGACATCTACATTCAACCCTAGATATGAATATATATTGAATAATATGGTGATATATAATGATTTATACCCAGCCAGGCACAAGTGATCTCTTCCTCTTCTGATGCTTGCTGGAGTCTACTAGAATAAATGCTAGAAATTTTGCAGACATCTTCATTTTGATTTGGAGGAGACATTCCTAGCCTGAATTCTAGGAGGGTTCCTTATCTTCTCTGTGGATGTGAGGGGAAGGAGAGTTTCTAATAGAGCAAATCCTTGGCTTCCTGCGGGGGGATGTGCTCTTTGGTCATGGCATCTAATGCATGAGGACATTATCACCTTAGTCACTACAGATATCAAGAGGAGAGATGCTGTCCTAGCTGAATATCATAAAAAAGTTTAGATTCAGCTCTTCAAAGGCAGCAAAAGTTGGAATGAATTCAGCTACCTCCTTAGTTTGGCTTCTATGAGACTAATAGATGGAATATTTAAAGGCAGGCTTGATCTAAGTTGATTTTTTTGGCCTATATTTATTTAGTCTGTGGAAAAAGACTGACATCTCCTGACATCTACTGCTGTTTAGTAGCAGTTTGGGGAGTAGGATCTCATTGCTGCTTGTTATAGAATCACAGGATGTCCTAAGTTGGAAGGGACCCCCCAGGATCATCCAGTCCAACTCCTGTCCATGCACAGGACAACCCCAAAGTCAGCCCCTGTGGCTAAGAGCATTGGCCAAATGCTTCTGAATTCCAGGAGAGCTGGTGCCATGACTGCACCCCTGGGGAGCCTGTTCCAATGCTCCACCACTCTCTGGGTGAAGAACCTTCTCCAAAGAAGAACCTGAACCTCCCCTGGCACAGCTTCATGCCATTGCCCCACCAGAGAGAACAGATCAACACCTGTCCCTCCTTCATCTCTGGTAAGAAAGTTCTCCTGATGGTCCCTTCTTCATTCTTCTCTAGGTTTCACCCTGTACCTTGGCTGGAGCCAAGCTTGGTGCTCTTTGGAGCATGACTCTGAGTTCCCTGAGGGATGGACACCCTCTTGGCTCCCCCAGCAGAGACAGGGCTGCAGCTTCCACAGCATCACTGCTTCTGAGAAGACTGAGAGCTCATTTCCTACGAAACACAGCCATCAGCTGGCTGGATTTAAAATGACAGCAAGGCTTTCAAGCCAGTCCCAGGCATCCCAGCTTCACCAGCTGGGATCTTCAACCAGTTAGCAGGATGCCACCTGAAGGAGTTGTGTCTTGTGTACTCATACAGTGATGCTCTGCTCAGCAAAGGTGAAGTTATCCCAGAGCTTTTGTAGAAACCTGGTCTAGTTGAAGATGTTCCTGCTCACTGTGATGATGATGTGATTCCTTGATTCCATGACCAGTAGGTTCTGCAGATGTTAAGCACTCAGATTTAATGCACTTCCATGGAAAAAGCTCTTTACAGTTGGTTTCCAATCCAGCACTGGAAAACCAAACCCTTCCCAGATGAAGTAATGCCCTAGCTGCTAATCCCCATACTCCTCACACATGAACAACCTCATGGGGACTTCCTAAGGAACCCTTCCCAGTGGTCTGCAGCTGTTCATAAGGGTCAGGGTAGTCTTCAAGGACTAGACCTTCCAAGGTAGACCTTCCAATCCTGCTCCAGGAAGGACTTGCAGCTGAAAATTGCTCCTCTAAGTGACTCTTGCCCCAAACCTTCTGCAACTTGTTTGGACTGAGTGAATCTGGTTACAGCAGCATCCCTGGCACAGCCTGGTTGTGCATCCAGAGGTGGTCTCCAGAAGCAGGGAGAAAATCAAATCCTCTCTACCTCCAGCCTTTCTCAGTCTACCAGAAGATGGAACCTAAGACATAACTGCTTGTCCCAGAAGGTCTTTGTTACCTTAAAACAGGTCATTGGCTTTCCCTCACAAAGACACTTCCTTGTCTCAGTGTCCCTCTAGTCTAAGACCTTCTGGCTCTCTGCAGCTCCCTGAAAGGAGGCTGGAGCCAGGTGGAGGTTGGTCTCTTCTCCCAGCAAACAAGAGATGGGAGAAAAGGAAACAGCTTCAAGATGCAAAGTTCAGGTTGGACATGAGGAACAATTTCTTCATGGAAAAGGTTGTCAGAAACTGGCATTTTCCTTTCTGCAGACTTTTGGTTCCTTGGCTGCTTACCAGCAGCATGTGCTAAAGGCCATTCCTGTGGCTGATTCATTGCCTGCTCTAATGAAGAACCAGACAGTTCATTGCTAAGTCTGGAATTCCTCTGGGTTCTCCTCTCTGTATTATTCTCTTCTCCCAAATCCTTCACATATCTGTTGCCAATAATCTTCCCAGTCTAGCTGTGTCACCCTCTTCTTCCTGCCCCTTGTTCTTGTTCCTTGCCTCCTGCTTCAGAACATCCAATCTCATTCACCTTCTCAACTTCCTACAGCCTTATGCAAGTCAGACCTGGCTGTGTGGTTTCCAATGTGGCATGGAGCACTTCATTGGTTGATGGGGAAATTAAATCCATAGAATGGAAGAGAATATTGATCTTATCAATACAAATTCATGCAGACCAAAGTATTGGCCTAAATGAAGTGACAGCACTGCCCATTCTGGATTCATCCCACTTAAACAAACAAAATACCAAGGTATGAAGCAAGAACCTTGTAGGATGGATAAAGACAGTGGAATGATGACTTGAAAGTGGATTTTCCTGCTTGAAATGCAGAAGGTTACATTTTCTTTAGGCAGCCTTTAAATAATTCATTAGTCCCCAAGACACTTTTATTAAGTCTGGGAGGATTGCTCTAGAATCCCAAGTAGCTCTAACTTCTCTGAAGCTTATGGAACCAGACAGTTGGAATGCTAAAACATCCTTTAAATGAAATGATCATCTAGCTGTGCTGTGAGATTGGGTTTTGCCAAACTGTAGTTTCTTTCTAGCCTCTGAGAACCTGGACACCCACAGATCAGGAGCAACCTGTAGAACTGAGTAGCAGAGATCAATGAGTAATAGTGTGGCAAGCAGCTCCAAGAAGGTTCTCCTCCATCTCTACTCTGCCTTAGTCAGGCCACAGCTGGAGTTCTGGCTCCAGGTCTGAGCTCCCCTGTTCCAGAAGGACAGGAAACTTCTGGAGAAGGAACAGAAAAGGGCTACAAAAATGCTTAGGGGACTGGGACATCTCTCTGATGGGGAAAGGCTGAGAGCCCTGGGGCTGCTTAGCCTGGAGAAGAGCAGACTGAGGAGAGATCTGATCAATGCTGCTCAATACTTGCTGGGTGGGTGGCAGGAGGCTGGGGCCAGGCTTTGGTCAGTGGTGGCCAGGGACAGGACAAGAGGGAACAAGCACAGACTGAAACAGAGGAAGTTCCATCTGAACATCAGGAGGAACTTCTTCCCTTTGAGGGTGCAGAGCCCTGGCCCAGGCTGCCCAGAGAGGTGCTGGAGTCTCCACCTCTGGAGACATTCCAACCCCAGCTGGCCACCATCCTGTTCAACCTGCTGTAGGTGACCCTGCTCTTCCAGGGGGGTTGGACTAGATGATCTCCAGAGGTCCCTTCCAACCCCTACCATTCTGTGAGTCTGTGAAATGACAATGGAGCTGCCTCCCAACCAGGCAAAGGTCCATACAGCTTGGTGTCACTCCTCTGCCTTGGCTGAGGAAGTGTCCATCCACATCCAATTAAGTCTTTGTTTCATGATTCAGGAGTAGCAATGTCTCCTGTCAAGGCTTCTGCAACATTCTTTAGAACACTGACTTTCAGATGAGAGAGTAAATGAGCTAGCACATTAAAAAATGTGCTGTATTTTCAGAGAAAGGAAGAAAACAAGATGAAAAATAAACCTTCCCCCCCCAACTCTGATGAATCTTCAGATATAATAGAAAATTAAGCCCAGAAATAATTAGCAGACAATATGTGGGAAAATTACTCATTTTGCTTCCTACTTCTTTTCAAAGGGGGAAAAAAAAAAACAACAGATTTTTTGTTGCTATCTAAATAAACTGTCATTGTGATGGGAAAAAAGTTTAGAAGACATTAAAGATTATTCCCTCTAATATTAAACACAGGCTTAATCTGCCTCTCTCTGAAGGCAGTAATTATCCTTTTCCATCCTGGCAGAAGAGTCAAGATGATCTAAGGAAAAAAAGATTTAATTAAGGGTGGTGAGAGCCTGGCCCAGGTCACCCAGAGAGGTGGGAGATGTTCCAGTCCTGGAACCAGCCCAGCTCAGGTTGGAACCTGGGGCTCTGAGCAACCTGCTCTAGTTGCAGATGTCCCTGCTGACTGCAGAGGGGTTGGAAAGTTGGAAAGGGGAGAAGAAAGTTCACTCCTCTGAAGCTTGGAGAGAGAGGCAATGGAGTATGAAGGACATGCAGAAGTTTGCATGAATGAGATTATCTTTTCCACCAGGAATGTGCTAATGAAATGGATTCCAGAAGTGTTTTTATGGAAATGTGACTTTTTTCTTATCATATTGGATTTTTTCCCCCCCCTTGGAAAAACAAACATCCAAAGGCAAATCAACACAGAGCAGGGAAGAACCCTGCATGCTCTTCAAGTGGCCATCGATCTGACACTGAGGGGCATCATTGCTCCCCTTGGCTAGCTAAAGGTTTTTGATCTGATAAGTTTGGGCTCCCAAATGTTTCTAGCAGAAGAAACAATATGGAAAAGGGAGTTGCAATCTAATATTGAAGATCTAGAAGCTGATTTCAGCCCAGTGTTAAGTGGTGCTGAGCTAGCAGAGAAATGAGACACTAAAAACCAGCAGGAAATTAGAGCCTGGAATATGAATCATTCACTGATTCCATAAATATCTGCCAGGGATCAGGGAAAGAGATCTTTTGGAGAAGAGTGTGGATCCAGCTGAGTGATGTCACCTTGTTTCTTCTCCTAGGAAGGAAAACAATTGCCCCAAAACTCAAAAGCACAAAAACAGTCACCTGCAATCTCCTGTGTCCAAGGTAATGAAGCTAAACCTGGACAAATTGGGGAGAGACTCTTTAGGAGGTCAGGTAGTGATAGAATCGGGGGGAATGGATCCAGACTAGAGGAGGGGAGATTTAGATTGGATCTGAGGAGGAAGTTCTTCCCTGTGAGGGTGGGGAGACACTGGAACAGGTTGCTCAGAGAGGCTGTGGAAGCCTCATCCCTAGCAGCTTTGAAGGCCAGGCTGGCTGGGGCTGTGGGCAACCTGCTCTAGTGGGAGGTGTCCCTGGCAGGCAGGGGGTTGGAGCTAGATGATCCTAAAGGTCCCTTCCAACCCTGGCAATCCTAGGATTCTGTGATCTAACATCATTATCTATACAACCCTTTCCATGAATAAATTGTTCCTCATGTCCAGCCTAAACCTTCCCTGGTGTAACCTGAGGCTGTTTTCTCCTGTCCTATCACTTGTTCCTTGGGAGAAGAGCCCAAGCCCCAGCTGGCTCCAGCCTCCTCTCAGGGAGCTGCAGAGAGCCAGAAGGTCTCCCCTGAACCTCCTCTTCTCCAGGCTACCCAACCCCACTTCCCTCAGCTGCTCCTCACAACCCTTATGCTCTAGACCCTTCCCCACCTTCCTTGCCCTTCTCTGGCCACACTCCAGCACCTCCATGTCCTTCTTGGAGTGAGGAGCCCAAACCTGAGCCCAGGATTCAAGGTATGGCCTCACCACTACCTAGTCCAGGAGGACAAACACTCTACTTGTCATTGCAGACAGCAAAGGCTGCGCTGATCCCTGTGTGTGACAAAGGTTACAATGACCAAGGCAGCAAAGGGAAGACCCAGCAACAACCTAGCACAACTGAGTTATGTCTCATCATAGGTTTGGTTGACCAAGGGAGACATTATCCTTAGCTGACCAGGAGTCACCTGAATTTCACAGAGAGAAGAAAACCTTTTCTTCTTCTTTCTGTTTGGCAGTTGCTCTGATTTGTGTGGTTCTCTCTGTACCTCTACAGGAAACTGATTCATTCTCCCCCAGCATCCTGCAGCCTGTCCCATTCCCTCCTTTTCCCATGGGAAAAGTTGAAGCTATTAAAACTCTGTTGTCTTCTTTCCCCTGGGAAACCTGCCCACTCAGCAGCCCTTGTCAAAACTACTCCAGCATGGACTCCACCATCCACTGTCTTCATGCTGTCCTTCAAAAACAAGGGGCTCTGTTTCCATCTTTGGATAGAAAAGGAAATGCTCTTGAAGGGTTAACTTTCTTTTTGTTGGTGTTGGCTCATTCCATGAGCTTTTTTTTTTTGTCTTAATGAGCCCTCTTTAGCTCTGCACTGAAACTGGAGACCTCTAGTCTCATTAGTTTGGCTAATTAGCCATTCTCTTCTCACTCTCTGAGGTTCATCTCAGTACAGGAAACCTTGAGAAAATAACTAACAGTCGCATTATCATGCAAACTCCAAGGTAGAAGAGAGCCAGATTTACACTTGAGACCCTTTTAACAGTGTAGGCAGTACTGGACTCCACAGGGATGCCAGAACTGCACAAGAAATCTCTCTCCACTTCCTAAAGCTGGAGATTTTCAGAAGGATACATGCCAGTGTCCTCAGAGCTTGCATCACCCTGGAGCTGGTGGGGAGAGCTGATCCTGATGGGAGATTTTCCTCATTTCTGGCCATGCCTAGATGGATGCCAGGTGGAAGGCAGAATGTGGCTGAGCAGCTCAGTTCTGGCACCAGTCTATGCTTCCATACAGAATGGCTGCACATTGAAATGGAGTTGGTAAGTTCACATGACATTGCTCCCAGCCACCCAGGAATTATTGAGGAGCATTGAGCAGATCTCTCCTCAGTCTGCTCTTCTCCAGGCTAAGCAGCCCCAGGGCTCTCAGCCTTTCCCCATCAGAGAGATGTCCAAGTCCCCTAAGCATTTTTGTAGCCCTTTTCTGTTCCTTCTCCAGAAGTTCCCTGCCCTTCTCAAACAGGGGAGCCCAGACCTGGAGCTAGGACTCCAGCTGTGGCCTGACTAGGGCAGAGGAGAGATGGAGAAGAACCTCCCTGGACCTTCTGGCCACACTCTTCTTCCTGCACCCCAGGATGCCATTGGCCTTCTTGGCCACAAGAACACATTGCTGGCTCATGGTCATCCTATTTTCCACCAGCACTCCCAGCTCCTTCTCCATGGAGCTGCTTTCCACCAGGTCAACCCCTAACCTCTCCTAGTCCATGAGGTTCCTCCTCCCCAGGTGCATTACCCTGTACTTACCCTTGTTGAATTTCAGAAGGTTTTCCTCTGCCCTTACCTCTGACTGCATCAGTCCCAGGCTGCTCCCAGCAGCTTCCCTGAACACTGTCAACTTTCAAGCAAAAGAAACCTCTATTTTTTAGAAATTATTCTCCCAAACCAGATTTCTAAGCCATATTTGCAGGAACAGAGCTGAAGCCAGGCACATTGCCACGTCAGAACATCCTCCTCCTTTTTCCAAGGGCTGCAGCTTGCCTCCTGCATGCTGATGTTCTTCCATCCTTGAGCTCATCAGCTTCCATCACCCAGATCCTATTTTGAGCTAAAAGATCCTTTCCACCTGGGATTCACTCCTCCAGGTTTTCCACCCCAATTGGCCCCCTCCAGAAATTATCTACAACCTCTGTCATTCCTCAGGAGTGTGGATTGATGCTTCCTTGGGTACACACTTCACTCTCTGCTGACAGATCTCTTGGGCTCCTAGGAAAGAATCCTTTATGAAAGATGACAGAGATATCAAAACAAGCCATGGTGATTTACTCACATGTCATCACCAGGAAAGACATTTCTCCTCTCTTTTTCTTCCCTGCATTACAGNCCTCCATGTCCTTCTTGGAGTGAGGAGCCCAAACCTGAGGCCAGGATTCAAGGTGTGGCCTCACCACTACCTAGTCCAGGAGGACAAACACTACTTGTCATTGCAGACAGCAAAGGCTGTGCTGATCCCTGTGTGTGACAAAGGTTACAATGACCAGGGCAGCAAAGGGAAGACCCAGCAACAACCTAGCACAGCTGAGTTATGTCTCATCATAGGTTTGGTTGACCAAGGGAGACATTATCCTTAGCTGACCAGGAGTCACCTGAATTTCACAGAGAGAAGAAAACCTTTTCTTCTTCTTTCTGTTTGGCAGTTGCTCTGATTTGTGTGGTTCTCTCTGTACCTCTACAGGAAACTGATTCATTCTCCCCCAGCATCCTGCAGCCTGTCCCATTCCCTCCTTTTCCCATGGGAAAAGTTGAAGCTATTAAAACTCTGTTGTCTTCTTTCCCCTGGGAAACCTGCCCACTCAGCAGCCCTTGTCAAAACTACTCCAGCATGGACTCCACCATCCACTGTCTTCATGCTGTCCTTCAAAAACAAGGGGCTCTGTTTCCATCTTTGGATAGAAAAGGAAATGCTCTTGAAGGGTTAACTTTCTTTTTGTTGGTGTTGGCTCATTCCATGAGCTTTTTTTTTTTGTCTTAATGAGCCCTCTTTAGCTCTGCACTGAAACTGGAGACCTCTAGTCTCATTAGTTTGGCTAATTAGCCATTCTCTTCTCACTCTCTGAGGTTCATCTCAGTACAGGAAACCTTGAGAAAATAACTAACAGTCGCATTATCATGCAAACTCCAAGGTAGAAGAGAGCCAGATTTACACTTGAGACCCTTTTAACAGTGTAGGCAGTACTGGACTCCACAGGGATGCCAGAACTGCACAAGAAATCTCTCTCCACTTCCTAAAGCTGGAGATTTTCAGAAGGATACATGCCAGTGTCCTCAGAGCTTGCATCACCCTGGAGCTGGTGGGGAGAGCTGATCCTGATGGGAGATTTTCCTCATTTCTGGCCATGCCTAGATGGATGCCAGGTGGAAGGCAGAATGTGGCTGAGCAGCTCAGTTCTGGCACCAGTCTATGCTTCCATACAGAATGGCTGCACATTGAAATGGAGTTGGTAAGTTCACATGACATTGCTCCCAGCCACCCAGGAATTATTGAGGAGCATTGAGCAGATCTCTCCTCAGTCTGCTCTTCTCCAGGCTAAGCAGCCCCAGGGCTCTCAGCCTTTCCCCATCAGAGAGATGTCCAAGTCCCCTAAGCATTTTTGTAGCCCTTTTCTGTTCCTTCTCCAGAAGTTCCCTGCCCTTCTCAAACATGGGAGCCCAGACCTGGAGCTAGGACTCCAACTGTGGCCTGACTAGGGCAGAGGAGAGATGGAGAAGAACCTCCCTGGACCTTCTGGCCACACTCTTCTTCCTGCACCCCAGGATGCCATTGGCCTTCTTGGCCACAAGAACACATTGCTGGCTCATGGTCATCCTATTTTCCACCAGCACTCCCAGCTCCTTCTCCATGGAGCTGCTTTCCACCAGGTCAACCCCTAACCTCTCCTGGTCCATGAGGTTCCTCCTCCCCAGGTGCATTACCCTGTATTTACCCTTGTTGAATTTCAGAAGGTTTTCCTCTGCCCTTACCTCTGACTGCATCAGTCCCAGGCTGCTCCCAGCAGCTTCCCTGAACACTGTCAACTTTCAAGCAAAAGAAACCTCTATTTTTTAGAAATTATTCTCCCAAACCAGATTTCTAAGCCATATTTGCAGGAACAGAGCTGAAGCCAGGCACATTGCCACGTCAGAACATCCTCCTCCTTTTTCCAAGGGCTGCAGCTTGCCTCCTGCATGCTGATGTTCTTCCATCCTTGAGCTCATCAGCTTCCATCACCCAGATCCTATTTTGAGCTAAAAGATCCTTTCCACCTGGGATTCACTCCTCCAGGTTTTCCACCCCAATTGGCCCCCTCCAGAAATTATCTACAACCTCTGTCATTCCTCAGGAGTGTGGATTGATGCTTCCTTGGGTACACACTTCACTCTCTGCTGACAGATCTCTTGGGCTCCTAGGAAAGAATCCTTTATGAAAGATGACAGAGATATCAAAACAAGCCATGGTGATTTACTCACATGTCATCACCAGGAAAGACATTTCTCTTCTCTTTTTCTTCCCTGCATTACAGGAACAATCATTTTCATATTCATTTCCACTTCAAGATTGATTTTCTTGTGACTGGCTTTAAAGGAGAGGCAGCCTTGAAAGCAAGACCCTATGGGCTCTGCTCTCAGGTAGGCTACAGGCAGACTAGAAGGTTTGAACATTCAGGACTCAACAATGCTGAGATCAGTTCCAAAATGATCAGAAGTCTTCTCTGGTTGGGGTCCACCATCATTGAGAAGAGCAATTCCTCTCAGCTCCTCAATTCATCCTGATTATTTTATCCCATACTTTGTTGGATTTATTTCCCCCATTTCATACAAGGCAAGATTTCTCCTTGACATCAGAAATGGCCATTTTCACACACCATAAAGGGAGAGGTTAATTGTCCACCAAAGGAGAAAGGCTTTAATGACCAGTCCCTACTAGAAATGGCAGAAAGAGTCTGCTCTGCACCTTCTCTCTCTGAATAAACTCTGCAGGAACAAGAAAGCTGAGCCCATGGTGAATAATTTTCCAGCACACAGTTCTAGTCCTTTCACATTGATTTCTCACTGCCAAAAAAATAGTGGAGTTTCCTTGTTCTGCTTTGGAATCTATTGTTAGAAAGATTTTCAGCCTGGGCTGGACACTGAAGTTCAGGGTTAACATGTTCCCTTGGTTCCCTTGTGGACCTCTTCTTCCACTGGTGGTTGATCTTCACATATAGTCATCATATGGATGCATGTCTGTGTCCTAAATTCCAAGCAGCTGCTTTCATGCAGATAAACAAATAATAATTGCTTCTTGGTTGCTTTTCTTTCAAATGACTTTCATTTTCATCTATTATTTATGGCTGAGTGTTAGATATCTTAATGGAAATGCCAATATCAATAACCCACCCCAGACTGCTGGAGCTGCATGCTCTGCAGTGCCTCAGAGTGCAAGAACTGCTGGGAAGAGGCTGGAAAACTCCAAGCCTTGGTAGCTCCAAGCCTTGATAGCTCCAAGCCTTGATGCTTCCTTGACTCCACACTTGTGGTCACCTTGTGAAGACAGGAAAGGCTGGTGGCAAGGAATCTCCTCAGGTTTATTCCTGAACCTTGAGCAGAGGATTCCCCCATGCTCTGCAAAGCCTCCTTTGCTGCACAGCTCCCCTGGAAAGCCTTTAGAGAAGCCCTGTAGACATGCTGGTTATGTTCTGCTACAGGAGAAACCTGTTGTGCTTGCACAGTGCTTAGCACAAGAGGACTTTGATCCATGCTTCAGTATCCAGGCTCTGGCATAGGAGCAGGAATAAAGAGGAATATCCAAGCATGTACTCCCTTTATGGCAGAAAGCCTCAGTGATCCCAGTGACCTAAAAATTACAGCCAGAGTTATTGCACAAAGACATTGCCAACCATAACCAAACCCAGGTCCCTCAGCTGCTCCTCACAACACTTATGCTCCAGACCCTTCCCCAACTTCCTTGCACCTCTGGCCACACTCCAGCACCTCAATGACTGTCTTCTTGTTGAGGTTATCAATGTCACCTTACCTCTGGATTACTTTCAAACCCAAATCCCTCAAGATGAAAGAAATGAGACCCCAGGCATTGCCTGCTGATGTTTCAGGGAGCCTTCACTGGGACCACCTGCTGCCTCTCTTTGTCCTTACACGTTTTTTCCCTGTTGCCACCTCTTCTCTCTCAACCTGCACCTGCACTGTAGCATGTTGAGAGATGCTTTGTGTTTGTAGAGGACCCAACACCTCCTAGTCCACTCCTGGGACAATCCAGTGAACCTGTCTCAACAGCAGCAATCATCCTGCCTGTGTAGCAAAGCTCCTTCTGCAGAGCCTGGTGACAACAGCTTCCCAGCTATGCAAATTCTAGAGGTTTTTTAGTCTTTCTACCAGGAGATTCCATCTGTTGCTGGCACCCTGTAGAAGAACAGAGCTCTGCTCCTCCTCATAGCACCTCCTTGGCTGTGTAAAATTGTTATTTCACAGATGAGGTAAAGTCTGGTTAGTGAGGAGTCAGAAACACTCCAGGCATAGAACCTGAGCCATCTAAAAATGAATTTCCTTGTGACTCAGAGTGATTTCAAAGGAGGAAACATGCAGAGATTTGGTTTATTTCTTTCTTCATCTCTATTTTTAACAAACCCAGTTCAGACAGAACTTATATAGAAGTTACATATCACTATTACTATGTGAAGTAAGAGGTAGGAGAATAAATTTGCTTTTACACTTAATAATTCACAGACTCCTGGAATGGTTTAGGTTGGAAAGGACCTTTCAAGGTCATCTAGACCACTCCTCCCTTGCAGTCAGCAAGGGCATCAACTAGAGCAGGTTGCTCAGAGTCCCAAGGTCTAACCTGACTTGGAAAGCTTCCAGGGATGGGACATCTTCTCCCACCTCTCTGAGCAACCTGTTCCAGTGTCTCCCCACCCTCACAGGGAAGAACTTCCTCCTCAGATCCAACCTAAATCTCCCCTCCTCTAGTTGGGATCCATTCCCCCTAGTCCTATCCCTACCTGGCCTCCTAAACAGTCCCTCCCCAGGTACCAGTCAACTCTCTTCTGCCTTCCACACTCAATCTCAAAGCAAATCTGTGCCTTAAAGCCATCAAGCTGCAACTTCAAGTTTAGAGATGAAACCTTTACTCCAGGAGAGAGTCATGCCTGTCCCTCTCACCTCATACTAGTCCAGGAACATCTTTCCTTCCCTTCTCCAGGAAAGAGAATTCCTCAACCTCACAAATAATAAATAACTAATCCAGTTTGGGAGTTTTAAATACTTTGCTCTTAAAAAAAAAAAAAAAAAGCCAGAAAAGTGATGTGAAGAAATAAAATGTGTTAACTGATTTCAAGCTTTTCTTGGGTTTAAATGATTGCCATTGTTATCTGGGAGCAGGGCAGCAATGTGTAAGCAATTTCTCCTGCATCACACAAGCAGGCAAACTCCTATTTTCTGTGAGTTATTTGAGGTGCCATTCCAGGAGCACTCAGCCATCCATCAGCTCCCTGTAATGTGTTGGTTTCTCAGCTCAAGCTTTTGGGGATGAAAAATAAGGAAAGAAATAAGGGTTTGGAAGGAGTGAAATACCTCTGAGTGATTCCTGGTCAGAGCAGATGTAGGGAGAAGAGGCCCTTGAAGTTTCTGGGGTGCTCCTGAAGTTTCTGAGGTGCTCCTGAAGTTCTCATCCTTGCTGAAGCACTTTCAGATGTGCTCAGAGTTGAACTTCTTCAAATGATGCTGAGGTCTAGATGTCAGTCAACTGATATACTTCCAGGGCGTCTGATGGTGTCTCCATCTCTTGGAGTCAGGGAGATCCACCTCAGATGGTTAGAATGCATGTGCAGCCTCATCAACAGGTACTTCACCTCTCAAATATCTTCCATGTTGAGTTACCATGTGGTAGGACCTGTGAGAGGGAAAAGACTCCAGACCTAGGCTGTGCAAGAGGGGCAGAGCCTGCAGCCATGACCCAACTCCATGCACCACTACAGCTCCTCTCTCTACTCAGGGTTCCACTGCTGGATCTACAGCTGAGCTGCACCTAGCATTGTGGGTCTCAAGGTGGAAAAGAGGTCTTGATGCCAGGAGAACCAGCCTGGCTCTGGTGAAGAAGAAGACATGCAGGTTGGTGGTCTGGGTTTCTACCTGAGCTCAACAGGCCTAAGCTCTTTGTTGTTTTTGCATTGCACTAACCTCACCTTATCTCCCTCTTCTCTCACAACCCTGCTTCTCCTCTGGGGACATCTACATGCAACCCAAGCAAGATGTCTTCTTCCCAACCTGCAACCTCAACAAGCTCAGCTGGAAACAGTCACCTTGTGGCTACCTAAATTAAGAAGAGATAAAGCATTTAAAGCTGAGAGATATTAACACCTTTTTTCTTCTCCTCAGCCCTAACCAAGGCCAGCTCCCTCAGCTGCTCCTCACAAGACATTACTAACTCTTCATTTCCACAGATCAGCTTCCCACAACCTTCTTTAGAAGTTTCTCTGCTCCTTATGAACTATAATTGATCTTTTCCCCAACTCTCTTGGTTTTTATACTTTGCTGCCATCATCTGTGCTTTGTTCATACTGCATCCAGCTTTTGACAGCACCAAATTCCTATCTCCATTCCCCTCCCTTCTGCTGGAGAAGACACTATTAATACATTAGCTTTCTAGGACAGCACTGTCACTAATTCCACAGAGGATGAGCACCCCAGTGTCCAGCAGCATCTGCCTGGGGCAGTGCCCACCCCATTGGTTGGCAGGACACAGATGGGAAGAGTCTGAGAGATTTAGCTGGGAAGATGCTTTCATGTAGGAACATGAAGTATCCCCATGGAGCAGATTTACCAACTGTCCTCTCAATTAGTCCAGTCTACAATGTGAACATCTGCTTATGCTTTCTCTGACAAAACTGGTCTTTATGGAACAGCCCAAAGATAGCCAAACTCAAAGTCACTGCAAGGTGAAGTCATGGCAGGTTGGTTGTGTCTTACAGATACCAGCCATGGTAGGGGTTGGAAGGGACCTCTGCAGATCATCCAGTCCAAACCCCCTGCTCCAGCAGGGTCACCCCCAGCAGCTTGCCCAGGGTCACCTCCAGTTGCCTTGGCAATCTCTCCACACAAGGAGACTCCACAGCCTCTCTGCAAAGCCTGGGCCAGGGCTCCAACACCCTCACACCAAACAAGCTTCTCCTCCTGCTCAGCTGCAATCTCCTGGCTTCCAGTTGGTGCCCAGTGCCCCTTGGGCTGTGCCTGGCTCCAGTTGCCTTGGCAATCTCTCCACACAAGGAGACTCCACAGCCTCTCTGCAAAGCCTGGGCCAGGGCTCCAACACCCTCACACCAAACAAGCTTCTCCTCCTGCTCAGCTGCAACCTCCTGGCTTCCACTGAGCAGAGTCTGGCCCCAGCCTCTTGCCCCCAGCCTTCAGCTCTTGCTCAGCATTGAGCAGCTCTCCTCTGGGGCTGCTCTTCTCCAGGCTCAGCAGCCCCAGGGCTCTCAGCCTTTCCTCCTGCCAGAGATGCTCCAGAGCCCTCAGCAACTTCCTAGCCTCCAATGGACCCTCTCCAGGATGTGCCCTGCTGCCTGTAGGCATCTTCCACCTTTCTTTTAATAGTTTCCTCAGTGATCCTTCCAACCTCACTGTGGGTTTTTTTTCCATCCCTCACACTTGGGGCGCATAACATCAGAGCCAACAGCAGCTATCATTCAAGCAGGGACTCTCTGAACTCAGGAAGAAGAGTCCAGCTCTGAGTTATTGTATCAGACTTGATGCCAAAAATCCCACACTGGCAGCACAGGAACCATCACATTTCTACAGGGAGAGGTATGAATGCCTGCTCTGGAGAGAAAAATGAGAGGTGTAGAGAGAAGACTCTTCAAAAGATGAGACCTAGATTTAAAGTAGCTGCTGAATTCAATCCATGACTTCAGCAGAACTCATGCAATGCTGTCCAAATAAAATGGAGAGCCAGGTACAGGTAGGAGATAGCTGGATCTCCTTTTCCTGAATCTCTTCCTTCCCAGAAATTCAAACTAAAACCTGAATTCAGCCAAAAATGTAGCAAGGTTTGTGTACTGCTTTGGAAGCCCTCTCTCTATGTCATGGCTATGGCCTCACTCTATGCTGAAGCAGATGTCATCCTCTGCTAGCTATTGCTGAAGGAAGGTTTAGGGATGAGCATTAATTCTAGAGATATCCTCGATTTCTAGGGAAAATAGAGAGAGAACAAAAGCTCTGACCAGTTCCCCTCTGAGCTCCTGCTGAGAAAGGAAGCCAAGGAGGAAGGAGAATGGAGGAGAAGGAGAAAGAAGAAGGAGGAGAAAGTGAAGGAGGAGAAGGAGAGCAAGAGGCAGAAAGAGAAAGAGGAATAAAATGAGAAGGAAAAAGAGAGAGAAGGGAAAAGAGAGAAGGGAAAAGAGAGAGAAAGGAGGAGAAGGAGAAGAAAGGAGAGAGAGAGGGAAGGAGAAAGGAGAGAGAGAGAGGAAGGAGAAGAGAAGGAGAAAGAAGAGAAGAAGGAGGAGGAGAAGAAGGAGAAGAAAGAAAGAGGGAGAAAAAGAAAGAGAGAAGGAGGAGGAGGAGAAGGAGAAGGAGAAAGAAGAAGAAAGAGGAGGAGGAGATGAGGACTGCTGTTCTGTTCAGTAGATGTAACTTCTGAGTACCTGTTTTTCGCTCTGACACTGTTTAAACACAAAGCAATCATTTGTTATGAAAATTCAATAACATTTTAATGATTAAAAAATAAATCCCATCTGTTTGGTTTTCCCCAGGAGGAGCAGGAAGAGATTTATTAATAGAAATACTTGGCATTTCTATGGGAAAAAATAATAGCAGTAAAAGAAACCCCCCAAAAAGATCTATGTCTTTGTGTAACCAGGGGTAACCACATGAAATTAAAGAGGCCAAGAAATCAGCAGAATAACATCAACCCCAGCCTAGCACTCTGATTTATAGCTGTATTATATATTCCTGTGATCAAAGAATCAAGGAATCATTGAGTCATGGAATCAAGGACTCCTAGAATGGGTTGGGTTGGAAAGGTCCTTAAAGATCATCTACCTCCAACCCCTCTGCCATGAGCAGAGACACCTTCCATTAGACCAAGCTGTTCAAAGCTCCATCCAACATGACTTTGAACACTTCCAGGGATGAGGGATCCACAGCTTCTCTGGGAAACCTGTTCCAGTGTCTCACCACCCTCACAGGGAAAAATTTTCCCCCTAATATCTAATCTAAATCTTCCTTCTTTCAGTGTAAAGCTGATAGCCCTTGTCCTATCACTGCAATCCATCATCAAGAGTCCTCCTTCATCTTTCCTGTATTCCCCCTTTAAGTACTGAAAGGCCACCAGAAGGTCTCCCTGGAGCCTTCTCTTCTCCAGCCTCAACAACCCCAAATCTCTCAGCCTGGCCTCACAGGAGAGGTGCTCCAGGCCCCTGGTCATCTCCATTCTCCAAATCCAAAGCAGTCTCATCTTTGGTCTCTTCCAACCAAAATGATTCCATGATTCTACCTCAACCCTGCCAATTTCTCATGGTTCATAGTTGAAGAACCTTGAGCTCATCACAGATATGCTACTAATTCCATCTGCTTGCAAACATCCCACCAGCCAAGTCTCAAGAACTGGAAGCATTCCAACATGGTTAGGGGTTCTTTTCCATCCTACCTGTTCTGATTTTCCTCCCATCTTTCCTGTTTGCTCCAGTGCACAACCCCTTAAATCACTTCCCGTGCTCTGAAGTCTGAATCCAGCTTCCTACCTCAACCTAGATTCAAAGTTTTCCCCTCTTGTCTTCTCCAGCATGGTCTCATTTAAGTCCAATGCTCAAGTCAGTTCATGCTGAGCCTTGCTTGACCAGTTTGAAGCAGAAGAGGCAGGAAGAGAAAGAAGTGAGAAGAGGAGGAAAGAAAATAGAATACAATTAAAAGGGAAAAGAAAAGCCAAGTTTTGTCAAGATTAGTTTGTCTAGGGGGAACAAAAAATAAAACCAGCCCCCCCCAAAAAGCCCTCTTGGTCTGAAGGGAAAGTTTAATTAAAAAGAGCAGAGTTTTTAATTAGCAGGGAAATCCACTTGAATGATTCATTTGCATAATCCTGATGGCAGCAGGAGAACAGGCAGGAAGGAGATAAGGTGGCTTTACAATCCTTCTCTTGCTTTTCCACACCTCCCCAAAAATTGACTCTGATCCTTCCCCTTTCCTCTCTCTCTTCTTCTTCCTGCTCACATTGTCCTCCCATCTTTGGGGCCTTAGGCAACCTCCTTGTTTGCTTCTTCCCTTGTTGGTGTATGATGTCTTCTGCTCCCAGTGAAGCATGTTTGCTCCTGCTGGGACTGTCCAGCTGAAGTGTAACCAGTCCTTCTTCTCCCCCAGTACCCAGACTCCTTGTGTTGGCCTTGGTTGCTGAGCACCAGCATGTGTTATCACTTGGTGACAATCAGAGTGACAACAGAGAAGCCACCTAGGAGGTCAAATCACTTCCAGCCAGCTCTGGTGCTCAGCAAAATATGACCTATGAAAATGAGACCCTCATGGCTCAAAAGGAGGTTCTGGCACAGAACAGAGACATGAGAAGCTCTTCACAGGTGAGGGACATCTACACAGGGGTGGGGATGGACTTCTCCTGACCAAACCATGGACAGGCCTTAGGTTCACCATATAGTCCAGGAGTTGGATGAGTGTTGAGCTATATGCTGTGCTCAGTGCTCCTCCAAACCAATCTGGACCTCAGTATGATCTCAGAACTCAATGCTCATCAAGAGGAGACATTTAACTCTCCTGGATCACAGTGCTTTGCCCCTGGAAGCCTCCCTTTCTCCCTCACTACCTGCTGGGCTGCTCCCTCCCTCCTCTGCTTTGTAAGCTGCAGTTGAAAAGGTCTTTTGTTGTCACTGCTTTTGAGTCTCTGAAGTCAGAAAATTGATGGGAAGACTACAGCAAGAATAAGGTTGTCTTGACCTTTCCACACTTCCTGACATCCTTGATATGAACATGTGTTAGAGATGCTGGAAACCAAGAAGGGATGAAGCAGGTCAGATGACAAGCACCCTGTATCTGTGCTGAAAGTGTGAGAGAAGGAGAAAATAATCAGTTTAATAAACACAGATGGGTGTAAATATAATTCCAGGGAAAGAAAGAAGAAGAGGAAAACATAGATACAGAGGGGAGCAAAGGGTGTTGTGCTTGTGGGCATGGAAGGAGCACATATGTCCAAAGAAGGATGTCACCACAGACCTCTCTGACCTCCAAGACAGAGGTGTGGGGAGGTGACAGTTGAGTGTCTCTGTCTTTAGGCTGAGGGAAGAGGTGTGAAACATGGAGTTTCCTTCCTTAATGAAACTGGAGGGGTAAGAGGCACAACTGGAAGCCACCAGAAGATTAGTGTCTTCTCACAAAGGTGCCTCCATCTGTCTAGGTAGGAGCTCAGCACCCTCTCCTCTTCACCAAGGCTTTTGCTTCACAGCCAGCCCATTTCTCACCTGGACAGAGAGCACTGGAAGGCTCATCCCTATC
Organism: Galbula dea; assembly: GCA_013399015.1. Taxonomy (NCBI): domain Eukaryota; kingdom Metazoa; phylum Chordata; class Aves; order Piciformes; family Galbulidae; genus Galbula; species Galbula dea. The sequence continues at coordinate 39,299 of VWZX01008168.1, forward strand.
AGTGTGTTGCCTCCTGACCCTTAGGTACACTTTTCTATTCGCAGCCTATCTACAAGACAACCTGAAGTGTCCTCATCTCCTTCCCTGTTCTCCTCCAATCCTTGCAGGCTGGTTCCTTGGGGCTCTTCTCTCCACTTCTGGAGAAGGAGGTTGCAAAGTTTCTGATGGACACAGAGGTGTTTTGGAACCAGTGAAATCCAAGATGTCAGTGTGTTATGGCTCCCAAAGGCTTCATGGAGTACCTGAAGCCCAACAGAGTAGCACAGCTCAGACATGAGGAGCTACTGAGTTCAAAGCTGATGTCATGTGGGCCAGGAGAAATCATGGAATCATTCAAACTGGAAAAGACCTTTAAAATCATCAGGTCCAACCATCAACCCAGAACTGACAAGTCCACCACTGCACCATGACTCTCAGCATCACATCTATGTTTCTTTCCAGTCCCTCCAGGGATGGTGACTCCACCACTTCCCTGGAAAGACTCTTCCAGGACTTTGACAACCCTTTTGAGGAAGAAATTCTACCTCATATCCAACCTAACCTTCCCCTGCTGTAGTTGGAGGTTATTTCTTCTTATCCTAGATCTTGTTACTGGGGAGAACAAACTGACCCCCCACCTCACCCCAACCTCCTCAGCACTCAAGTATGGTAATTATCAACCATCTTTCAGATGATCATTATCCTGAGCATCAATTCCATCCAAAAGAGTGTAAACAATGTTTCTGGATGCAGTCAGGAAAGAAGCAGAAGGTCAGCAGACAATCCCTGTCAGTCATTGTGCTTCCTGGAAGGAGTCCTTCTCAACTCAGCCTGATTATGCTTCTGATGAGATAAGATCTGAGATATCAGTAACTGCATCCATCTAAGGCTTCTCCAAAGGGTTTGATTTGTTTCCAGCAGTCTGTTTCTGTGATTTATTTCTTGATTAAATGAGCAGGGTAAATCTCAGATCAATTAAGAGCTGGTAAAATGACTAATCTCAGGGAGAACCTGGCCATGGCCAATCATCACCAAAGCAGGTTCTGGAAGAACAATTCAACATCATGGTCAATGATTTGGGAAGCAGAGTAAAATGGCTGCTGACAGAGTGTTGGTCTTGATGACCTTAGAGGTCTCTTCCAACCTTACTGATTCTGTAACAGACAATGATTGTCTCCCAGCAGGGCAGAAGTGATTCTACAGAGACACCTGACCTCCTTGGGAAACTTGATCTTGAGGCACATGTCCAGGCTAGCATGGGGTTCATGACAGGTCAGTTTGGGAGGTAAGGGAAGCCTAAGCATTATGCTTTTGCTCTAGGCTGAGGGTGCCTACATGGACAGTTGCTAAAGCCCAGATGATGCTCAGCAAGTGGTTGTGTTAGCACCTTCAGCCTCTGCTTGACCTTTGACTTCATAACCATGTAGGAGCTTCTAAACAAGAAGAGGGGAGGTTGTGTGTGCAGCTCTCCTTGGAGTTTTAGCAGATCAAGTCATCTCAAATCCTTTTTATTCCCAACCCCAAAGCCTTTGGTTTCTTTCTGATGATGCTTTTGGTTTGAGCAAACATAGAAGCTTTGTCCTTGGAGCTGGAAATGTTCCCATTCTTCCCAGTCATTTGGCATGAGCTAATATCCCAAGGTTACGATGACTTCTTTTTATTATGATGATAAATCAGAGAGCTCTTGCTGGAGAAACCTCTTTGTCTGTGTACATTAAAGCAAGGAGCTCTTGGCTGCCACTTGCCCCCTGGCATGTTTGGATGGCAAAAACAAAACACAGAAGCAAGAGAAATGAGCACAACCTTTGGATTGAAGCAAGCCTCCAACTTCCAATGGAAGCTGCTTCCCAGTGGCTCAACTTCTCAACTCTTGCCAAAGGGTGAGTGTAACAAGCTTGTTCCTTCCTCTCCTGCCAGAGCCTTCCCTGGAGAATGGCTGGTAGCTGCTTTTTGGAAGTCCTGCCTAAAAATAAATGCAGTGTTGCAGAGGCATTTGCAGAGGCAATTTGTATTCTGCAATGCTCTGTCTCACTGCCTGCTTGTCCCTCTCAGAACATTACCCACACCACAGAGAGGAGCAACCTTACAGGATGCTTCTGCACTTGCAGCCCAGAGGCCAAACAGTATCCTGAGCTGCAGCAAGAGGACAAGGGCCAGCAGGTGGAGGGAGATGATTCTCCTCCTCTGCTCTCCTGAGACCCCACCTGGAATATTGTGTCCAGTTCTGGAGCCCCTGTTCCAAGAGGGATATGAAAGTGCTGGAGAGAGTCCAGAGAAGAGCCAAGAGAATGATCAGAGGCCTTGAGCACCTCTGCTACGAGGACAGGCTGAGAGAGTTGGGGTTGTTCAGGCTGCAGAGGAGAAGGCTNCTATGAATATTAATTATATATATATATATATCCATAGGGAATGAAAATTATTCTGTTGGCCACAGACTTCCAGAAGGAAGACTTGGACCTGTTGAATAAACCCACAGGTTGCACCATCTAAAGCCAGTTGAGAAAGGTTGGTGCAATTCTCCCTCTGCCTAGACAACACCACCTGAGGAAAGAAGAAAATACAATGATCAAAACATCAGATGGGTTGGAAGGGACCTTTGAAGGTCCTCTAGTCCAAGCCACCAAAATGGGAAGAGCAGACTTTTCTCCAGGGGCCATGTTGTAGAGACATCACCCTCCAGCCCTGCTGCTTCTTCAAAGCTACCTGGACTGTCTTGGCCAAAAGGGTAACAGTGGAAATCCAGCAAGCAAAGGGTGAAGCAGAATCATCCCTTTCCTCCTTCTGGCTTGTAAAAGGCATGGCCTTGGGCCAAAGTGAGACAGAGTGTGGAGCAGGTATTTAACACCCAGTAAATCTTTACCTGCAGGAGGGAAAACTCCAGGCTTGAAACATTCCCTTGTTAATTTAGCTAAGTGTTGCAGTGACTAGAGCTGGAGATGCTTCAGGGCTTGCCAAGCCATTTGGCATGATCTGCTGTCCTCTCTTTTATCACAAGTGCAGCCTTTTTATTACTAGAGAGGCTATCAAATATTCCTTCATTTTACAGCTGCCCAAATATTCCTACATGCTCAGCTATCACAGCTAGAAGTGGAAAGATCTTCTCCCAAAGCTTGGCTGTACATGGGTGACTTGAAACCTCACTCTGTGGGAGATGACATAGCCTTGACATCATGATCTGGAGTAAATGTCTCTCCTTGGGCTATCCAGGCACTTAATGAGGTCCTTTCAGTTTGCCTCAACCATTTCATCTCTGTTGACCCATTTATGGTCCTGCTTCTCCTGGTGGCTGCTCCTCAAGTGCTGCCTGTTAAGGAGAGATTAAGCAGGGATGGATAGGAGCTGTGGAAGCATGGAAAGGTAGAGCACAGGAGCTCCTCAGGAGCAAGACTGATCTCAGTGGCAATGAACACTTCAGTGAGGTTCCTGTGCAACCTGCTCTAGGAGAACCTCCTCTGACAGGGAGGGTTGGACTAGATGATCTCCAGAGGTCCCTTCCAACCCTTAACACTTTGTGATTCTAGGAAGGGCTTAGCAAGTTGCCTGTTTGACTCCTCAGGCTGCTTTCCCATCAAAGCTGCAAGTATCTCTTCCACAGATGGTGCTGGTAGGTCCCTGTCTTTTAGCCCAATTCCCTATGCCTTCACCTCTCTGCTGAGAGGAAACACTTTTCACCTCCTCCAGCCCTTGGGCTCATTTTGATTCCCAAGCTTCAGCTCTCCCTTCCCCCTTCCTGGTTCTCTAATGAGACATCAACTCTCTGAAGCCATTTTCTTCCCTTCCTGATGCTTGCACTTCTCTTTCTTCTGGACACATCCCACCAAAGAAATTAAATACCCAGGAACTAAGCCAGAGGGTCATGTTCCTGTATTATCCAAGTTCAAAATCCTGTCTCACTTGCTATTTTTATGTTTTCTCTCCTTTTTCTCCCTCCTTCTTCCTTCTTCTTACTTCTAATGGCATCCTGTCTGGGACCAAACCCAGGGACAACCCTTGGACAAGGAAAGGAGTCAAGGGCATTTGACTTTATCTCATTGGCCAAACTGCACTACCAGCCTTCTCCTGAGAACAGGTGAAACCAATCTACAAATTCTTTTGCCCATAGAAAGAGCAAAGACTTAAGTAGAACAAAAGGAATGGCATTAAGAGCCAAGAAGTTGTTGCTGTGTGTCAGCATCCCATGCATCTGGGGGACTTCAAGCTGAAGGACACAACTTGGTGAGATATGTCATCAAGCCATCATGAAGGAACAAGAGGGCATGGACACTGCTAATTCAGTTTGGGTATCAGCCCAATCTTCAGCCCAGTTCTGCTTGTGCTCACAGAGCTATATGCACAAGGTTATGGTCAGATCATGTTCTTCAAGAAGCTTTGGAGCTCTTTGAAGGTAAGGAAGCTGAGCACACTCAACTTTTCTCACAGGTTAAGTTCTCCCTGAACCTGCACACAGAAATCAGAGCTAGATTTGGCCTAGTCAACCACCAAACCTCAGCTCTTCCAAAGCATATGTTGAGCTATTCTTGGGCACAGGGTCAACACTTGAAGCACAAAGTACAGACACTTGAGGTAAGTAGACAAAGAAGATATAGGACATAGATCTTGGTTGGCCTCATTCCATCTTGAGTCTCTGGGCCATGGCCCAGATTGTCTCTGCACCTCAGTTACAGCCTTCTTCTGCCCAGACCATGATCTCCATGAAGATCTAAGATTAAATGCCAACCATTAGGGCATGAGCCTAAGGAACAGGTTGCAGAGAAAAGCAAGGGTTCATTGCCCAGAGTGAGTTTACTGTCTGGAGTGCCTTGTTTAATTCATAGCTGGAAAATGCCCCAAGATCCCATCAATTCATGGGATGGGGATGTCCAAATTATCTCTAATTCTTATGACCTCCATCATCAAGAAACACATTTTCTCTCCCTTTTCCTGAGCCAGGCAGGTAAGGAGCTAATGAAGGGGATTCCACTTGGGTAGGTGTGCTGAGGTTTAGCACTCAATTTGGGCTGGCTGAGATGAGAAATGGATTTGAAATATTCCTCATTCTTTTGCCTATAAACCTTTTAATGCTTTCAAGGTTTTTTTTACCACCCATAGACCCTATGTTAGAGCCACCACTGCCATCAGCTTAACTCCTTCTGCTGCTTAACACAGGATGAAATGTCTCCACTAAAGACCATTGCCATGGAAACACTCCATTAAAAATGAATGTCTATAAATGGGCAGCTCATTTAATGGCACTTTATTATTACACTATGCCAGGATGGCTTCAGATTTAACCTTAGTTAATTCTCTGATCATTTGAAACAGCACATTTTTATTTGTATTTTAATATCAGCTTGGGTTTCTTTTTTTTTTCAAGAGCCAGAGAAAAAAAGGAGGTGAAAATCAAGAGTCAGGCCCAACATGGAAACAACCTGAACACCTCTATAACAAGGTCTGGTCTCCTCATTGATGGAAGTGCTTCAGAGAGTGACAAACTCTGTGGATTTTACCCCAAATCCATCACAGTTCTCATTTCACCCCAAAGTGCAAGGAGATAATGTTCACTAGAGCACAAGGACAGAGCATTCTGGAAATACTTCTGTCTTCTGTGCACCACTACAGGTTAGGGGTTGAAGGCAGAACAGAGAACTTGACCCTCCTGATCCCTCAGCTTCATACTAAATGTGACATCCATGGGATGGAATCCCTTGTTGGTCAGTTCAGGGTCACCTCTCCCATCCCCTCCTCCCTGCAGGTGCCACCTCTTCCTACTGCACTCCAAGGTGGGACACAAGATTTAGCAGTGACCTTGATCTGCACAGCAGCCTTGGTCTCCACCTTCCTGCAGCCCAGCCCTTGGTGGTAACTCTCCCCATGGAGTGTTTTCCCTGCTAGGAGCAGACACTGCCTGGGAGAACATGCTGCTACCTTCAGAAAGTGCAGCCCTGAGAAGAGACTGAGCTGAGAACTCAAATCCCTGAGCAGAATGAGCTCTGTTTTAGCCCAAAGCAGGAGACTCATATTTGTGTGTTTGTATCAAATGGACACACAGGAAGGTTAAGGCTAAAATATCTTTCATTTTACTTTCAATATAGTTAATTTGTTGGCATTATCCTGGAAAAAGAATCATGGACTTTGGCTGGTGTTCCTCAAAAATCACATCAGGCAACTTACTGCCCTCAAAGAGAAGAGGCACCAAAAGCTGTGGGAGCTGTGGGAATGTCCTCTCTGATTCACAAGCACATCCCTTCTGAAGATGTTTACCTCTAATTAGAAGGGAGGAATCAGAGGATCAGGATTTGGGGTCTTTAGACTTTTGGAAGCCAATAAATTTCTTTTTAAGGCAGCTGGAGGTGATTCTGGGCAACGAGCTCCAGGTGCTGTTTGCCCCCTGACCAGCAGCACATGCCCACTGACCAGAGGTGATATAAAAGGTGCAGTTGGAGCCTAGCATCTCCAACTCCTCATTAAAGCCACCCTTGATGCTAGCTCCTCATCAGGCTTCCTTCTTATTCCCAAATGCTCTCCAAGTCTCTATGCCTGGCTGTTTTCACTGGGAGCACAGGGTAAGTCTGAGTCAATATTTACTTTCCCCTAATTGCACACTATTAGTCCTCAGGGCAGCAGCTGCCTCAGGAACTGCAGTTTATCTTTCTGATGTTCTGCTACCCTGTAATTATTTGAAAGACTGGATGATAGGACAAATTTTCTTCCCTGAAAGAGTTGCTAGGCATTGGCCTAGGCTGCCCAGGGCAGTGGTGGAGTCACCATCCCTGCAGGGGTTTAAAAAACATCTTAGGGCCATGGTTTAGTGGCATGGTGGTGAGTTGGACTTGATGATCTTAGAGGTCTCTTCCAGCCTTCATGATTCTGTACTTTATAGAACAAGCTGGAAAGCACTGAAGTCTCCTCCTTTCCTGCCCTGGGTCTTACCTGCAGCCAGCTGCATGGGTACTGAAAGGTCTGTGGCTGTTCCCTCTTGTCTCCTTCCTTTTTTGGATGTCTACAGCCTGCATCTCTGCTCTCCCTCGATGCCTTTTTTCCCTGTCCTCTCTCCACCCTTGCATTAAATCCAAGGGACAGCTCAGTCCCTCCTCACCACATAGCAAGGGGCTCCCATTTCCCTCCTCTTCCTCAGTCATATCAAAGGCACAGGCATAAAAAATTCATAGCCACTAACAGCCCAATTGGCTCCAGCTTTATTATCTCATTTGCAAGTCATCTCTTTTTATTTTACTCTTTAATGGGCTGCTTTTGACAACCTGTGCAAAGAGGGATGAGGAAAAAGCAAAGCAGCACACCCATTAAAATAAAAAGGATTTATTGGTGGAATTGTTCTTTGCTGCCTCTGCTGCAGCCTCAGGTAGGTAGGTGATGGCTGAGGAAGAAGAGGTGGTGGCTAAGGTCTGTCCATGCATGACTTTTGACAGATCAGCTGAGCCTAGGAGACTGTGGGGACTGCAAAACAGCTGTGTGTGAAGTGTTCTGGGGTTCACAGGCTGTCAGGATATTGTAGCTGTATGTTGAAGCCCATAGCACTTGATCTGCTTTAGGCAGTTGGATGGGAGGTGCACAGCAACATGGATTTGGGGAGAATGAGCCAAAATTCTCAGGTATATGATGGCAAAAGAATAGGAAACTTGAATTTGTGGCCATAGCTGAAACAACAGTCAGCAGGGAGTGGCAGAGAACCATCAACCTCCAGCTCTTTCCATTGCTTTGTACTTCACAGAATCCTTAAGGTTGGAGAAGACCTCTAAGATCATCAGGTCCAACCATCAACCTCTCACCACCATGCCACTAAACCATGTCCTTAAGTTGACATAAATAATAAGTCAACATCCCTTGGGCTGAACTCTCTACAGGTCACCCCCAGAGGTGGGATGAGGCTCTAGGTCCTTGCACTGATGACAAATTAAGTTCTCCTGCCCAGTGGGGCAGCTCTGGCACTAATAATTGCAAGGTTCTGCTTTAGAGCAGCCCAAAACCTGAGGTCAGCTCTTGCTCAGCACACATGGAGGGAAATCCAGACTCAGTTCTGGTTTGTTAGGTGCTTTCATACATGAACAGAGAGGTCAACCCAGCAGGTGACTGAAAATCTGGATGTTCTCAGTACTGCAGAATCAAAGCCTGCCCACAAAATGTAGAAAACCTCCTGAACTGTTTCCCCAGCTCTGTAATGAAGCTAATTTACTGAGACACCCATTTGTGGATTAGGGTTTGTAAATCCTTAAGGAGGTTGCTCTGGTGGCTGCAGAAGGCTGGGAAGGTCTAGGCTCATAGATAGGGCAGGAGAAAGAGGGTGAAGGAACCAGGACCCTACCAAAACATTTCTACCCTTGTGAGAGCTTCAGGTGCAAGATATTCTGCTCCAGTTTCAAAGCTACTGTCTAGAGCTCCTCCATTTCTCCTGCTCTACAGCAGCAATAACAACATCTTATGCACCAGGGGAGGTTCAGCTTGGATATTAGGCAGAATTTCTTCCCCCAGAGGGTTCTCAGGCATTGGCCCAGGCTGCCCAGGGAGTTGGTGGAAGTGTTCAAAACACATGGAGATGTGTTGCTTGGGGCTGTGGTTTACTGGTGACTTCTGTAGTGTTGGGTGGGTGGTTGGACTGGATGATCTCAGAGGGTTTCTCCAACCAGAATGACTCTGATTCCAGAGTAATAACTTGGTGTAATGAGGCATCTTCTTAATTTGGTTTCTCCCTCAAGCTGGTGGCTTCTGGAGGACTAGAGGGTGATAATTGTCCACCCTGTATATCTTCTAGGAGCCAATCTCTTGCCTTGGAGTAGCCATAAAACCTACAAGTGACCATGAGAATGGCAACTCAGGCAGTGTAGGAGAAGCCATTGAGGTCTTCATGTCTCTTGATCCTTAGTGGACTGCCTCTGCAGACACTCACCCAGAATGAAAGATGATGAACAACAAGGGAGGTGTGGAGGGGGAAGAAAGTCCCTGTGCAGGCAGCTACTTAGCTCTATTGCAGCTCTCTCCTCAAAGCATGGATTGGGACCATTTGTTTCCTCTGTAACGTCACCATTGACATTTCATTGTTACCAACCTCCCTCCCTCCTAAATGTCTCTCTCTTTCAGGGAAATATTAACTGTGCTTGAGAGTTTGTTTACCTCCCTGGAGCTTTGAGACTGGGAAATAGGTTTGGGAGGAAGTTTGCTGTGTTTTTCTCTACTAATAGTGCAGGCCTGGGGAGGGATCTCTTCTTTTCATCATGTCAGCTCAATGCTGCCTGGGAAGTCATAGTCATAGAATCCTGATGGTTGGAGAAGACTATCAAGTCCAACCATTAACTTCACACTACCCTGCTCCAACAGGGTCACCTCCAGCTGCCTTGGCAATCTCTCCACACAAGGAGACTCCACAGCCTCTCTGCAAAGCCTGGGCCAGGGCTCCAACACCCTCACTCCAAACAAGCTTCTCCTCCTGCTCAGCTGCAACCTCCTGGCTTCCAGTTGGTGCCCAGTGCTCCTTGGCCTGGCCCTGGGCACCACTGAGCAGAGTCTGGCCCCAGCCTCTTGCTCCCAGCCTTCAGCTCTTGCTCAGCATTGAGCAGCTCCCCTGTGGGGCTGCTCTTCTCCAGGCTCAGCAGCCCCAGGGCTCTCAGTCTTTCCTCCTGCCAGAGCTGCTGCAGTGCCCTCAGCATCTTCCTAGCCTCCACTGGACTCCCTCCAGTAGATCCCTGATGTTCATTTGGTAATAAAAATTAAATAGATAAAAGCATTTACTTTTATTTCCTATTTCTAAAGACAAAAACTCAAACCCATCCTATTCCTTCATCCAGGGAAATGAAACCCAACAGTGTCCTGAAATGGAGATGACAGCACTCACCTTTCCCCACCAGCAATGTTTCCCTTGGGGTTACACCTCTGCAGGTCATGAAACACCTGGAGATGTTCCTGTGCCACCTTCTCTAGGTGACTCTGTTCTGGCAGAGGAGTTAGTCCAGATGATCTCCAGAGATCCTTTCTAATCCATAACATCACTCTGTGAGTGAACCTAGAAGCAAAGACCAAAGTTTGGGTTGATTCTTGCCAAAGCACCATCCAAAGTCAACTTCCATGGCTGCAGGGATCTGTAAAGCCTTGATGCACAGGTACTAAACTATTCTTTCTTGGAGCTGGAGATGTCTTAGGAGAAGAAATGGAATTTGCACTAAAAAAAACCCAAACCCAACCCCAACACTGTAAACAACTCCTGCAGGACTGGCAATGTCACTACTTGTGCAGTCAGGGTATTGAATTCCTGTGTACTCCCACAGGCATTTGCCTTTGACTGATGTTTCCCACAGCTGAATACAATGTTTCAAGCCATTATTCACACTATTTTACTCAAGTATTTTTACTTAAGCAAGCTCTTCTAATCTGATAGCATTGACCCAGGCTGCCCAGGGAAGGGATGGAGTCACCATCCCTGAAGGTGGTCAAAAAACCAGGTAGATGTGGTACTTAATGACATGGTTTAGTGGCATGGTGGTTGGAATTGCTGATCTTGAGAGGTCTTTTCCAACCATAATGATTATGATTTAAGAACAGGTGAATTCTTGCACTTATATTGTGACTAACACCTACCAGGAGGAGTAAAACAGATTAAACCCCATCAAACACACAGACCTTAAGGAGCTGCTGGTGGATAATCATCAATGGATGGAAAAAGCAAACTAAAAAAAAGCTGCCAGGAGCTTCTGCAGGGATTGCTTCCAACCATGACATTATTTTCAGCAGGTTGCCAGAGGCAAGGGTGAATTTACTGGTGGGAAAATGTCTGAGGAGGTGGTTAAGGGCTTGTTACAGGAGAAGCATGAGGACCTGCTTGACGTTCAGATATGTTGTACAGCTAAATGGGAAATGTGGGTGGCCCATGGGATCAAAAGATGGAGGTTAAGCATATGGACAGGTGGTGTCTAAAAAGCATCTAGATGTGGTCCTTAGGGCCATGGTTTAGTGGCATGAGAGGTTGATGGTTGGGCTTGATGATCTTAGAGGTCTCCTCCACCCTGAATGGTTCTGCGACTCTTCTCTGCTTCTGAGGTTGCTTTTGCTCTCTGATGGGACAACAGCCCATGTCCCACAGCCAGGTCAAGAAGTCTTAGGTGATCTGTGGAGGTGTGAAGAAAGAGTGAGCAGGTGAAAGGGACTCTTCTTCTTCATGGATGTCAATCTTCTTCCTGCTGGGGTTGTGCATACACTTGGCCAAGGGTTTGAAGACAACCAGCAGACAAGAGATGTGGTTTTGAAGCCTAGAGAAAATGCCCTGCAATACATGGCCAAATTGACCTGATTTCTTCTCATCTTAACGTGACAAAGAGGTGACACAGCCACAGATCTCTCCCTCTTTAGGTGGTTGTGTCTCTCCAACTGAGCCACCTTCAGTATTGCCTTCACCAAGCAAACAAGGCAGAGCTCCTGCTTTTGCAGACCACACAGAGCTCTCTAAGTGTTGCTCAACTACCCTGGGATGAAGTGGAAGAGAACACAGTGTATTAGCTAAACCCATTCATCAACTGATTACAGCCCAAATTAATTTGTAGGTATAATCACATCCTACCTGTCAAAACACAAAGCAGATGTTTCAGTGCAGAGGGAGTCTGCTGGGATTCTTATCATGGGATGTGAAGGGGAAGCATGGGGAGATGGCAGCCTCTCATTGGGTAGCTTCTCAGGTGAAAAATTAATCCTGAGCAAACACACAATGAACTTTTCCTCCTCTCAACTTGAGCTCAGCCAATTTAAATTATAGATTGCCAAACCCAAAAGTTGAGGATGTTGGTGATATTGTTTCTGACTTGTCACTATTTATCAGGCAAGTAAGTGCAGTGTGACATCTTCTTGACAAAAGTAGCTCTCCAGAGGCAGCAGAAAGCAGATTAGGATGTGTGCATCCCTAAGTCTCCATGGCTGCAGCTGTAGTGGGAGGAGGGAGGTGGTGATGTGTGGAGCTCTGTGCAGAAGATCTCTACTGTCCCCAGTTTAGTTTTCCTTCTGCTTTATTGCCTTTTGGTTCTCATCCTCCATTTAAAAATGATGAGCAATATCTTAGAAGCATAGAATGGTTTGGGTTGGAAGAGAACTTTAAGATCATCAGGTCTAATCATTAACTCAGCACCAGCAGGTCCCTACTAAACCCTGTGCCTCAGCACCACATCTCCACATCTTCTGAACCCCTCCAGGGATGGTGACTCCAGGGCAGGCTGGACCAGGGCTTGACAACCTTTTGGTGGGGAATTTTCTTCCCCAATATCCAACCTAAACCTCCTTAGGTGCACCCATGAAAGAGAGTAGAAAAAGCCAACACCACCTAGATGTCCCACAACATCTAGAAGTCAGTAGTCAGACCCACAGAGAGGAGAGGGAGAGGAGAGGAGTGACCTAACACTTCTCCATCATTCAGTGGTGTCTACTGAACTTCTCCCTGGATTGCTAGCTTTGACTAGGACCTTTTCCTTCAAACAGCTACAACTAGGTGAGCTGAATCCTACTTAGCTGGTCTTGTTCCTCCCTAACATTTGACATCTATATCCTTATGGAATAAAAGACCTTTTCAGAGGGGGTTTGGCTGTGTGGAATATTCCACAGACCTCCTGCTGCAGCTTCATGATGTGAAGTTCAGATCCTTCATCTTGCAGCATCTGCTGCAGTATTTTAATGTGAAACTAGACATCACTTTCTTCTGATGATTTGCAAAAACAAAAGTAACAGGAGCATGAGATGGAAAATTTTATGTTCTCAGAGCTAGTGGCTTTAAAAATATAAGCAGGGAAGTTTGTCTGGCCAAGCTCTATGTGAAGTGAGAACATTTCACTGTTATCAGACAAGTTGCTAAATGACCTTTAAGTTCTTCTTTTTTTCCCCCCCTTTTTCCTCAGCAAAGCACATTTAACTCTGCATAGATTCCTGACCAAAAAAAAAGCCTCTATTTAATAACTACATTTTCCAGCTCCTGTGCTTTTGGCCCCAGGTGACTCCAAAGTAGAATCTCCTAAGTGCAGGGAGGTTAGTCACAGCCATTTTAGACCAAAGCCTTGGAGAAAAGAAGATTACTCACCAGAGGTGAAAACTAACCTGAGGGCACTGAGTCTCTAGTGGAGTAGAGCACATGAGCTGACTTTTTGCTCAGTGTTATTATTACTGTCCTTCACTCTTTGGCTTCAGCTTTTGCTGTTCCCATAACCCTAACTTTCCCCATGCCATGGATGACAGTGACCTCCACATCTACATGGGATTTCTCTAGTTACCATGGCATGAGTTGCAGTGATCCAAGGACCTTTTCCAGTCTCCTTTCCAAGGACAAAGCTGCCTCTGTAAGACATAGAAAATGGGTCCTAGAGGTCCTAAAGTTGGTGGGAGATACAAGTTCTCAGCTCAACCCTCATTATGCCAGGTCTTGCCAGCTTTCTGCCACTTCATGACATCCATGCCATGAAACTTCTAAGCTTATCCCCTGCCATCATTTTTGCTTCTGCTCTTGTTGCCATTTTCTCATGACCTACTTGTCCCAAGCCAACTTGGCAAGGAGGGAGGTGACACTGCCCAGATACATGAGGTCAAGGAATATTGCAATGCACACAGAGCAGGATCTCTTCTTTCTTCAGGTCTCTTCTGCCATAAACATAACCTTTCTTCACCAGGCATGGTGAGTTACAGGATGCCCATGTTGGGTTGTGTGTCTGGAGGTTCATCACCATCCACACAAAGGCCCAAGGGAAGCCAGAGGAACATCAGTAGGCTAAAGAGCTCAGAGGGAGGATCCTGAGCTGGCTGCTCCTAAGGTTTGGAGGGGAACAACTCATCTTTTGTCCCAGATGGGAAACCCAGCAGCTTGTAGACTTCTAGGTGATGGCATAAAGGCAATAGCAGTCATTATGGGATGCAGGCAGAAGAGCATTGGGGGTGTTCTGGGATGTTCTTGATGGGATTGTGAGAGCATGAGAGGCTTACTCAGGGTTGTTAAGGAGAAGGACCAAAAGCAGATGAAGTGAGGGATCAAGATGAATTGAGTAGAAGGAAACAAGGGACATGAGAAGGGAAAGGGGACAAAAGAGGCTGCTCTGGTGTAAACAGGCTGCTGGGCAGGGTTGATCTGGTCAACTCCTGTCCCAATCCCTACAGACTGTGTTACACACATTTCCAGCTATCTTCTGGGTGAGTGCCCTCTCTGCTCTTGATGAGATGTGAACTGCAAGTTGAAGTGGCTGGTGAGCAGGAGGAGAAGTATGTATTAAAGAAATGAAGGTGTCCTCCTAGCTTACCTTTTCCTTATCCACCCAAGGTGTCCTCTCATAAAAGAGGTTCCCCTCATGGTTTTCTTCTGCTCTCTGAGGTGCTGAGCTTGACCTCCTGAGCTGGACTGTTGCACACAATTAGGCCAAGTGGGATCTTACCAGTGCCAAAGCAGCCTTGTCTCCCCATCTCCTCTGTCAATACCTTATCAAAGCCTCTCTGGGTCTGTGCTCAGATCTCATTTCCTCTGACAGTTCCAGAGGCTGAGCTCTGAGAGGAGAGGACAAGTTATTTGTCTGATGTTCCCCAATGCACCAGCTCCCTCCTAGCCCTCTTAGCTTCCCTCTCGTGCTGCTGCCTACATTTTGCCAGGTGGCAGAACTCTTCTGGAGTGACATCTTCATTCTTCTCTCAGTTGACATTCCCCAGCTTCAGCACAGAAGATTACCTCTGTTACCAGCAGGATGCTTAATCCCTGTGTTCCTTATCTAAGGAAGATGAAGAGCTTAATGAGGCTGTCACTGCTCTCTCTTGCTAAGCTGTCAGATCTTCAGAGCAGAGCCCAACTTCCCTCATGCCAACGTTGGGTGACTAACACACTGCAGTCACAACTGAGTTGATGCCTTTGGGTGATGTTTTCATCCCCATTCAGCTACAGCAGGGAGGACAGCAGAAAGCATTTCAGAGTTTCCAAGGGATCTTCAATGAAAACAGGGGATGAGAAGCTCTCTTGACTTATCTCCCATAGAATCATTCTGGTTGGAAGAGACCTCTGAGATGATCCAGTCCAACCATCCATGCTCTCCACCAGACCATGGCCCCAGGCACCACATCTATGTGTCTGAGGAAGGTATGGGCAGTAGTTTGAACTCAACAGGAAAGCTGAGCTCAAAGAGAGTGGAAGAGCCACCAATTGAACCAACATCTACTCTTTTCACTGCTGTGATAGTTTTCCTTGCAGAGCCCTGTGTCACAAGAGAAGAAAAGCTTCTCCTTAACAACCTTCTCTTTTCCAGGCTGAACAACCCCAACTCCCTCAGCCTATCCTCCTAGGGGAGGTTCTCCAGTCCTCTGATCAGTAAGGTTGGAAAAGACCTCAAAGATCATCAAGTCTAACCATCAACCTATCACCAAGATGCCCCTAAACCACATCCCTAAATCCAACATGTATACATCCCTTTCCTCTGCCCTTTTCTCCTCCTGCTTCTCTTGTGCTGCTCCCCCACAGCCCAGGCCACTTGCAAGATCAACCTCCCTCCATTCTGGAGCAGTTCCCACCTCTGCTGTCACCTTGATACTGTTCCCACCACCAGAATTCACAGTGACAAGACATTTGAACAGTGCAGTGTCTTGAAATCAGTGACTTGAAGGGGCTTGAAGTGGTTTCACCACCAGCTTTGAAAGAGAGATGATTTCTAAGGCACTAACACCCTCTCCTGGCTACTGAGCTGCAAGGAAGGACCTGAGATCTCCCCAGTCATCAGCTTGTTTCAAAAAGGGCAACCATGCATGCAAGGACCATGGCAAAGCAGCTCTCCTGAATACATCAGGAGAAGATCCTGAGATGCTGGCACAAGAGAAGTAATTGCTTAATACAGCAAGGAAATCATTCAGTCCTAGAGGCTGTTTAGACTTTCTGTATTTCATTGTTTTGCTATTATTTTATTTGATGCCTAAAAAGACATAGAAGGAAGAGAGAGAAAGCAATAATAATGGCATTACCTAAAAGAGGAGCAGATCAGAACATGCTGATCCATCAGCCAGGACAGAAGACAAGATGACAGCAATGTGGAGTCCAGGGAAGCTGTGTTGAACATTCTTCTCTAATGGGAAAATCTCACCTTGCTAATGAGACATCTAAAGGGAAATGGACACTCAGAACTCAAGTCTACAACCCAGAGTAAAACAAGCTTGAGTCTGCTTCCAGCTAGGGGCTTGTAGGCATTTCAATGGGCATTTGGGGTCGTGGTAAGAAGTAGTCTGTTCACAGGCTAGGGCAAGAGGCCATGGCTTTAAACTGGAAGAGCTTTAGATTAGATGTAAGGAAGATGTTCTTCACTCTGAGGGTGGTGAGACATGGGATGAAGTTGAGTCAGGGGAGGTTCAGGCTGGAGACTTTCAAGATCATCCAGTTCTAACCCCCCTGCCTGCCAGGGACACCTCCCACTCTAGCAAGTTGCCCACAGCCCCAGCCAGCCTGGCCTTCAAAGCTGCTAGGGATGAGGCTTCCACAGCCTCTCTGGGCAACATGTGCCAGTGTCTCCCCACCCTCACAGGGAAGCCATGCCCATGCCATGTATGTCCCATGTTTGGGCTGGGGCAGAGCATGTCCCTGTCACCATGGGCCACATGCCCACGCCATGTGGGTCCCTGTTAACCCCAGGCTGGAGGTGCTGCCTGTTGCCTGAAGACCTTTCCAGCATGTTCCTGGATCTGCAGACTCTGTAGGGAGTGAATGGCCAAACACCAGCAAGATGTTTCCAGCTGTCATCATCTCCAGTTAGGATGCTGCTGCCCTGCCTCTCGTTGGCTGATGATTTATTAAGAGCTATTTATGCCTCAGCCAATATTTCCTTCTGTTCTCCTATCTATTTGCAGTGTCCTCTGCAGCTCCACTACACTGCTTTGATTTATGATTCATGCTATTTTATTTTCTTCAGACTTCTGCTAGATTTATTTATGTTGCCCTGAAGAGCTGATTTGCAAATGCACCAGCCCCAGCATCTTCAGCCAGGCCTCCTCCCTGCTTGCTCTCAAGATCAAGCTCTTCCTTTGGAATAAGTCACAGCTTTTAGGGAGAGAAATCAATCTGCAGGAAACTTTTTCATCTCAGACCCAGGGTGGAGGTCATTAGTTAGCATCTCTCACCTGTTAATGGGCAGAAGTCAGCTTTCTGCAGTGTTTCTGGTAATAAGCAAAGGTCTAATGAAGGCAGTAAAACAATAAATCTGTTGCAAATGAGTTTATTTAAAGGGGGATGCATGGTTATCTGATTTTATTAGAGTAAAATAGATGTGTAGACTTGGGAGGGAAAAAAAACCATCCCTGTTTCTGTTGTCTCACATAATATGCAAACCAAACCAAAGCCTAAAACATAAAACCAACAACAACACAACCAAAGCAAACCAACAAACCCTTGTTGTCTGAGCTGGAAAGAAATTCTAGGCCACTGAGAGCAGAGAAGCAGCAAAAACTCATTCCCTGCAGCTATTTCCTTCTGTAGATCTGGAGTAGTTTAAATATTCTAAGCAGCAGCTCCCCTTTCCCTCCCTCTCCTCAGCCTTGGGGCTATTTCCACTCTGACTCTATCTGTCTCCTTTCCTTTTATGCCATTTGAGAGCTGCTCCCCAGTTCCATCATCTTCTGGGATGTCTTTGGCTCTGATGAGGAAGTCTTGGAGGGTTATCAGTGGGGTTTGCACCATGTGGGTCTCCACCACAGTGCACTTATCTGACCAGTTCTTAACTCAAGATGAGATCTGTGTTGCACTGAGGACTTGAATCAATATTCCATGCTGGAGAGAGTACCCCCACCACAGAATCATTTGGGTTGGAAGACACTTTTAAGACCTTCAGGTCCAACCATTAGCTCAACACTGCTTGGTCACCACTAAAGCATGACCCTCAGCACCATCTCTCCACATCTTTCCAGTCCTAGGGATGTTGGTCTTTGCTTGGATGATCAGGGGTGTTGGAAGGGTCTCTTGTTTCTCCTGGTGCCTTGGCACGGTTGGGCTTCTTGCAATCTCTATTACCCTATGCCAGGTGAGAAGACCAGAACATGGAGCTTGTGCTGGGTATGGCTACTGCTCATCTTCTACTCCTGGGACTCTCCATGGAGTCAAAACATTTGCCTGCTTGAGAAACACTTCTGGTACTAAACTAAAGAGAAGTTATGCCAATGTGCCCCCACGAATCAGAACAGCACTTGATCTTGACCTGTTCCTTCCTACCACACAACTTCAGAGCTCTTGAACCTCTGGTTTCCACTTCTCCCACTCCCATCAGCACCAAGAAGCTCCATGCTGCCCTACTTTATGCTTTCCTGATGGCTCCTACTGACTGACTTTGCCTACTGAGCAGCTCAGCTACACTCCCAGTCTCTGGCTATCCCTTTGCAAACCCTTGTTCATTCTTCTCACCTCCAGCAGGTGACAAATGATTGTGTCATCCTTTCCACTCCAGGGTCCTGATCTGGGTGACAAAGAGTTTCTGATCTCACCCTCATTGTTCATCTCTTAACTCCCCTTAATCTCAATCAGCTCAAGGTGTCAACAGCACTCCTTCAAAATCACTTATCACCAAGGGAATGTATTTGGAATTAATCAGAGACAATTGGAGGTGTTTATTAAAGCAGCCACAATCTCAGCTTGACCTTGCAAAAAGATTTCTGTTTCAAACAAACAAACAACAACTTGTTATTTATTTATTTCCTTCCTTCTACTTTTACTTCTTGATTTCTTTGCCTTTGCCTGATGTGGAGTTGAAAAAACTTTTCATGAAGGAACCCAGAAAGGTGAAATCAGCTGCTGCCCTTCAAGGGAACTGCCAGTGACAAATTCTCCTTCACAGACTTGACCTTTTCTCTCTCTCCTAGAGAGAAGAACACACAAACCTTGCAGGAATCACCTGGCCAAGCTGCAAAAAAAGGTCATCTTGTGCTAGTTTCCTTCCCTAAACCTCCCACTCTCAGACAGACAGGAGAAGAAAAGTGACAAGACCAAGGTCACAAAGAAAAGTTTCTCTGTTTCTTACTTCATTTCCAACCATCAGCAAGACATGGTTGACTCTGGCAATGTTCAAGGCAAGGTTGGATGGGGCCCTGGACAAGCTGGTGTGGTGGGTGCCATGGGCAGGGATGACTTGCTGATGCTGAAGATGTGCTACTAAAGCTGGGATGGATTTACCAAGAGAAACAGAGAGTGCTCTTGGGAGCAGAGAGCCAGGCTTCTGCTATCTCCCTCTTCAGGTGAATGTTTACATGAATTAAATATTCAATACTATTAAGTATTAAAGAATAATGAATATTAAAGAATATTTGCAAAGGGATACTCTCTCTGACAGCTCAGTAATCAGAGCATAGCTCCTAACTGCCTTGCACCCAGCTCTGGATGTGAGCTCTGACTACTGAGTCCTTCTGCAGAAGTCAAACCTCTCAGCTCAGTGACCACCATCACTGCTTTTAAAGCTCATTTCCCCCCCTCTTTTCCATTTACCTAAGCCTAAGCAATTCAGAGCTGTTCCAGATTTGAATAACCTCAATTCATTCTGCCCCCATCATTCACTGCCCTGGTCTATATCCATCAGGAAGATGTTCTGCCACGTTCAAAGGAAAAGCAAAGTGAAAATCAACTCTGTTGACTCTGCTGGGAACCACTGCTGCTTTTGAAACCTCCTCAGCATCTGCAAAAGGCTTGTGTGTTCCTGGGAGTGTAGAAAGGTTTTCCAAGCTGCCAAGTATCTCCCTGTCAGCCAGAGACGATTAAGCATCTCTTGTTAGCAGCTCTCTACTGCTAGGAGAACTTCAGTGCAAGGCAGAGATCAGCTCTCTAAATGAAGTAGCAGCTTGAGCAGAGCCACTGACCTCATGCTTCCAAACTCATTTCTCCTTTAATCAGGCTTGGCAGAGGTGATTGGCTCTCCCAGGGAGATATCTGAGCCTCAATCACTGCCATTCACCATCCCCTTACCTCCTCATCTCTCCTCCTCCATCCAAGGGCTCATCCCTTCTCCTGTTCAAAGTTCTGCTCATCAGTCAAAGAGGAGAAGATGGCTGCAAGCTCCTGATTGCACTGTGGGCAGAAAATTAGGAAGTCTTACCAAATCACTGGCCCAGAGGACAATATAGAACATCCTACAGAAAAATGTCCTTTGTCCTGCTAGCAGAGGGTTTGCCAAACTCCATAGAACCACAGAATGTCCTGACTTAGGAGGAACCCCCCCAGGATCATGGAGTCCTGCTCCTGTCTATGCAGCCTCTGCCAGGGTTGACAGCCCTTTCCAGGAAGAAATTGACCCTCATGGCCAACCTGAACCTCTCCTGAGGCAACTTGAGGCTGTTTCCTCTTGTCCTATCACATGTCCTTAGGAGAAGAGCCCAACTCCCACCTGGCTCCAGCCTCCTCTCAGGGAGTTGGAGAGAGTGAGAAAGTCTCCCCTGAGCCTCCTCTTCCTGAGACTGAACAACCCCAGGACCCCCAGCTGCTCCTCATTGTTCTCCAGCCTTGTAAGATGATGAAGAAGGGAGAAAGAAATGAATGTTATAAACTTCAGTGTCTAGGCTTGTTGGAACAAAGAAGTCCAGGCTTAGAAGCCAGTAGTAAACTGCTGGATTCCCTGAGCATGACCACAACAAACATCATCATTAAAGCAGGCAGGATGGGAGGAGGGTGACCCTGAAAGCATCTTCCATGCTGCAACAGCTGTAAGAGGAGCACTGGGCTATCTGGACCAGTGGCTACATCATGTTCACCATCAGCTGATGCTCCAGGAGCTATCTTTGGGAGCTCACAGAGCAGCTCTGCTGCATCACAAGCTCTTTGCTCCTTGGCAAATGGACTGTGCCCTGGAGATGTATAAATTAACCCATGAGCAGCTTTTATTTGCACACAGCTATTCTGCTGGACTGAGCAAATTAAAAGTTTATGTATGTATTGGAGCTGTCTCAGTTGGACCTATCCTTCACCAACCTCATTTGCATAAGTCAGAGGTTGTAATGACTTACTCAACTAAGCATACCCAGACAGTTAATTACTTTTTTTTCCCCCTCCCCTTCTTCTTCTTCAAATGAAATGCCAAAATTATTTGCCTGCAGAGAAAGGCAATTGCTCACCCAAAGCAGCCTAGGATGCTGTCAGCTTTAAAACAATTAGTAGGAAATTCATTTGCACAAGACTGCTGAACCATATGGAGTGAGCAACCTGAAGCAGGATGTGACCACATGCAGCAGCTCAAGGGGTAAGTCCACTTCTCTCCCACCTCTCACCAGGAAATGCTGTAGTGAGCCTCTGGTGTTAACACATCCCCAGTGTCACAGGGACAGCTGGACTGATGTCCATGACTTGCTCTGCTATGGCAAAGATGAGCTGCCTCCTAAGTTGGAAAGGGACCTTCACCATCATCAAGTCCAACTGATGAAGTTTCTAAGCTTCTTAGCACTCCAGGAGAACATCCAAAACCAAAGCTGAAATTCAACCTTTCTAATCCATAGGAAATTTCCCATTTGCTTAAGGAGGAAAATTAATTCCAGAGTGAAAAGCAGAATGTCACAGAGCTGCTGCCAGGAGGCAGAACTGTCCCAGCCCACTCCTCCCTCGAGCATTTTCCAGTTTAGGCTTAAGAACCTCAGCCCCATCACCCCACCTCAGCCTCTTCAGTGCTTCCTACAGCTCCCAGCTCCTCAAGGGACTATGCCAAGTCTTCAGAGATGAAAAACCAACCTCTCCAGCTTCCATCTGCCCTCCAAAAACATCAACATATTGAAAACACCCAACACAAGTTATTAAAAGGGAATAGTAAGAGGTGAGAAAGCTTTGCTTTTGTCTTTGTGTGGCAGGGGAACCATAACTGAGTCTTCCTCCTGTCTTTGCCAAGAGCTTCCTGCAGACAGGATTTACTTTGGACCTCTCCTAGAAGTGACTTCACCCCAGGGTTGTCTCTTAGTGCTGTTCAGGCATCTCAGAAGCTGGCAGCTCCCTTTTGGAATGGTGTTGGCAACCTTAGCATTCTCTCCAGAGAATGTTTTCATGTTGAGGAATAGGCAAGATGATTTCAGGTTTGCCACGCTCTCAGAGGATGGAAATTGTTCATTTATGGCCTCAGACAAAGAGCAGCCAAGTGAATGAAATTACTCTGGTTGACTTCAGAGTGGTTTTGATCCAAGCCCTGAATCACAGAAGCTATAATTGAGGCTAATCAAAAAGTGGCTTTTGTTTGAGCAGGAATGTTTAGAAGCTTTCAGAAATGCTGTTTCCAGAACATAATTGGTGTTTCCTCTGCTTCCTCTCATTGAGACTTTGATTTAGTGCCAGAAATCCTCTAGAACAGGCTTCTTCCTGAACCTAGAGAACTGAAACTCCAGCTCAGGGTTGACAGGATGATTGAATGGCACCAGAACTTGGTCAGTCAGATACTCTGGATGTGGTTTGCTTTGGCCACCTTCCCTTATGGACATATGTCTTCATTCTGGAGCACCTTGAGGACTTAGAATCCTAGAACTGTCAGAGTTGGAAGGGAGATTCAAGATCATCTAGTTCCAACCCCCTGCCTGCCAGGGACACCTCCCACTAGAGCAGGTTGCCCACAGCCCCAGCCAGCCTGGCCTTAAAATCTCCCAGGGATGAGGCTTCCACAGCCTCTCTGGGCAACCTGTGCCAGTGTCTCCCCACCCTCACAGGGAAGAACTTCCTCCTCAGATCCAATCTAAATCTCCTCTCCTCTAGTTGGGATCCATTCCCCCTAGTCCTATCCCTACCTGACCTCCTGAACAATCTCTCCCCAGCTTTTCTGTAGACCCTTCAGCTCCTGGCAGGCACTAGAAGGTCTCCTGGGAGCCTTCTCTTCTCCAGCCTGAACAACCCCAACTCTCTCAGCCTGTCCTCATAGGAGAGTTTAAGTATTCCATGTATGGCTGACAGAGAAAGCTGCCAATAAAACTTTCTCCTACATTACCATCAAGTACTTTTCTTATCTATAGAGATAACTTTAGTGTGCTCCATGGTGCTAGAGAAGTGACAGAATTAACTCTCATATTTCATTTTAACTCCCTCCTGTTAGCAGAGGCAAACTGTAAGGAGATAAAAAGAAATGTTTTTAAGAACTTTGTGGTTTTCCTAGTTGGATTTTGTTGCTGTGGTAGTTTTGTAGTCTACACCTGATCTAGTCATGGAGCTAGAGCTCTTTGATTCCTAAATCATGTAGAAAATGAAGAGGGTTAATAATAGCAATCATCTAAAACATAACCAAAGGTTCACCTCATTGAACAGATGAAACTGTTGTCTTAAAAAGAACAAGCTGGAGCTATGGAAATGGAGAAATGTCCTCAAAAGGTCATCATGGACCTTCAAGGAGGACCACAACCATCCTGGTGATCATGAGCATCACCATCTCTGAGTGACTGAACCCATCCCAGGATGCCAGCAGCTTCTTCCCAACCCAGAGCTGATTTCCACCCTGAACTTGCTCTTCCTTGATCCTCCACCTCTGTGTCACCTCCTTGCTTTCTAGTGTATTAATGGCTTTGTCAGGCAGGATGATTCATGCCAGAGGAAGGCATCAGTTTGAGAATGCATAGATCAAACCCAAGTGCCAGCTGTGAAGCACTGGATGAAGAGGCAAGAGAAATCAATAGGTTATTGCAATGGTGATTGGAGGAACTGATTGGGTTTTAATCATTAGCTTATAAATCCAAAGGCTCAGCTTAAGGGCTGGCTATCAGGCAGGAGGGGAAAGAGGAAAAATCAATGATTCTGGTGACTTGGTTCTCAAGTCACACATGGTCACAGCTCAGGCATAATCCTCCCCTCATAAATTAAGGTTCTTAGCACTCCCAGGAGGGAGAGGGATGGACACTGTGGTGGAGAATGGACATGTTTCCAGGCTATGTGTATCTTTGGGTCCTTCTTTGGGGTCACCTAGGGCCTTAACATCAGAGAGAAGAATAGGACAATCCCATACCCACAGAATCACAGAATGGTAGGGGCTGGAAATGACCTCTGGAGATCATCTAGTCCAACAACCCCTGTCACATCAAGCTCACCTAGAGCAGCTTGCACAGGATCAGCTCCAGGTGGGGTTGGAATGTCTCCAGAGATGGAGACTCTACCACCTCTCTGGGCAGCCTGGGCCAGGGCTCTAGCACCCTCAGAGAAGTTCCTCCTTATGTTTAGATGGAACTGCCTATGAATAACCCATGCTCATCCAGCTCACCTTCCTGCTCTCACAGCTCCTGGGCTGTCCCAGGTCTCCCATCCTCATGGCACAGACTTGCCAGGCAGTGGCTAATTGAGATTCCCAACGAGTCCTTCTCCTCCTCATTTCACATTCATCTGCAGTCTCTTCCTTTCCAAACTCATTAGTGGCATTTATCCTCATTGCAGTGAGGAGAAGCCACACAGGTAAGATATACAGATGGCATCTTGTCTGCAGGGAATTGATACAACCTGCAAGATGCTGAGGAGCTCAAAACTCCTGCAGTAAATGATCTGGGAAGGGGAAGAAAGGCAAAAAGCTGCTGGAAGTCAGGGCTGGCTCTTGGGAAAGAGTCAGGCAGTCTCTGAAGGGGCAGAGGGGAAGCTGAAGAGAGCATTTCACCCCTGAAAACGGCCAGAAAATGGAATAGCAGAATAAAGTGATTAAGGTGCTCAGTAGGCAAGAGTGAGGTGATGAGCTGGTGCACAGAAAACCTATGGAAAAAGGAGTGGTACACAAACAGCAAAGTTATTTCTAAATATGGGACCTAAAAGTGTTCCCCAGAGCTCAAACCCTGCAGTTTTGGCCTCACCCTGGCTCCATATCAAAGCAAGGAGAGGAGGTGCATGAGCATCTCTTCTTCAGGCAAGGCCAAGGACTCTGCTTTAGAGGAAATGGCTTCAAGTGGCACCAGGGGAGGTTCAGATTATATATTAGGAAGAATTTCTTCCCCCAGAGGGTTCTCAGGCATTGGTCCAGGCTGCCTAAGGAGGTGATGGAGTCACCATCCCTGAAAGTGTTCAAAAAACATGGAGATGTGGTGGTTGGGTTCATAGTTGACTTGTTGACTTGCTTGGTTGCTGACTTCATGCTCTCCTGGGCTGCAGTCATTATGGACAAAGTGCCCAGACAAGGGGAAGTCCTTGTGACATTCCCAAGCAGAAGAGCAGAAGAGACTGAGGTCATATTTGAACATTTCATAAAGGGAAATGTAACATTATTTGCTGACTGCCAGAGTAATTAAATACACAGAACAGAGCTAACTCCTCTCTAACACTGATCACAATTAGCCAATATTCTTCTCTCAGGGTAATGAGTGTTTACCCTAAAAGCCTCTTGGAAGTTTTAACCAGAGAGCTGTGAGTGACATCTAATGATGATAATGACATCTGGATAATGAAGTACAGTGATTTCATTGCCTTCAAGTTCCTGTTCCCAGAGGGATCCCAAAGCCCTCTCTCTGCTTTCAAGTTCTGAATGACAGCCTCCAAAATCTTGGATTTCCCTTTCTTTTCCTTCCATTACTCTTCAGGAACTAGGAAGCCATTATCAGGAAGCTAAATATTCATATGAGAAGATCAGAGGAAACTGATAGACTCCTAGAATGGTTTGGGTTGGAAGGGACCTGGAGGCTCATCTAGTTCAAAGCTCCCTGCCATGGACAGAGACACTTTCCACTGGTCCAGGTTGCTCAGAGCCTTATCCAACCTCACCTTGAATGGTTCCAGGAACGAGACATCCACAGCTTCTCTGGGTGACCTCTTCCAATGCCTCTCCAACCTCACAGTGAAAAATCCTTGGTCTCTTGAAAGGATCTACCTTCTGAAGCTTTACCCTCTCAAAATCTTGACCTCACTATTTGTCTGAGAACAGTTTACCAAATGATCCAAGTCCCCCTGGTCTGACAGTCCCATCTTCCTTCCTTAGTCTCCCCCAAGCCCAGTGCCATCTCTAAAAGTGGATAATTCTATTTTATTCCTGGCAGCCCACCAGGGGAACACATTTCTAGTGAAGGTTCAACAACTGATCTGCTCAGAAGACCACTCTAAAGAACTCTTTCAGCCAGGTTTGACATCCCCTAGATCATCTTGTAGAAGAAGAGTTGTGGAGAGGAGTTCCCATCTCTTGACACTGGAAGGCAACTCCAAATCTATTTTCTGCTGTGAGAAAGGAAAAGAAGGAGAAGAAGACTGTGTTTTCCCTTCAAAAACCCAGAGAGACACAAGCTGGTTAAATAAGAACTTCCCAGGCACAAAGACGTCATCCTCCAACGAGGAGACATAATGACACAGGAGTGTGGGCTGAAGACAGCAGCCCACTCCAGGACTCTTTCCATCTAAACAGAAGGAGGAACTTACTGGGCTGTGAGGGTGTTGGAGCCCTGGCCCAGGCTTTGCAGAGAGGCTGTGGAGTCTCCTTGTGGGGAGAGATTGCCAAGGCAGCTGGAGGTGACCCTGGGCAAGCTGCTGGGGATGACCCTGCTGGAGCAGGGGGTTGGACTAGATGATCTCCAGAGGTCCCTTCCAACCCCTACCAGTCTGGGATTTTGGGACTGATGGGACTGAGCTGTCTGTACCTGGCTGATTCTTTCCAGGGATGTCTATTAACTTTCTCTCTTCATCTGGCCAGATCCTGGTGTCTTTTTCTGCTCCCTTTCTCCAGTGCTCCCCAGTGGCTGGGACAGTGGCATGAAAGAGACTTGATCATAGAACAGCATCCCAGAGTCACCAAGGTTGGAAGAAACCTCTAAGATCATCAAGTCCAACCATCAACCTAGCACCACCATGCCACTAAACCATGGCCCTAAGGACCACATTTAGATGTCTTTGGAACTCCTCCAGTGATGGTGACTCCACCACTGTCCTCTCCATATTTCTTTTAGTGGGTTTTTTTTGCCTCTTTTGGAATATTTATTTTTCCCTCACCAAGCTGGAACTAATTGTCTGTGATATCAGAATTAGTCTGCCATTTTTTTATCAAGGCCATTTGTAATTTAAATTGGATCTACCAAAGGAGGGTGATAAAAACCCAAACCTATGTTCACTTCATGCTCATTATGGATCTCAGCAAGACTGATGACAGTTTAATATTAACATTGTTAGGAGTTTCATATAAAAAAAAGGAATGAAAAAGGAAAAAAATGAAGACTATTTAATATTCCAGACTTTGCTGATTGGAACTTTGTTACTCCTGACAATGGCAAATCAATTGATACCCTAATTAAAATGAAGAGAAGAGAAATAAACCAAGAAAGAAAGAAATATATTCCATATGTTAGATGGAAGCTTGTGGTTGCTCCTTCTGAAGTGTCTCCTTTCCATATTGTTTTCTCCTCATTTCCTCATCTAGACTTTGGCCTTGAACTGTGAGAGCAAAGGTGCTTTTGAAGATCAAGGAAACACAAGCACAAACCATGCTCTTCAAGACCATATCTGGATAACTTCAAGAAGGAGGTGCACCTGGAATTAAAAAAAGGGATTTGGGGGTGATCAGCCTGTGGTCACCCTACCTGCAGACAGGGAAGGGTTAAATGAGAGAGCTCTCACCCTACTGAGTCTGATTGATGTCCTCAGAACTTTCTCCTCCATCATTTCCAGCTGTCTAACTCCCTTCCCTAGATCACACATCCTTGCTGCTGCTCCTTGCAGCTCAGGTGGTTAGATCTCACCTCATTTTTATCTTCAAGGTCACTTGTTTTCCTCTTTCTGAGAGTTTGATTCTTCTTAGGGAAAATACCTTGGAAAGTCGTGGATTGAGGTGAAGACTTCTTGGCATCACCATGATTAATGAAAAAGAAGAAGTCAGTTCAATCCCAGGCCTGATCTTTGGGTGGCTTTGCTAATAAACCCTTTTCCAGCCTGATGCTTCTCTGACAGTCTTATTTTTCTTTCATTCTTCTTCCTCCTTCTACCTTTGCCACCACTTGTGTTAGCCTTGAGCTCCTAGAGATAACAGCAGCAAAGGGGAAGATATCCCTTTCTTAGTAGCAGTTCATGTCTACACCAGCTTCAAGTGCTTGAGGAGCTACACTGGGCAGCTCAGAAAGGTCCTTGTGACATTCCAGAGCAGTTTTGGCTTCTCTGTGTCTCTGATCTTTTTTAGCCTCCTTTTCCCATTCCTTTCCTCCAGAAGTGCAGAAGGGACAAGGTAATATTTGTGGCATGGAGTACTTGGACCTCTAATGGACTGGAGAAGAGAAGAACTGAGGGTGATCACAGAGGGTAAGAGAGTTGTGGTTGTTCAGCCTGGAGAAGAGAAGGCTCCAGGGAGACAAACATACACAAAGCAATAACAAAGCCAGTCCTCGATGGCAATTCCATCACTGGCACCACTGATGCTGTGGCAAGGACTGGGGAAGTCCCAGAATGGACTCAGCAGCAGGTGGGAACTGGATCCAGGAGCTGGATTCTGGAACTGGATGCAGGAACACATGGGTCAGAATCAAAGGCAGAATGGACAGAGTCCTCCTCAGACACTGGCCAGTGAGGAAGAGAGGTTGACCCTCATGACCCTTCAGCTTTCTACTGAAGATGATGTCCATGGGCTGGAATCCCTTCTTGGTCAGTTCAGGGTCACCTCTCCTGTCCCCTCCTCCCTGCAGGTGTCACCTCTTCCTTCCTGCTCTCCAATGAGGGACACAAGATCTAACAATGACCTTGGTCTGCAGAGGAGCAAGTCTAAAGCAGAGCCTTTCTGCAGCCCAGCCCTTGGTGGTAACTCTCCCCATGGAGTGTTCTCCCTGCTAGGAGCAGACACTGCCTGGGAGAACATGCTGTTAGCTTCAGAGAGTGCAGCCCTGAGAAGAGACTGAGCTGAGAAGTCAAATCCCTGAACAGAACTGGTTCTGTTCTAGCTCAAACCAGGACATCTACAAAAAGCAAACTTTCTGAGGAAGACTTTGTTGTGGGGAAAAATTGCTCAGAATTCTGAGTCCTTTATTTTTAAGTCCTGCTAATTGCTGATACAGGATGTGCCTCTTATTTCATGGTGTTGTGGCAGCAGTAATTAGTGTGCTGCCCAGATTTTTAATGAGGTTATTCATAGCCAAGCCTCAAAACTTTGCAAGAGCTTCCACAATTATCCTAGATTACAGAGGAGGAAAACCAGGAACAGATAAAATTTGGTAACTAAGAGCTTAGTGATAAATTCTCAGCAGAGTCTCCTGTCCTCCTCTAAAGCATCTTGGGCTTTTCTTCTTTCATGTAAATCTCTTGCCTCCTTTTCCTTCCTAACCAACATCTTCCCCCAGCTAAAGGAATGCTAGTCCCTCTCTCCACTCATGGATGTGACAGAAATCCCTGTGGCAATCACTGCAGAAGGTTTGATTGGCATCAGAAGCTCAAGGAAAAACATCTCTGAGCATTAAAAGAGTCTGTTAGGAAAGCCAGAAGTACCTGGAGATGAGCTTAAAAACCACCCTGTGAAAGGGGCTCCAGGTTGACTCAGGTTGTAAACAGAGGCATGAAGAGGAAAGTTCAGCACAGGTATGATGGCTGAGGTCAAAGGGATGAGGTTCAACAAGGCCAAGGGTTGAGTCCTGCACTTGGGTCACAGCAACCCCACAAATGCTCCAGGCTTGAGGCAGAGTGGCTGGAAAGGTGCTGGTGGAAAAGGACCTGGAGGTGTTGGTCAACAGCAGCTGAAGATGAATGTGCCCAAGTGGCCATAGAGGCTTGGGTCAGAAACACTGTGACCAGCAGGACTAGGGCAGGGATTGTCCTCCTGGGCTGGGCACTGGGGAGGCCACAGCTGGAATCCTGGGCTCAGCTTTGGGCTCCTGACTCCCAGAAGGACATGGAGGTGCTGGAGTGTGGCCAGAGAAGGGCAAGGAAGGTGGGGAAGGGTCTAGAGCACAAGGGTTGTGAGGAGCAGCTGAGGGAAGTGGGGTTGGTTAGGCTGGAGAAGAGGAGGCTCAGGGGAGACCTTCTGGTTCTCTGCAGCTCCCTGAGAGGAGGCTGGAGCCAGGTGGAGCTTGGGCTCTTCTGCCAAGGGACAAGTGACAGGACAAAAGGACATGGCCTCAACTTGAGCCAAGGGAGGTTTAGGTTGAACATAAGAAAAAATTTGTTTGTGGAAAGGATTGTCAAACCCTGGAAGAGGCTTCCCAAGGCAGAGGTGGAGTCACCATCCCTGGAGGGGTTTCCAGTCGTGCTGGGAGCCATGGTTTAGTGGTGACTTGGCAATGTTAAGTTAATGGTTGGACTTGATGATCTTCAAGGTGTTTTCCAGCCAAAATAATTTCTGTTTCTATCTTTTATCCCTCAGCTGGTTTCCTTCCCCCTTCCTCTCAATCACTGCCTTAGACAGAGGATGCTGGGCTGGAAAGGTTGCATGTCCCAAAGAATTACCATCATAAAAACAGGGCTTGAAATGAGGAAGATCAAAGAATTAGAGAACCCCTCCCAAAGAGCTGCTGCTGAGTGAACAAGACACAGCCGTGATGAGAAGAGCTGTGGGGAGGGATGGTGGATTAGAGGTGTGGCAGGTGGAAGGCAGCTAGGGTGAGGAGCTAATGAACTCCCTGAAAACATACCCCACACAAAACAAAGCAAAAACACAGAAAAACCCAAACCAAATCAAACCAAAACCCAAACCAAAACCCAAACCAAACCCCAAACCAAAACCCAAACCAAAACCCAAACCAAAACCCAAACCAAAACCAATCAAATGAAATCAAACCAAATCCAAACCAAAAGCAAACCCAAAACCAAAACCAACCAAAACAAATCAAATCAAAATCAGACCAAAAGCAAAGCAAACCCAAAACAAACCAGACCCAACCAAACTGAAACCAAACCAAAACCAAACCAAACCTAAACTAAACCAATCCAAACCTAAATAAAACCAATCCAAAGTAAAAACAAACCAAAACAAAACAAACTAAAAAAAAACCCAAATCAAACCAAAACAAACTAAAATAAAACCAAATCAAACCAAAACCAAACCAAACCAATCCAAACCTAAACAAAACCAATCCAAACCAAAAACAAACCAAACCATACCAAACTAAAATAAAACCAAATCAAACCAAAACAAACCACAACCAAGCCAACCCAACAAACAAAAAAAACAGGAAAAAGCCACCTTCATCTGACTTTATTCAGCTTTTTCCCCCACCCTAACTCCACATGAAGTTGGAGCAGGTCAGAGGCGAGGCAGAGCTAATGAAACTAATAATTGTCTTTGTTTTACTTTGCTGTTTCCATTCCTAGGAGTGTGGCCTTCCTTTTCAGCAGGACCAGACACTTGTGAGCTTCAATGCTTATTTCTGCCTTTGCTTGGTGGACATAGCACAGCAGATGTGACCAGCACTGGCTTTTGTCCCTCACAGAGCAGCATGTCCATGAGAGGTGACCTGGTTTGCAGGGGAAGGTGAAAAGCTCTGCTTGCACTTTGCTTTCTAAGAGAGGGTGGTGGAGAGTGCATGTCACACCTTGAGTCAAAGGGCTGCAGTCACAGAGTGTTAGGGGCTGGAAGGGACCTCTGGAGATCATCTAGTCCAACCCCCCTGGCAGAGCAGGGTCACCTACAGCAGGTTGAACAGGATGGTGGTCAGCTGGGGTTGGAATCTCTCCAGAGACGGAGTCTCCAGCACCTCTCTGGGCAGCCTGGGCCAGGGCTCTGCACCCTCAAAGGAAAGAAGTTTCTCCTGATGTTTAGCTGGAACTGCCTCAGTTGCAGTCTGTGTCTGTTCCCTCTTGTCCTGTCCCTGGCCACCACTGACCAAAGCCTGGCCCCAGCCTCCTGCCACCCACCCAGGAATTACTGAGCAGCATTGATCAGCTCCCTCCTCAGTCTTCTCCTCTCCAGGCTAAGCAGCCCCAGGGCTCTCAGCCTTTCCCCATCAGAGAGATGTTCAATCCCCTAAGCATTCTTTTAACCCTTTTCTGTTCCTTCTCCAGAAGTTCCCTGTCCTTCTGGAACAGCCTTGTTTCTCCCTGTCAGTCAGCTGCTGACAGAAAGGGGAAGGTTTCTTTATACCAACCTCATACTTACCTAGCCCCCAGGCAGCTCCAACCTCCCTCTCCTCCCCTTTTCCTTTTAATTATCACTCCAAAAGCATAGAGCCCACGGTTACATGAGTCACAAATTACATCTCCCTGCAGTGCATAATGCTCCTTTCCACACCTACAGAGGATGAGTCATTAAAAATATAAAGAAAAAAAAAATATATAAAATAAAGAAAAAATACCCAAGAAATTCAACATTCACCATCAATAGAAGCAGGAGGAAAAGCATCAAAGAAGAAAATACTGCTGTGGACACATCAACTCCAGTGGAAGCAGTTCCTTTAGGAATGGACATGAATGGAGTTTGCCATCACAGACTCATTCAGGTTGGAAGAGGCCTCTAAGATCATGAAGCCCAACCATCAACCTCTCACCACCATGCCACTAACCCATGGCCCTAAGGACCACATCTATGCTTTGTAAACATCTCCAGTTCAGGTGACTTTTGTCTCACCAAGTGCCACAGAAGGAAGGTCCCACAACAGCTCTGCTTAGCTCTTCTTTGGTTGAGAAGAGCAGGAGAAGTCAATCTTGCAAGAAGAGGAAGGAAGGGAGATGTTGGAGCTGCAGAAGAGCTGAAGCATCCTCCCGTGGAAACTGGGAATGGTTCCTGGTGCTTGTGAAGATGAATCACCCATGAACAGCTATAAAGAGATATAAGCACATATAGGTAATGATAAATAAATGAAATATAGAAAAGAAAACCCTTTTACCTGTAAATAAAACCCAAGAAATACAAATAACTAGCTAACCCTTCAGCGTTTTCCCTTCTCTTGGGGCTTTGCAAGGTGATCAGAGTTAATTGCTGAGTCTCTGTGGCTGGCAGGAGATATTCACATTTTCTCCACAAGATTACAAGCACACTTGAAAAAAAGCTCTCACAGCAGAGCTGCCTCCACTCCAGTTCCCTCTCAATCCTGCTGCAAGGTTTCTCTAAGCTTCAGGAAACACATTCTTTCAGCCTGTTTCTTTTTATCTCCCCTTTGCCTGGGAAAGAAGAGTGAAAAGAGAAAATCACATTTTTTGCCAGGCAGGAGAGAAGTTCTTTGGTAAATTGAACCCAAACCTGATGAGTTTGGTGCACAAGGGAAATTATTTCTCCTTAGAACATTGTTAGAGTCCTTCTGGTTTGGGGTTTGGGTTTCATTTTCCTCTGTCAGATCTCTCAGCTGGAAAAGGTTGAGCTCTCCTCTCACAGCTGAACCTTATGGGAGATGAAATGCTGGGCAAAGACAGCTCAGATGCTAAAGGTGCTCAAGCTACAGGGGTAGTGAGGCAGAAAAATCCTTAACCACGACAAAACTGGTTCAGGTGGTGAAACCAGGCTAGCAGCATTGCACACACACACAGAGAACATCAACAAATCACTGCTGCAGCTATTGACTTCTCCTTCTGTTATGAGTTGCTAATTCCACTGCAATTTTTCTCTCTTCCTTTCTCACACTCTCTCTCCTTCTCATTCCTCTCCCCCAAGGGGTTACTCTTTTACTGCTTGTTTCTACTTGCCTGGTTGCCATATTTCAACATTGGCCTCAGGAGAGCAGAAAGTCAGAGGATTAGCACCCAGAGAGCACCCAGACCAAGTCTTCCTAACAGCAAAAAGCATTTTGAGATTAAGCTCTATGCAAGATATCAAATCCAATTCCTTAATATCAGCTTTGCTGCCTAGAAGTACTGTATTTGCCTTATTTCCCTTAAATTTACAGTATCCTCCCCTCCTCTTCCCTTCCCTCCCCTCCTTTTCCCTTTCCCCTCTTACAATTACTTTGAGCAACACTTCCAGTTCCAAGAAGGAAGCATGTTTGAGTTCCTTTCTTTATCAAGTAGTGCTAAGGAATCCCAGCATGGGAGGGGTTGGAAGAGACCTCTGCAGATCATCTAGTCCAACCTCCCTGCCCCCCAGCAGCTTGCCCAGGGTCACCTCCAGCTGCCTTGGCAATCTCTCCACACAAGGAGACTCCACAGCCTCTCTGCAAAGCCTGGGCCAGGGCTCCAACACCCTCACACCAAACAAGCTTCTCCTCCTGCTCAGCTGCAACCTCCTGGCTTCCACTTGGTGCCCAGTGCCCCTTGGCCTGGCCCTGGCCACCACTGAGCAGAGTCTGGCCCCAGCCTCTTGCT
This sequence comes from Galbula dea, assembly GCA_013399015.1. Lineage (NCBI taxonomy): Eukaryota > Metazoa > Chordata > Aves > Piciformes > Galbulidae > Galbula > Galbula dea. The sequence continues at coordinate 73,308 of VWZX01008168.1, forward strand.
CCCAGCCTTCAGCTCTTGCTCAGCATTGAGCAGCTCCCCTGTGGGGCTGCTCTTCTCCAGGCTCAGCAACCCCAGGGCTCTCAGCCTTTCCTCCTGCCAGAGCTGCTCCAGTGCCCTCAGCATCTTCCTAGCCTCCACTGGACTCTCTCCAGCAGTTCCCTGGCTCTCTGGAACTGGGGAGCCCAGACCTGGAGCCAGGACTCCAGCTATGGCCTGAGTAGGGCAGAGTAGATGGGGAGGAGAACCTCCCTGGCCCTGCTGGTCACATAGATATATCAAAAGAGAAAACAACCATATCAGCACTGAATCTACTTGCTGCCTCCCAGGGAAGAAGATCTTTCCCAGAGGAGCAGATAAGAAAGCAAGGAACTACCAGAGGCATTATCTATTTTTTTAAGGCAAAGGAATATGTCCAGAGCACTAAATGCAGTGAGACAGAATCACACAGAATGATGAAGGCTGAAAGAGCCCTCTAAGATCCTCAAGCCCAACCATCAACCTCTCACCACCATGCCACCAAACCATGGCCCTAAGGACCACATCTATGCAAGTAGCATGATGTCTATATATCCCTAGATAAAACCCAGGGAGCTAAAGCAATCCATTCTCCTGGGATACTGATCAGGGAGATGTTATCATTCCCACTTTCCAGCTGGAGAAGATCCAAACTGGAAGGTCCCAGATGGGAAGCTCTGACAAAAGCAGGACTCAAGTCTCATTGCTAGAACAGTATCATATTGATTTCTTGTAGCCTTTGGATCTTTCTAATCAGTGACTGATCCTGGGAGCAAAGTTACAGACCCTGGTGAACAAACCAGTGCCTGAAAATCCTGTTTCTTAATTTAGAAAAGGAAAGAATAGCCCAACCCAAACTTGATTATTCAATACTATTATTTATTTTGAAGCCAACCAACTTGCCACCTTCCTTTGCTGGTCTGGCATGTCAACCTGTGAGCAAAGAGCAGTGTTCATCCTGAGGTTCTGTCACTGATAATCCCCTTAGAGGATTTCTGCACTCTGCTATTTAATTAACAGCAATGTCTAATGTATTATTAATGAAGAACCATAAAATATCCTGAGTTGGAAGGGAGCCACCAGGATCATGGAGACCAACTCCTATCTATGCCCAGGACAACTCCAAACTCACCCCATGTGGCTAAAAGCATTGTCCAAATGCTTCTGCAATTCCAGGAGGCTTCCTGTATATTCTATTTCATAAAGAATTAAACACCCTCTAAAGACAAGAGACAAGTCTGCATGGACAGTCCATGGCAGGAAGAAATCAAGATCCTCAAAGCTTCTCCAAGTAGCTTTATTGGGGTGGTAGTCACCCTTGACTTTGTCTCTTGGTCCAATCCTTCTTCACCTTTCTGCCCTTCTCAGATTGGAGACTTGCACAACCCATTTAGAAATCCATCAGCCCCACAGGTTAAATGCTTTGTTTTCTAAAGGCAGAAAGGGAAAAGGAAAAAAGGAGGTTGCTAGAAATTCACCACTGACAGGAAGCTAGCAACTAAGAGAAGACAAGTGACAGGAAAAACAGGCATGTGGAACAAGGTAGAAAATGAGCAAAGGTTGAGGAACTGTCTCAGGCAGCTTGGAGATGAGGTTTTCTGAGCTCTGGATGGATCAGAGTGACCTTTCAGTCTGTGCTGAGCCTACTCTGTTCCAGTCTGTGGCTCTGATGCCTGAAGATAGGAAGCTGTAGGTTTGAACTTGTGGAAAACAAGTTCACCATGAGGCAGAAATGTGCTCCTGTGGCCAAGAAGGCCAATGGTCTCCTGGGGTGCATGAAGTGTGGCCAGCAGGTCCAGGGAGGTTCTCCTCCCCCTCTCCTCTGCCCTACTCAGGCCACAGCTGGAGTCCTGGCTCCAGGTCTGAGCTCCTCAGTTCCAGAGAGCCAAGGAACTACTGGAGAGAGTCCAGTGGATGCTAGGAAGATGCTGAGGGCACTGGAGCAGCTCTGGCAGGAGGAAAGGCTGAGAGCCCTGGGGTTGCTGAGCCTGGAGAAGAGCAGCCCCACAGGGGAGCTGCTCAATGCTGAGCAAGAGCTGCAGGCTGGGGGCAAGAGGCTGGGGCCAGACTCTGCTCAGTGGTGGCCAGGGCCAGGCCAAAGGGCACTGGGCACCAAGTGGAAGCCAGGAGGTTGCAGCTGAGCAGGAGGAGAAGCTTGTTTGGTGTGAGGGTGTTGGAGCCCTGGCCCAGGCTTTGCAGAGAGGCTGTGGAGTCTCCTTGTGTGGAGAGCTTGCCAAGGCAGCTGGAGGTGACCCTGGGCAAGCTGCTGGGGGTGACCCTGCTGGAGCAGGGGGATTGGACAAGATGTTCTCATATATCCCTTCCAATTCCCATCATGCTGGGATTCTGGGATTCTGTGAGCCTGTAAGGAGCAAACCTAGAGAATAAAACCTCACCAGAGACTGGCCTGAGAATGCAGATAGCAACAGCAGGGTAAGATGAAGCTCATCTTGCCTAAATCCCTTACGCAAGCTGTGACTGTGCTGTGGGAGGATTAGTCAGAGATGCTTCCAGGTGACAGATCCTCAAAAGATTTGGGCACCCTGGCAGGTCTGATGATGCATTAGAGCCTTGGAACCAGAAGCATCTGTATTTGTTAGAACTCTATAGCACCTCTTACTGACTAATGTGTATTATGATCCCCAGTTCCTTCATGCAGATCCTGGGAAGCAGGGAGGAGTCACCCCTGGGGTGGAAGTGTTGATCTGGGTGGAAGTGCTGCTGGAGCATGGCCACAGAAAGGCAACAAAGCTGGTGAAAGGTCCAGAGCAGAAGTGTTACTAAGAGTGGGTGAGGGAACTGGGCTTGGTTAGCCTGAAGAGGAGGCTCAGGGGAGACCTTCTCACTCTTTACATCTACCTGAAAGGAGGTCATCATCAGGTGGAGCTCAAACTCTTCTCCCAGGACAAGAGGAAATGTCTCTCCCAACCTAAATGATTCCATGACTCTGTGTTACTTTAACCATTTCATCCCTCAGAATTCCAGCAGCTGAGGAACAGAGGGAGAGACACTCCTCTCAATGACACACTACCAGTGCTATAAACTGAGAGCTGCAATTCCTCCAGGAATGCCCATTTTTAGGTCCATGCTGTTTCCTTTGCCACTCCCAAGCTTCTGAAGAACATTCCCTGCTAAAATAAGTGAAACCTCTACCTCCAGCACTAAAATAGAAACCACGTAGAACATAGCCAAGGATGCAAGTGCTAAAAGGATCAGAGGAGTGATGAATAAACCTGCTTGCAAATGTGATTTCATCCTTCATTTGTGCTTATTCCCTACCTATAAAAATAACTTCAGGCTGAGCAGGACATCTTCTGTTAAGTAACTGTGATTCTATTCCCACTGGAGCTTGGAACATGGACAGAAACAGGGCTCAGGCAAGCAGTGCTTTTGAGACTCTTGGACCAGAACCTTGTAGAGGAGGCAAAATCTCAAGGGAAAAGTAGACCTGATGAAGTAAATGCCAAGGATGAGCTGTGGCAGGGTTATCATGTGGTATGTTGGACCCTTAGTATGTCTCCAGTTGGCTGGTGTAGTGCTGGAGGTGCTGCAAAGGATTGTGGAAGGATGTGGAGGATCTAGGAAGATGTTTCATATCTTTCTCAGTGATCTGGGTGAGGACATTGGAGGAACCCTCAGTAAGTTCCCAGATGACACCAAGTTGGGTGGAAGTTCAGTAGTAGGAAACTTTCTTCACCAATGAGCAAGGAGAAGGACAGAGCCATCAGCAAGACCTTTGTTTTCCCCATACTCTGCCTGAAGTTTGTCCTCTGGTATTCAGCAAGGTGGCACCTGAGGACCTGGCAAGCATTCATGAATCTCCTCACATCCCTTGGTTGTATTTACTGTGCCTGACTTCTTCAATACAACCCAGGCCATGAGAATGGAGGAAGAATTCCCAGACCCATTTGTAACTGTGGCACAGCCACTTCTGATCTCCTCAGTCCTCTTGGGCACAGTTAGAGGCAGGAAAAGTGTCAGAAAAGCAAAGCTAGGTAAACTATTCCTTGTGATCAAAGCTTTCTGCAGGGTGCAGCAAGAAAGCCAGCAACCTTCCTGCTCTGTTCTTCTCACCTTGCAAATCAAGACCTGCAAATCAAGAATCCCAAGGAAAACAGGGCATGAGGAGAAGGCTGGGGGATGGCAAGAAGGCCTCCTTATGTAAGGTGGAATTTCCCACTTGCTTCCTGTTAAATAGGCTGAGTTGTTTCCCATCTGGTTGACACTTCAGTGTGGGATGGTTTCAGCTGCATAAGCCAACCACAGCTCAGTCTCTGGCTCACCCTGATAGTGAGGACATCTGCAGACAGCAGAAGAGGGTGATTCTCAGAAGCTGAAGCAAGCCCATGGGTGCTTCTTCACCTCAGCTCTTATCCTGGGACAACCCTAAGTAGGATCTTTGTCTCTCACCCCAGCTTCTCAACCTTCTCCACCCTTCATCTTTCCCTTACCTTGTCATCTCCTTGTGACCCCTCCTCACTCTGGCTGTTCCCAGGAGTGTTACTCCACACTGTGAAGGTGCTGCCAGCCCATCCCCACCATGAGCACCAGATACATCACCTTGTCCCTACATGAGCCTTGGTAACCTTCCAAGAGCCATGTCCTTGCTTTTCAGGTCCAAGTGTTGAGGGAAGGACCAGCTCTCTCTCCATGAGGAGTCACAACACAACTGGACTTGATTTTAACTGGGATATTAAGTCCTGCTTTCAACCAAGGGATACAGAGGAGCCCTTTCAGCTTTGAAGACAAGTGATGCTTTTGCTTTTCCAAGGGAATTTAGAAAAAATAAATCACTTTTCATATCTTGGGGTCAAATCAGAAAGATTCATTACAATTAAGCCTCATCCTGGCCAGCATGTAACATAGAACTCTTGGGAGAGACCTTTAAGATCAAGTCCACCACTAAACCATGTGCCTCAGCACCATGTCTACACTGATTTTAAACCCCTCCAAGAATGATGGTTCCACCACAGCCCTGGGCAGCATTTCCAGGCCTTGACAATCCTTTTCATGAAGAAATTGTTCCTGATGTCCAACCTGAACCTCCCCTGCTGCAACTTGAGGCCATTTCCTCTTGTCCTATCACTTGTTCCTTGGGAGAAGAGCCCAACTCCCACCTGGCTCCAGCCTCCTTTCAGGTAAATGTAAAGAGAGCCAGAAGGTCTCCCCTGAGCCTCCTCTTCTCCAGGCTAACCAACCCCAGGTCCCAAAGCTGCTCCTCACAACACTTGTGCTCTAGACCCTTCCCCACCTTCCTTGCCCTTCTCTGGCCACACTCCAACACCTCCATGTCCTTCTTGGAATGAAGGACCCAAACCATTCAACATTACAGGATTAATATCATTCAATGCTATAGGAAACCTTCTTCTCAAGTATAGCATTTAACAATGGAAGAAAAAGTACATTTCAAGAGGAATAAATCATTATTGAAAAGAAAAAATATATTCATTTGAAGAAGGCAACTTTCCCTGAGCAGTTGGGGAAGATTTTGTTTTCCCCCTGAGAAGGAAAGACCTTTTCATGGTATTTCCATACAGCTGAAGGAGCCATTGTTGTTCTACTGTGTGTGCTTAGGACTTCCTTCAGAATGAAGTGGATTATAAATATCTGTACTGGTTGAAATCAGCATATAGGGCTCTGTGTCTCTGTTCCTTACCTCATATCCTAGAGAGAGCTGGAGGGCTGGTGGAATACATAGAATGGGCTGAGCTAAATGTCAGCACAAGAGTGGGCGAGTCTGGTGCTCTTCCAAACATTCTGACAGGCTAGACAATTCCCAAACTTCACTAATGAATAAAGGGTGGAAAATTCCCAAACTTCACTAATGAATAAAGGGTGGAAAATTCCCAGACTTCACCAATGGATAAAGGCAAAGAGCTTCAAAGAGTATTTTCTCCTTTTAAGGGACTGCTGTTCCTGAAGGCTTGAAGGTTCTAGGAAGAATTGACAGTTCTTCTCCACTTCACTTCTGCCAGGGTTTGAGATGAAGTGGTCCTCATCCATCCTTTGGATGTGCCTTCTGGATATCTCCTGGTTGGTTCTCATGTCTGCTCTTGCCAAGAAACCTTTCTGCTGGAATATTCCTCCTGAAGAAACCTGCCATTATTCCAGCTCTCTGGCAGGGTAACATCACTTCTTCCAACAGAGTTTGAAGGACCTCAAAAAGAGATCTAGCATAACAGCAAGTCAGTCCAGGAATGACAATGCTTGGTCTTCAGTCTTCCCAATCCTTTGAGTTTCCATGCTGAAACCTTTCTTCAGTTGTGAGAGGCCAAGGGGCACTGGGCACCAAGTGGAAGCCAGGAGGTTGCAGCTGAGCAGGAGGAGAAGCTTGTTTGGTGTGAGGGTGTTGGAGCCCTGGCCCAGGCTTTGCAGAGAGGCTGTGGAGTCTCCTTGTGTGGAGAGATTGCCAAGGCAGCTGGAGGTGACCCTGGGCAAGCTGCTGGGGGTGCCCCTGCTGGAGCAAGGGGGTTGGACTAGATGATCTCCAGAGGTCTCTTCCAACCACCACCATTCTATGATTTCCTAGACTTCTTCCTTCTGTAGGATAAGGTGGAGACTTTGTCCTCGTGTTTCTCAGCCTTCTCTAAGCCACAGAGACTTTATCAAGAGAAAGGGACATTTTTTGGCATAAGTCATGGCAGATGAGGGAGCTATGGGAGCTGTGGCTGCAGCTCAACCAGCATTTCCACCAAGAGACATCACTTCCTGCTGCTCTTGGCAGCCCTGAGATCAGACTCTGCTGTGGCAGTCAGGAGAAAGCAGAAAGAAAAGGTCAAGGAGGCTAATTTGTAATTAAAGGGATGTAATTAAAAGGATGAGTCATTCCACAAGTGAGCTGTGAACCTTAGCTCCTCTCTTATCTAAGTGCACACACTCCTGGCTGCTAGCAGCAGAAGGCTGGAGACCTCCTTCATTTGAATGTTAAACATCTGGCTGGGGCTTCATCTTCTTCTTCTGGGGTCAAAACCAGACTCTGTAGACTTCAGAGCCAACAAAGAGACCTCACAGACCAGGGCCAGGGATACTCTGCCTGTGGAACAATCACTTGTTCCAGTGATTGGAAGACTACCTGCAGGATAGACCATCAGGAGGAGACTATCTGCAGCTGGTGCTAGAAGGAAGATTGAATCCTGCAACACAGATGATGGATTTCTTCTCTTTGTCTAATGTCACCCTCTTAAAGCTCACTCAAAATGCCCAAGCTACCTGTATGTTACCCCTCATTGTCTGTGTTGTCACAGAATCTTTCAGGTTGGGAGAGATCTCTTAAGATCATCAAGTCCAACCATCCTAGGGCCCATGAAGAGAAATGATGAGCAAAGCCACTTTTGATGTGCTTGACCAAGTTCTCCAGAGCTAATATCATCCAACAGATATTTTATATGTTGGGGTTTGGTTGTATTTTGGCTGGTTCATCTAATTAGAAAGCAAAGAGATATCTCCACCCCTGGCAATATACAGACAAGCCTACATAGAAACATATATATATATATATATATATATGTATATGTACACAACAGCAAGCAGCTCTCATTTCTAATTAGCTCCTGGGTTCTCCTGGCTGTGCTCCATGTTGATCTGACAGATGGTGAGAAGCCACTCTCCTCTCTCCTCTCTATTAATGCCCTAACCACGAGCAAATGCTTCTCTGCTGAGCTGCCTGCAGGCCACAGCCAGTTCTTCTCCTCTATTTTTCATTGCATCATCAATATCTGAATTTTAGCTCATTAATGCCCAGGTTGTGGAAAGTCTCCAGTGCAATTAAGCCTTTGACTGGCAGCAGATTGCTCTGTAAAAGCTAAATCAGGACTGGCTTGTGATGAAAGCTTTGAAGAGTGGTGAGGAAGGAGAGCTGCAAAGTCCCCTCTGAGGTTACCAACATCTCCATAGAACCATAGGGGTTAGAAGGGACCTCTGGAGATCATCTAGTCCAACCCCCCTGTCAGAACAGGCTCACCTAGAGGAGCTTGCACAGGATCATGTCCAGGTGGGGTTGGAATGCCTCTGGGCAGTTGATCATCTGAAGATCAAAGCTAATAAGGAACACTTTTCTCTTCTATGCTTTTGACAAGAATGTTCCTCAGTTTCCCTCAACTTGTTTCCTACCTTTTACACTGGAGAACATCTCCTGGAGATTGAGGGTGGTGGAGCAGTGGACCAAGCTGTCCAGAGAGGCTGTGGAGTCTCTTCCTCTGGAGAGATTCCAAACCTACCTGGACATGATCCTTGGCAACCTGTTGTAGATGACCCTGACTTAGCAAGGGGGTTGAAATAGATGATGTCCAGAGGTCCTCTCCAACCCCAACCATGCTGGGGTTCTGTGATTCTGTGAGATGGAGCCTGGCCCAGGAGACCTCTGAATGGGCTTTGGAGGAGGACACATGTTCCCACAGGAAGCCAAGGGTTCTGCACTTTTCCATGCACTGTGTTCAATGACCCTGACATGGTTGTATGGGAGAAGGATCAAAGAAAGGAAAAAAAACCCCAAACCTAGGAACACAATAGATTTGCCAGAGGACAATAGATAAACCAATCTATAAAATATAAAGGAGATAAAATATGCCCAGGGCAGTGGTGGAGTCAATGCCCCTGGAGCTGTTCCAAAGCCATCTAGATGTGGTACTGAGGGCCATGGTGGTGAGAGGTTGATGGTTGGACTTGATGACCTTCAAGGTCTCTTCCAACCTCCATGAATCAGTGATTCTGTAAATGAAGTCTCTGAAACCAAGCCCCATTCTTCTACCCCTTACTCAAAACAACACCTGGGGTTTATTTCTTCTTTCCTTTTCTCCTACACAGAAGAGGGAAAGGAAAAAAACTAAAACCTCCAGAAGGCTTCATGATAAATTACATGGAGTTAGAGCAGGCAAAGTATTTACAGGTTGTGGTTAATGGAAATGTTTATCAAAGAGACTGTAATTACCAGGCTGTTGGTGTGCCTGAAAACAGAGTTATTTAAAAGGAAAAAAAATAAATAAAGGTGGGGGAAAAAAAGCCACAGGAGGAACTGAAAGAGAAAAATCCCAGGGATAGATCTCAAGCAAAGTGGCTTTCAATCCAAAGGGGTGTCTCAGCTTGCTTCACATGGAGCAACAAGCTTGTTGTGGTAGAACAATATGACCAAGGAAAGCAATACAAATATAAATAAGTGTATTAGTAGGAAAAAATTACAGTAATAGAAGATCTGGGAGTGTGGAGGAAGTTTCTGTCATGTTTATTGCTGGGGGGCATGAAGAAGAATGTGGCCAGCAGGTCCAGGGAGGTTTTCCTCCCCCTCTACTCTGCCCTACTCAGGCCATAGCTGGAGTCCTGGCTCCAGGTCTGAGCTCCTCAGTTCCAGAGAGCCAAGGAACTGCTGGAGAGAGTCCAGTGGAGGCTAGGAAGATGCTGAGGGCACTGCAGCAGCTCTGGCAGAAGGAAAGGCTGAGAGCCCTGGGGCTGCTGAGCCTGGAGAAGAGCAGCCCCAGAGGGCAGCTGCTCAATGCTGAGCAAGAGCTGAAGGCTGGGGGCAAGAGGCTGGGGCCAGACTCTGCCAGAAGATGAAGCTGTTGGAGCTGGTCCAGAGAGAAGTAAAAACAGGCAGCAGTGGTCTAGAAAATGTGGCCAGAGAGGAAAAAGTGCTGAGGTTATTTGGTCTCAGAAGCAGTCAATGGGAGGTTGAAGATAGGCAAAGGTTTTGTAGAGGATGTCTTAGCTCCTAGAAAACTGACAAAAGGCTGGGAAATGAGTGGGAGAAAGACAAGTCTTCCATAAAAAGTGACATGGTCTGGATGTCACTTCCTGCTCATGAAATCATAGAGTCATTCTGGTTGGAAAAGACCTTGAAGATCATCCAGTCCAACTGGTAACCCAACACAGGCAAGTGTTCATGAAACCATGTCCCTCAGCACCACAGCTCCATGTCTTCTGAGTCATTCCAGGGGTGGTGACACCACCACTGCCCTGGGAAGCCTCTTCCAGGGTTTGACAACCCTTTTGGGGAAGAAATTCTTCCTAATACCCAATCTAAACCTCCCCTGGTGCAACTTAAGGCTTTTTACTCTCTTCCTATCATTTGCTCCCTGGGAGAAGAGACCAACCCCAACCTGGCTCCAACCTCTTTGCAAGGAGTTGGAGAGAGTGAGAAAGTCTCTCCTGAACCTCTTCAACCCCAGCTCCCTCAGCTACTCTTCTCAAGAGCTGTGCTCTAGACCCTTCTTTGTCCTTCTTTGGATGTGATCCAGCAGCTCTATGTCCTTCTTGGATTGAGGGATCCAAAACTAGACCCCAGTTTTGGCCCATAGGCCATCATGAAGCCACAAAGCCACAGGTAGCTAATACTAAAAGGATACTGTGAAAGGAAACCGTATTTTCCTGGGGTTTTGGTTTGGTTTGGTTTGGTTTTGGGGAGATTTTTGGTGGGTTTTGGGTTTTGGTTTTTATGATCTTTCCCTGTGCAACCACTCAGGGTCAAAGTCAGAGGTGGCACATGAGCCAGATGGATGCTTTGGTCTCACCAGGAGCAACTGTCTCCCCTTTTCCTGAGCAGCAGAAGCCCCACAACTTCCCTAGGTAGTTCTCTCTGATAGATAATCAGTCTTACTGCTAAATATAGCCATTGCTTATTCATGCTAAAATCATTCCTGTAATTAATAGAAAATTAATTCAAGCCAAGCTGCTATGCCCCTGAGACTGCATGACCTTGATTTGTGCAGTGGAGAAGAATTAGCCAAGGTCCACCCAATGTGAACCATCCAAATGGGAGAAACAGATTGTCCCTGAAATCCTGACTCCTTTTTTCCTTCTACACCAGGTTTCTGGACCACAAGGGAGGAACTGCACCAATTACCTCTCCTACTACCTCGTTCTCTATTCCTTGGCCTACAATGATTTGTTTGCATCCTTGATATCTTCTTGAAATCCTTGACATTGGCTTTGTTGGTTTCATCCCTTCTCTGTTCTTCTTTGGTTTGCTTTGGTTTGATTTGGTTAGGTTTGGTTTGATTTGGTTTGCTTTGGTTTGATTTGGTTAGATTTGGTTTGGTTTGATTTGGTTTGGTTTCATTTACTTTGGTTTGGTTTGCTTTGGTTTGGTTTGATTTGATTTGGTTAGGTTTGGCTTGATTGGGTTTGGTTTGGTTTCATTTGATTTGGTTTGGTTTCATTAAGTTTGGTTTGGTTTGGTTTGATTTGGTTAGGTTTGGTTTGCTTTGGTTTGATTTGGTTTGGTTTGATTTCATTTGATTTGATTTGGTTTGCTTTGTTTTGCTTTGCTTTGTTTTGCTTTGGTTTGGTTTGCTTTGGTTTGGTTTGCTTTGGTTTGGTTTGCTTTGGTTAGGTTTGGTTAGGTTTGGTTAGGTTTGGTTAGGTTTGGTTTGGTTTGGTTTCATTTCATTTGATTTGATTTGGTTTGCTTTGCTTTGCTTTGGTTTGTTTTTTCCCCATCTCTGGATGTTGTTCTTACAGCTCCAGAAGCCTTAGCCTGATCTGTGGAGAAAAACACTCTCTTTCTCACACTCTCTTTTTCAGTAACTTTATAGAGTTATAAAATCCTAGAATGACCTAGAAGCTCATCTAGTCCAACCTCCCTGCAGCCAGCAGGAACATCTTCAGCTAGATCAGGTTTCTCCAAGATCCATCCAACCTGGCCTTGAATGTTTCCAGGGATGAGGCATCCAAAACTTCTCTGGGCATCTTGTGCCAGTGTCTCACCACACTCAGTATAAACACTTTCTTCCTCAGGTGAAGTCTACATCTCCCTCTTGTAGTTTCAAACCATCACCTCTTGTCCTATCACAATAGGACCTGCTCAAAAGTCTGTCCCCACCTTTCCTAAGGGTCCCTTTAAATACTAGAAGGCTTCAAGAAGGTCTCCTTGGAGGCTTCTCTTCTCTAGGCTGAACAACCCCAACTCTCTCAGCCTGTCCTTATAGAGGAGGTGTTCCAAGCCCAAGGGTTCAAGCAGGAGGAACTCTCATCTTCTGCTGTCCTAAGCACTGGAGCATTTGATAAAGCAGCCAGGAAAAAGGGAGTAAGGGGAAAAAAAAACCCCAAACAAAAATGTTTTCTAATGGCTCTATTTTTGTAAGAATTTGCCAATTCATCAAAACCAAATTGCTTCAGGAGTCTGCATCTCTCTGGCCCAATTAGTTTGTAATTAGTTAAGACAAAAAGGAACAGTTCTAAGAAGCAGGATAAAGACAAATGCAATCTGAATTCCAGCATCTGTTGCTAGAGCATCTGTTCCAGCAGAAGGAAACATGACTTCAAAAGCCTGATCCTGTCTCTCTCACATCTTAATTGCATCTCCTAACCAGCAGAGTTTGACTTAGTCAAGGTTGAGCTTGTGCTTTCTACCTAGCTAGGATTGCAAAATCCATCCTGGCCTTCCACTGACTTCATTATTTCTGCAGAACATTTCTTTGCCACCAAAAAGAAAATGGTGTTTTCCACATTTTCCAACCCAGAAATCACTTGGCCAACAACTTCACAACCCAGGCAGAAAACAGAGCAGATAAATATATTCCCATATCAAAAACCATGAGCTGGGCTTCTGTGCTGAAGTCTCTTCCCTGAGCTGTGCTAAAGTGAGGAGAGCTGTGCAAGCAGGAGTACTAGCCTCCAAATGAGGACAAGAAGGACCATGAGTATCCATACATTGAATGCACTCACTGCCAGGTGAGGAGCAAGTGTCCTCATTGGCCCTCTATAGGGTTGGATGTGCCTGGTCATCAGGTCTACCCATTTCTACCTGCAGCTGCTGGACTGGAAACTTGGGTTCTTCTCCATCAGTATTTTCTGGTTTCCTGTAAGGATCAGAACAATTAAATAGTTTTCCTAGTGGAAGGGAAAGGACATAGAGCAGGCAGTGTGCTTGAAAGTCCTGGTCCTGTTGTATGACCTCAGGAGAATCATGTCCTCTGCCTATATTTCTACCTCCCTTTTGCTAAGTTGTCCCCAGGAAACCACAATGGTTTTTGAGGTATCTCCTCTGGTATTTAGGGAGGATGACAAAGCATTTGGGGATGGCAAAGCAAGCAGAGAACTGCTCTGTGGTCAGAGCACAGGTTGCCCTCTTCACACTTCACCCCAACTCCAAAGCCTAGGTGGAGGAGAACGCACTCAGAGCTCCTTGCAAGCAACCATCAGATGTGTGAGGCTTCACCAGCAGAAGCTGGCAGAGCTCCCACTCTCTCCAGCCTTTTCCAATCCAAAGGGCTTAGCAATTAGCAAAATAACAAGAAAAGGGGAAAAAAATGTCAACTGCCTTGCTGATGCTCCGAAGTGGATGAGATTTTACACTAACAGTCTGGGCTGCTCCCACACACCGAGAGGTCTCTGCACCAGCAACGGAACAACAGCACCATCGCATGGGCATCTCCAACCCCTACAGCTCTCAGAACCTTGTCCAGCTGCTGTTTGCTCCCCAGGCAAGATCAGCTCCCTGGTGGCATTTGTTTGGGGGAATGCAAATCTGAAATCCCGAATGGAAACAGCTGGAGCAAGGGCAAGGAAAGTGGGGAAGGGTCTAGAGCACAAGGCTTATGAGGAGCAGCTGAGGGAACGAGGGTTGTTTGGAGAAGAGGAGGCTCAGGGGAAACCTTCTCACTATCTGCAACTCCCTGAGAGGAGGCAGTGGTAAGGTGGAGCTTGGTCTCTTCTCCCAGGTAGCAAGGGATAAGACAAGAGGAAATGGTTCCAAGTTGCAGCAGGGGAGGTTCAGGTTGGATCTTAGGAAGAATTTCTTCCCCCTGAGGGTTCTCAGGCATTGGCCCAGGCTGCCCAGGGAGGTGGTGGAGTCACCATGCCTGGAAGTGTTCAGAAAACCTGTAGATGTGGTGCTTGGGGCCATGGTTTAATGGTGAGCATGGCAGTGTTAGGGTGCATAAAGGAGAGTGTGAGCAGCAGGTCAAAGGGGGTTCTCTTCCCCTTTACTATGCCCTAGTCAGGCCACAGCTGGGGTAGTGGGCTTCCCAGTTCAAGAAAGACAATGAACTACTGGGGAGAGTCTAGCAAAGGGCTATAAAGATGCTGAGGGGACTGGAGCATCTCTGGGAGGAGGAAAAGCTGAGATAACCTCTGCAGCTCATTGCAACTTCTACACATGTACTTTAGAACACCCAAAAAAGGATCTGCAAGCCACACTCATGCTAAGCAAGCAACAAGTGACCTCACCTCAGGGCTAGACAGACTTGGGCAGCAGCTCCACTAGTCTTTGCACTTAATTCTGGCTTCAATTAAAGCATCTGAGAAGGTGTTATACCTCTGAGCCCAGAGGTTGGAGACTTAGTAGGATCCTCTTCTCAGAGTGATCCATGACACCATGCTCTCTGTACCATGACCTTCCATCGCTTTCCCAGGCAGGGGAACCAGGGTACAGCAAAGAATCAAACCTCCTTTCCATCTCTCTTCAACAGAAAGCTCCAGACCTGTGTCTGGACCTCTACCTACCTTGCTCAGAGAGGTGGGAGATGTCCCATCCCTGGAACCATTCCAGCTCAGGTTGGACCTTGGAGCTCTGAGCAACCTGCTTTAGTTGCAAATGTCCCTGCTGACAACAGGGGAGTTGAACTAGACCTTGAAAGGTCTCTTCCAACCCAGACCTTTTGTTGATTCCATGATCTATCAGGAATCTGCTTTGACAACATCAAATAACAGACAAAAAGATCCCCCAAAACTGAAAGCCCAAGTGGTTTGTAGTCATCTTAAGATCCCCAAGGGAAGTTGATGGTCTTCTTGAAGCAGTTGGATGAACTTGGGATTGTATACCTTCAGGAAAACAAAAATACCATGCAGAGACACAATCCTATGGACAACTAAAGGCTGCAGAATGACTCCAACAGGGCACGTTTGCCATCTTCAGGAGTGCAGCAGGAACTGCACATCAATGTATACAATCCCAGAACTGTCAGGGTTGGAAGGGAGCTTCAAGATCATCTAGTTCCAACCCCCCTGCCTGCCAGGGACACCTCCCACTACAGCAGGTTGCCCACAGCCCCCAGCCAGCCTGGCCTTCAAAGCTGCCAGGGATGAGGCTTCCACAGCCTCTCTGGGCAACCTGTGCCAGTGTCTCCCCACCCTCACAGGGAAGAACTTCCTCCTCACATCCAACCTAAATCTCCCCTCCTCTAGCTGGGATCCATTCCCCCTAGTCCTATCCTTACCTGACCTCCTGAACAGTCCCTCCCCAGCTTTCCTGTAGCCCCTTCAGATCCTGGCAGGCCACCTTAACCCTTACTTCCCAAGGTCATTTCCCACCTGGCAGCATTCTAACCACTCTGCTCCAGGTCTGTAGTGTTGCATGGGGTGGTTGTGACCCAAATGTTGGACCTGGCACTTGGCCCTGTTGAACCTCATCCCATTGTTCTCAGAATACAATGAAGTCAACATCAATAGACACAGAAAGAAGGTGTTGGGTTGCTTTTTGCCTTTCAAACAGAAGTTCAAGAGCCCAAGAGACCTTTCAAGGTCATCTAGTCCAAATCCCCTGCAGTCAGCAGGGACATCTTCAACTTGCTCAGAGCCCCAAACAGATCCTCAGAGAGGATTTCCAGAATCATGCCCTGAACCAGGTTCTTCACTGGTGTAAATCAGGACAGTGCCATCAACTTCAGCAGATTTAAGCCTTGATAGAAGCTGACCTTCCATCCCTCACCCTACTGCCACTGACCAAGACCAGTGATCCACCACCAGATGGAAAAAGTGCCTGAAAAAGGACCTTGAAAGAGTTCAAAGCTTTGAAAAGGTGATTACTGCAAAGCTCTAAGTTCCTGAGCTTGAAGGAAAGCCCCAAAGAATTGGAGAAACCATGGGCAAGCTGAATTTAGGAGTGGTCACAGGACAAGAGGGATGGGAGAGGTCCCCAACCAACCCACCAAAGTAAACATTTGCACTTCAGTTTGGAATGTGGCTGAACTCAACTCTAGTCTGAGATGAGAATTAGGCATTTCTTTACAAGCCTGACTTGTTTACCTGGTGTAAGTGCAAGGTTCAAAGGCAGACCCAACCTATCTTAGACTCAAGAGACTGGCCAAGAGGTGTCAGGGTGCAGATGTGGTGGCTAATAAGCAGCAAAACCATCCCAGAAGCACACAGAATCATTCAGGTTGGAAGAGACCTCTAAGATCATCAAATCCAACCATCAACTTGTCACCACCATGCCACTAAACCACATCCCTAAGTCTATACAAGGTCTCTTTGGTTTCAACAGCCATAACAGCATCTGAATTGGCCATTGTCTTCTCCTAGGCTCCAGGTACTATGCCTGAACAAGGTCCACAGGAGCACCTGGGACACCTAGAAGAAACCAATGCTCTGTTACTTACCCACATACCTTGCTACAACATTCCAGGAGGGTCACAGAGACAGAGATGCAGAGAACTAGCTGGAGGTGTTATCAGAAGAACATTTTGTCCCTGATTTAAACACAATAGCTCCACTCAGGGTAGCAATGGGGGTGGAGAGCCTTGGTCCCAGCCTGGCTGGCTCAGGGGAAGCACATAAGGACCAGCCTTGTTCGAAAGAATTTGGGGTTGTTTTTGTTCCACTCATGTGAACACTTTGCCCAAGGGTAGGAGGAAAGGAGGGGGTGGAAGTGGTGGCAAAGAGCTTCTGGTAGCTCCCAGAGTCACAGTCACCTAGGAGAGGCACCTAATGCAAATAGCAGTAGCATAAACCAAGCCCTCCCTTGGTCCAGTGAGCAGCTCAGGTGCCTTCAGAAGGTTAAACTTCTGGGCATGCCTGAGTGCTGCCTCCCATGCTATATAAACTACCCCACAAGGAAACAACTCATACTCAGCAGGAGAAAAGCTATCCCAAAATGAAGTTTTTCCTTGTCCTTCTCCTGGGAGCAGTCCTCTGCTTGGACTCAGGTAAGGCAGAGTGAAGAGTCTCCCCCCCCCACATCCCCTCCAGTAGATCTTCAGCCAGGAGAAGAGATTCTGTGCTGGGGTTTGGAAGGGAGGGGAGAACTGCTGAGGTGGTTGTGGTATGAAGAGGATGGGATGGGGTGGGATGGCATGGAATGGAATTGGATCTGATGTTGCATGGAACAAATGTGTAGTCCCATCCTATGGCTGTTGTGATCCTAAGGCTTCCAGGAAAGAGAAATCCTATTTAACCCCAAATTTCCTTGCAATCAAAGTTATTTAACCCAGCCCATGTAGTTATGTGTGTCAGGTGGGGGGTTGGGGTATTTTTAATGGGGTGGGAAGGTTATTTTTCTTCTTCCTAGTTTTGCTCCAACTCAATTCTTGGGTTTTCATTCTAAAAGTGGTCTCTGATACTGCAGACAAAGGGAGAATGCCCTGCTTTGTCATTTTATACACTGGAGAGCTGGAATTGGGACACAATCAGGTTTAAAAGTATGTTTTAAATCAACTTTTTCCTATTAGCAGAGAACAGAAGTAGGAGATCTGAGCAGAAATCAGTAGATGATGCTTAAGGAATAGGTTAAGAAGGGTCTTGTACAACCTGGGCCAGACCTTCTCCTCTGCCAGGTTCCATCAGAGTGCTCTGAAATTTGCCTTTCACTGCATTATAAGTCAGATAATTCTAAGGGCAGAGTGCAGCACTACAGACAAACTGGGGTTTGGTTCCTTGCCTTTATGTCATTTATACCAGAATGGCTTGGACAGAAGGAGACCAAATGCCTCAAATCCCTTCCTGTTCCTGCTCTGATTAATACTAAAATTCCTAAATAGGGTTTTCTGTGTCCTAAAAGAGTATTTGAGGCATTAGAGTATTGACTTGAGGGATTCATGGTACAAAACTAGTGCTCATGGGGTCAAAATACATATCTATATATACATATACATCCAGCCACAACTGCAAGGCTCCAGTGATGCCCTGGGTCAAGGGTAGGTAACAGGAACAGGGAATTGCAACATGTTCTCACTTCTCTGAGGACTATTTTTCCTCAGGACCAGACACATGGAAGCTGTAATGCTTATTTCTGCCTTTCCTTGGTGGACATAGCACAGCAGATGTGACCAGCACTGGCTTTTGTCCCTCACAGAGCAGCATGTCCATGAAGGGTGACCTGGTTTGCAGGGGAAGGTGAAAAGCTCTGCTTGCACTTTGCTTTCTAAGAGAGGGTGGTGGAGAGTGCATGTCACACCTTGAGTCAAAGGGCTGCAGTCACAGAGTGTTAGGGGCTGGAAGGGACCTCTGGAGATCATCCAGTCCAACCCCCCTGGCAGAGCAGGGTCACCTACAGCAGGTTGCTCTGGATGGTGGCCAGCTGGGGTTCGGATGTCTCCAGAGATGGAGCAGCCTGGGCCAGGGCTTCAACACCCTCACACCAAACAAGCTTCTCCTCCTGCTCAGCTGCAACCTCCTGGCTTTCCTAACTTCTCTTGGTCTTTTGTAGGTTCTTCTTTGAAGTGCTACAGCTGCAAGTCAAAGCTCAGCAACAATGACTGTCAGAAGGAAGTGACCTGCACAGACAAGGAGATGTGCAAGACAGATGTGATCAGTAAGGCAAAGTGTGAATGGGCAGCATCCTAGGGGGGGGATGTTGGAGCCAAGTATGGTCTCTGCTTCAAGTGTCCCAGCTCTAAATACACCAGCTGGGGTGGGCTAGTAAAGCTCAGGGAGAGAAAAGCCAACTGGGGGGGGAAAAGGTGATAAAAAAACCTCTCAGATGACTTTCATGATAAGGAGGAATGACAGAAGGAAAATATTTATCCCTTGGTGGTAGCTGGTCCCTTGGTAGCTGTGCTGGCCAGCAGCAGGTCCTCACCCCACCCTGGTATGCACATGCTGTGCCCTATAAATTCCTCATTGTTTGCCAGTAGATGATGATCAAACCAGACCAGTATGGCCAGGAGAGTGCCAGTGGCTGGAATGAACCTCAGGAGGGAGTAGCTCAACCTGACATTGTCAATCCCTACAAGTGTCTCTCTCCTGTACAAAATTAGGTTTATTTTTCCTTTCCTGACACCAACATTTATTTGCCTACCAGTTTAATGGTTTAGTTTGTGATTTAAAATGGGAGAGACTGAGGCTGGTGAAACTTAGTTGTGAAGTTAGGAGGAAAGCTCAGTGCCAGAGCTAAACTGAAGGTAAATTCACTGAAGAACACAGCTTTTCACCTAGACCTATCTAGAGGCAGCTCTGGATGCAGCCACCAGCATGTCCCTGGGTAGAATCCTTTCACAGATAATGATTTAATTCTCCTATTTGAATTTTGGAAGAAATAAAAAGTTTGCTCTGTCTGGATCTGTGATGGCAGCTCAGTTGCTCTTAGACCTGGGGCACAAAACTCCACCAGTGGCATGTTAAAAGAAAGCTGGGGGGAGACTGTTCAGGAGGTCAGGTAGGGATAGGACTAAAGGGAATGGATCCCAACTAGAGGAGGGGAGATTTAGATTGGATCTGAGGAGGAAGTTCTTCCCTGTGAGGGTGGGGAGATACTGGCACAGGTTGCCCAGAGAGGCTGTGGAAGCCTCATCCCTGGCAGCTTTGAAGGCCAGGCTGGCTGGGGGCTGTGGGCAACCTGCTGTAGTGGGAGGTGTCCCTGGCAGGCAGGGGGGATGGAACTAGATGCTCTTGAATCTCCCTTCCAACCCTGACAGTTCTAGGATTCTATGTTCAAACTCATCTTTCTTAGGCAGTAAATGTCATCATTATCTCACACCAAACAAGTCTCTCCTCCTGCTCAGCTGGAACCTCCTGGCTTCCAATTGGTGCCCAGTGCCCCTTGGCCTGGCCCTGGCCACCACTGAGCAGAGTATGGCCCCAGCCTCTTGCCCCCAGACTTTAGATATTGATAAGCATTGACAAGATAATCTCTCAGTCTTCTCCTTCCTTCTTGGAAAGCTCTATGAAAGAAAGATATATGGAAGATAAGCATGATTGCTGCTCATCCATTAGTAGCTGAGATCCCTCAGCAAAACTATTAAAGCCTACTTTAATTATTAATTAAGTTATTAAGGTTTCAATAGCTACAGCTCTTTTAGAAACCCCTGAGAATTGTGCTGTGGAACACAATGCCCTAAGCAACCACATGGGGACTCAAAGCCTTTCCCTCCAACTGAGAAAATGATGTCCCCAAAAAGACAACCTGCTACAGTAGAACATGCCACTGTTTGGATCCCTCATAAGGATGCCACCTCCCTATTGAGTTCACAGAATCATGGACTGCTTAGGATTGGAAGGGACCTTTCAAGGTCATCTAGTCCAACCCCCCTGCAGTCAGCAGGGACATCTTCAACTAGAGCAGGTTACTCAAAGCCCCAAACAACCTGACCTGGGATGGTTCCAAGTATGGGCCATCTACAACCTCTCTGTGCAACTTAGACAGTGTCTCACCACCCTCAGTGGAAACATTTTCTGCCTTAGGTCTAGTCTAAATCTTCTCTTTCATCTTCAAACCATCACCCTTTGTCCTATCCCAACAGGTCCTGCTAAAAGGTCCCCTCTTTCTTGGAGGCCTCCTTTAAGTACTGGAAGGCTGCAATGAGGTCTCCCTGGAACCTCCTCTTCTCCAGGCTGAACAACCCCAAGGAGGTTCCATGAGGCTTGGCTTGCATTAAGTCCATGTGGTAATGGTCCTGTTTTTCTTCCAGGGCTTGTAGGGCTCTTCAACATCATCAACAAGGGCTGTGATGCCTCCTGTGAAGCAGAATATCAGGACTTCAGTGTAGGCACCAGGAACATCTCCTGCTGCAGCAGTGACCGCTGCAACGTCAACGCAGCCAGCGGCGTGAGGAGCAGCTACGGGATGGCAGCAGGGATAGCAGGCAGCATGCTCTGGATCATCCTGACCAACAGACTGTGAGGAGTAAAAGAGGACTCCTATGACCTCAGAACATCTTGGAGCATCCCTTCTTTCAGGGCAGGAACAGGGAGTGGTGTGGTGTAGTTGGGCTTACAGCATCCTTGGAGCTGATGGCAGATCTTGGCCATATGATGGCTTCTTTGTTATTGTATTGCTGTTGTGTCACCAAATAAGAAAGTATCTGTCCATGCTATCTTCATAACAACTAAAATACACTTCTTTCTGAATCACCTGTGAGTGTGGTACCTCTAGATCAATCAGGGATGGATTTCTGCCCCCAACAACAACTGCAGGTGATCATGTTGCATGTTTGGCCAATTGGTCATTGTTGTGTAGTCACAATGGTTTGTGCTGGAAGGGACCTGTAAAAGTTATCTAGTCCAACCCCCCTGCAGTGAGTAAAGATGTCCTCAACTAGATCAGGTTGCTGAGAGACACATTCAAGTTGACTTGCAATGGTTCCAGGGATGGGACATCTCCCACCTCTCTGGGCAACCTGGGACAGGGTCTCACCACCCTCAGTGGAAAACATTTCTTCCTTACTTCTAGTCTGACTCTCTTCTTCTTTAGTTTAAAACCAACACCTCTTGTCCTGCCACAACAGGACCTGCTAGAAAGGTTGTCCTCATTTTTCCTGGAGCCCCCTTTAAATACTGAAAGGTCACCAGAAGGTCTCCTTGGAGCCTTCTCTTCTCCAGGTTGAACAACGCCAAGTCTCTGAGCCTGTCCTCACAGCAGAGGGGTTCCAGCCCTCAGATCATTGCTGTGGCCTCCTCTGGACACACTCCAGCAGGTCCAGGACAGCAGTGGGTGGAGGATTAAAATGGGAAGAAAATTGGCCAAGAGCCTAATTTTCCTCTTTAATCCCCTAAGAACTGTTTGAGCTGCAAAGGGTGTGCAGAGCCAGAGGCTGAAATAACAAAGCAGGATTTACCTGCTGGAGAAAAATCATCTGGAAGATTCATAACCATGGGATAAGGTCCAGCATCATCCCTGGGATGAAGTCAGTGGGATGTCAGAAGATAATGACACCTTCTGCTGTTGTAAACCAGCAAAGGGCATAATCCCTTGAGATGCAAGAGATTAACAAGCTGCTAATTGTAGGGAGCAGGGAAGGGATTTCCCCAAAGGCAACTACCTTCCTTCTATGAGCCACCTCTGGTTGTTGGTGGAGAGAAGGTATGGGACATGGAGGGTGATTTATTCTGGCTTTTGCAAACCTTCTGAGGCTTAGTCACTGGCAAGGGAGCTCATCCAGCTGGACATCTTCTAGACAGACTGTTTTCCAGCTCCATGACCTCTCCAGTCCATGGGTTCATCTTCTTGCACTGCAAGAAGACCCCTGAGGCACTTCTGCCCTGAAACAACCCCCAGGCAGTCAGGGTTGTTCACATCCAGTGATGATCCACCTTGTTAGAGTGAAGAGAGGACTTTCCCATGCTCTGGTGGTTGAGACCTCATTCCTGGCCCTTTACAGGCTGAAGGAATGATTCCTGCTCCCAATTTCTTCTCTGTCCAAGTTCTGGAAGGAGTCCACCATTGAGAGATGAGGGATTCTCCTCTGGATTTATCTGGAGATGCATCCTCTCTGGGGCTATAGCTGGAGGTTTTTTTGCATGCAGTGCTGGAAGGTGGTGAGGATTAGATAGTTTGGAGGAGGTGCAGCTGGGCCATGACTCAGTAAAAAGCAGGGGAAAAGACCCTGCAGATGCCACATGGAGCTGACTGGTGAAACTCACTGCTGCTTGATGGATACCTAGGGCAACACTTGCACAAGACCACACTCTCTATTCAGGTCACCAACAGAAAACTTCCAAAACAACCCTCTAAATTCTGGGAAGGATTAGGAGGTGGTGAACTAGGGCAGATAAATGACTCAACCATGGGTCAGAACTTGGACTGGTCCAGGGTGGAACCAGGAATAGGATTGCTGATAACAAGGTTGGCTTCTCCTCCTGTCTTATAAACCCCTCAGAAACACAAACAGGACTCAGTCCCACCTGCTCTGATCTGCACCTTTTGCCAGGAGCATGCTCTGTTGGTACAGAAGAGCTGGCACCACTCAAATGTGCAAGCCTTGCCTGAAGGTTGAGTTACTCCCCAGGTGCAAGCCCTACCTGAAGGTTGAGTTACTCTCTAGGTGCTGAGAAAAAGGTCCAGGAGTCACCTTACTGAGTGGCTTGACCTTGCTGGCTGAGTAGCATTATCAGTCTTCTCCTAGCAGAAGACCTAAAAACTTGAGGGGAAGATCTTGAAACAACTCAATCCACCATGTAAGCCAGAGATTTCTGTTCCTCCAGCACCACACTGCAGTTCACCTGTTTAAATAATAAAGAGATGGACAATAAAATGGGGAGTTTCTTTTCATCCAAGGGCAGCAACTGCACTTTCCTAGAGGCTGCAGTTGCATTCCCTGTGGCAGGACAAGAGGAAATGGCCTCAAGTTGCACCAGGGGAGGTTTAGATTAGATATCAGGGAAAATTTCTTCCCAGAAAGAGTTGTTAGGCATTGACCCAGGCTGCCCAGGGCAGTGGTGGAGTCACCATCCCTGGAGGGGTCCAAAAACCATCTAGATGTGGCACTTAGGGCCATGGTTTAGTGGCATGGGGGTGATAGGTTGATGGTTGGGCTTTATGATCTTAGAGGTTTCTTCCAACCCTAATGGTTCTGTGATTATGGGATGCATGCAAACACAGAGCTCTCCAGTGATGTCACCTCTTACAGATGGGAAAAGCAAAGCAATTCTGATCTGCAGTGACTGTTTTGGTAGGATTTTGGTGGGAGGAAACATTCACTTTCCAAGAAAAACCTGGTGCATTTTATTGTTATGATGTTGGATTTGCTTCTGGAAGTAAATCTCCCTGTGGAGAGGGATTAGGGCATTCAGTATTTCCTATGATCACCCAGGACCTGCCCTTGCTCTGAAAAACTGTCACCAAGATCCTCTGAATTCAACCCAACCTGCAGCAGCTGACTTAAGAGCATTTGATCCCACTGGAAGAAAGCCTCCAGGGCAGAGGAGTTGGCATCCAAGGCCCAGCAGTTCCTTGCTGTGCTCCACATCTCCTTGCCCTGCAGCAAGCTCTCCAAACCTCTGCCTTGTACAGATGTTATCTGCTCCCCAAGGAGTTGAAACATGCTCAGGGAGTGACTTTAGCAGAGCCAAGGGAGAGACTGAGGCTAAAAATAAGCTCAAGTAGTCACAGAGCTGGGCAAGGATTATCTGCTACCTACCCACCCTGCACTGCCACATTCCTGCTCTGGGTGTTGTGCAAGGAGACTTCTGTGGTCCAAATCGACCAGAAAGAGCCTGCAGTTAGCTCTGCTCTGCTCTGCCAGCTACTAAGCCACTGGAGAATCATAGAATCATGCAGGTTGGAAGAGACCTCCAAGATCATCAAGTCCAAGCATCAACCTATCACCCCCATGCCACTAAACCATGGCCCTAAGGACCACATCTAGATGTTTTCTGAACTCCTCCAGGGATGGTGACTCCACCACTGCCCTGGGAGCATCCACCTGACCTGAACTTCCCCTGGTGCAACTTGAGGCCATTTCCAGAGGAAGCAAGGAGCCTGAAGGCACTTCCAAGCATGTCCATGTCAGAAGTTCTACAGGAGCTGTTCCTCAACTGGAATACCTGCAAGAAGAGATGATCTGAAGAGCTGGTGTTCTCCCTGCTATGGAGGTATTTCCTGCCCATATTTCACCATGCTTTCCACCAGGAATCCCCAAATGCCAAGGGTGGAGCAGAAATTGCCAGGAAACAAATTAACACCACCATGTAGACACTTCAAGGTAAAGTTCCTGTCATCACCACCCTGGTGATTCACCAGGATATAAAAACCAGGGGACACCTTTGCATCACAGAAATGACACTGGAACATGTGTTTCCATGTTCTAGCTTTTGGGATTAAGATGTTGCCATAAACAAGGCCAAAGTCCTCAGGCTGAAGTAGAACATTCAGCTACCTCTTTCCTAGGGAATGGTGTCACATAGAAGCAGACACCATCCTGAAGACAACCAAGGACAGAGGAGACATGGATACTCTCTGAAGATGGGTGGTGAAGGGAAGCTGTGCTGGTTGACCTCACATAATGGAGCTGTTTGCCCAAGAAGAAGCTAAGAGAAAGGTCTCAGCTCCTCAATATCTTTAGGAGGATACAAAGGCAAAGACAGGGTTCAGGAATAACACTGATGTCCCAAAACAGACCCCACACATCACAACCATTTCACTTACATCACCCTTATTGTCCAAATCTCATCTCTTCAGCAGTATCTAGCCAGAGTTGACATCAGACTTCCAGCAGAGGCCAAGTCCAAGTTGCTCTCCTCTTGCTCACATGTGGAAGAACTTTCAAAACTACCTAGCTCTCCTCCAGGCCAACAGAGACCCTGCCCAATCACTTCTTCCTTCATCCCCTACTTCCACCACTCCACATACCCCAAACCCTCTGAGTTACCCAAACATGGATTGCCAGGGCACTGTCACAGACAAAACAGGTCTTGGAGTGTGGAAAGGTTTGTCATCAAGGAGATACAGTGTCATCTGTGGTTGTCTGGGTGAGGGAAGACAATTGGCTTGGTTGCAGTGTGGTAGATGTGGGCATTTCTCATTTCCAGCCTTAATCTGATTGATGGCCACATCCCACTTATGATGTGTCCAGTGCCTCTTTCTTGTCTCAGACAGGTCTTCCCTTCCAAGTTGCCTGCTGTTGAGTATGTCCATATTTGGAAACCCTTCTCCTGCCAAAGAATCCCTTTCTCATCTCCATACTCACCTTGGGAAGGGCCTTCAGCTCCTTGGGGCACAGCTGATCAGAAATGCACCCAAGAGTTCCAAGTGTGGTCTTCTTGGTGCCTTGTCCAATGACCTTAGCCCTGCACTGTCCTCCCTGGCACAACCCCCAACCATGAGAGCTTTATTAACCACATGTCTGCTCTGTCTTCACCCTGTGATGAACCAATACTCTCATCTCTTTCATCTCTCCAGCCCTTTCCACATGACCTCCTACTTCACTGTGCAACTTACTTCTTACAGCACATGATCTTCCTAGTACCTGACCAAGCCACCTGCTTGTTTACCATGGCCTGAGCCTCCTCAGCACTGCTGAGGCTTCCCAAAGTTGTGTCACCAGTCAATGCCATGAACATCCTCCTATCTAGCACCTTTGAAGGTCTTGGAAAGGAAACTATTAACCAAGAGCACCCTGAGACCAGGGTAGGTCTCTCCTAACTTGGGATTCTATGATCAAACCCCAGCCAGATGCCACCTTGTGCAACCTGCTCTAGGTGACCCTGGTCTGTCAGGGGGGTTGGGCTAGATGATCTCCAGAGGTCACCTTCCAACCCCTAACCTTCTGTGATTATAAACAGTACTTGGGAGTGGACCTGGACCTGTTGTCCTCTATGCTAGTTCTCTAAGAGTTCTGGGATGGAAAATAACCTCTCTTGCTTCATCCCAACTTGAAGATATTTTATTCCACCCCAGATGTGGTTCTTTCTACTTCTGGACACCTATCTCCATGCTGTCTTGACCCTCAAAGTCAAAAGCACTTTCTATGCCAAATAAGTAAGTGGTTCAGTTTAATACTCAGTTTTCATGTCCCATCTTCACTGCTTTTGTCCTTCACCCACCTCAAGCCACAGTTCTTCTGCAGGTGTTTTTCCTTCACTTTTCCTCTTTGCTAGGGAAACAAAAAGATTTGGTTTGAGGGAGCCACAAGCTTCATGTCTTCCATCCACATCCTTCAACTCACAGTTCAACCAACCTATCTATAGTCATCATATATTGATACTTACCTTTGGTGTCATAGAATCATAGATTCATTCTGGCTGGAAAAGACCTTGGAGACCATCAAGTCCAACCATCCACCCAACACTGCCATGCTCACTACTAAACCATATCTCCAAGCACCAGAGCTACATGGGTTTTGAACTCTTCCAGGGATGGTGACTCCACCACCTCCCTGGGCAGCCTGGGCCAATGCCTGAGAACCCTCTGGGGGAAGAAACTCTGCCTAATATCCAATCTGAACCTCCCCTGGTGCAGCTTGGAGCTATTTCCTCTTGTCCTATCACTCATTACCTGGGAGATGAGACAGAGCCTCACCTTACTACCACCTCCTCTCAGGGAGTTGCAGAGAGTGAGAAGGTCTCCCCTGAGCCTCCTCCAGGCTAACCAACCCCAGTTCCCTCAGGATACTGACACTCTGGAAGGTCTGTCCTCCAAGGTTTTTATCCTTCCAGTCATCCTTCCCTGAAACACCTTTAATTTACCACCTCCTCTCCTGCATTTTCTACCCCAGAACTAGATGTTGTCTTGCAGCAACAGCCACTCCAGTCCAAGGTGCAAGTAGAAGGCCTCCTTCTGCCAGTCAGCTGGACAGGATTCTGGGCCATCTTGTCTGCAGTGTACTTTGGACAAGAAAGGTTGGGCTAGATGATCCTTGAGGTCCCTTGACTTTATGAGATGAGCCTCAAACAACTTTGTTTGCCACTCTGGCCATGGCATTGTAGCCCTGGCATCAGTTTATGTGGTGCCAGTGTCTTTCTTGGGAGCTGCTTCTCAGGCTGGAGTCTGCTTTCAGCTTTCCAGATATCATGGTGATGGTTGGAGTATGGCAAAATAGAGAGATTCTAGCTCAGGTTCTTGACTCAACCTGAGTTCTCCTGCTGTGATTCAGGGAGGGTTGATTTTTCCTGGGGACCATCTCCATCTGTGAGGCAGTGCCAGAAAACCATGCTGTCCATCCCCAGGGCTGCAGTGGTGCTTGCTGATGTGTTGAGCTGATGGAAGCTTCCACCCCTCAGGAGTGTGCACTAATAACAAGACTGCAGCCTGGTTTGGGTGGAGCTGCTCTCCACCCTCCTGATGAAACTCTGCCACTTGGCAGAAAGGAATGCAGATTCCACTGGGCTGGAGAAGGGGGAAAGTGTGAACTTGACTCAGTGAGCACCCTGCCTCTAGCAGAGCCTTA
The DNA here is from genome assembly GCA_013399015.1 of Galbula dea. Classification (NCBI taxonomy): domain Eukaryota; kingdom Metazoa; phylum Chordata; class Aves; order Piciformes; family Galbulidae; genus Galbula; species Galbula dea. The sequence goes on from VWZX01008168.1 coordinate 101,069, forward strand.
GATCCTTCTTCTAAGGGGTGTTTGATACCAAACACTCTTGTGTCCACCTAAGGCAGCATCAAAGAGGACTCCAGAATCCCAGCACTGATTCCTTTTCCCCCCTTTTTTCCACAGCTTCCTAGAATGGTAGAGGTTGGAAAGGACCTCTGCAGATCATCTACTACAACCTCCCCTGCTAAAACAGGTTCACCAAGAGAAGGTTGCACAGGATCAGGTGCAGGAGGGTTCTGGAAGTTTCCAGAGAAGGAAGCACCACAACCTTTCTGGGCAACTCTTTGTGGGGCCTGCTGTTGGCTGGGAGTCTCCAATGTTGTGGTCCATGCTTTGATCAGCTGATGGCACCATCAGCCTCTGAACAACCTTCTGCAGCAGTGCAGGAGTGGACAACAGGCAGAGAGTGGCCAGTTAGAGGGCCTGATACCTCCTTCCCCTCAGCAGGGAGATCTGTCCTCTTTATCATACAATAGAACCATAGAATGGTTTGGATTTGAAGAGACCTTAAAGATCATCCAGTTCCAACCCACCTTGGACATCTTCCACTTGATCAAGTTGCTCCAAGCCCCATCCAACCTACCCTTGAACATTTCCAGGGATGGGGCATCCACAACTTCTCAGGGCAACCTGTTCCAGTGTCTCTCCACCCTGATGGTGAAGAACTTCTTCCTTCAACCTAATCTAAACCTCTCCTCCTTCAGTTTGAAACTGTTACCCTTCACCTTACCACCACACTCCTTGAGAAGCTGTCCACTGGCCTTTGCTTGTGCAAAGGACAGGAGAAAGGGAATGAAGCTCTCCTCATTAGCTGAAGAGATCACTTTCCTCTGACAGAACCAGGGATGGTGACTGAACCTGACATTGGAAGTGTCTGACATGACTTTATCAACCCTTCAGTATCATCAGGACCAACAGCTCTATCAGGAAGCCTGTCCCTCAGCCTATTGCTTCATGCCCCACGTTGGCAGCAGTGACTTATCTTCAGCTGATGCCTTCCTGTGAGCTCATCTAAATAATAAGGATTGCTAAACAAGAAGAAGAGGTGGTGGTGGATGTTGCCATGGAGGTGCAGCACAATAAAAGGATCAACACAGCAGAGAAGCCAATCCCTGCTCTTGGGACCTCTGTGGCCTGGGTCAAAAGTTGTGGGAGAATCAATTAAGAGAACATGAGGAAGACAAGAACCTTGGAAAGGCTGCACAGTCCCACACAGATTGAGGAAGGACATCAAATCCTGAGGGGGAGTTATCTGACTTAAGTACAGCCTGTCTTCTAGAAGATAGATGTCTCCTGGGTGAATCACCATGTGCCTGTGGTTTTACACCCAGGCAGACATGAGCAGAGTTCATCAGAGCTTCTGGAGAGGAGAGCCTCATCCAACAATGAATGGCACTGTGGAACCTGTTTCCCTTCAGTGCCTTTGAAAGGAACCTTTCAAAGGTGAGGACTAGGTCATCTGGAGGTTTCTTCATAGGAAATGTGCTTATAGAATCATAGAATGGGTTGGGTTGGAAGGGACCTTCCAAGGTCATCTAGTCCAACAGCCCTGTCATGGGCAAGGAACATCTTCCACAAGACCAGGTTGCTCCAAGGCCCATCCAAGCTGGCCATGAACATTTTCAGGGATGGAGCATCCACAACACCTCAGGACAACCTGGTTCAGTGTCTCACCACCCTCACAATGAAGAACTTCTTTATAGCTAATCTAAATCTCCTTTCTTTCAAGTTTAAGCCATTATTCCTTGTCCTATCATTACATGCCCTTGTAAAATGCCTGTCCACATCTTTCTTGCAGACCTCCTCTAAGTACCAGAAGACAGTTAGAAGGTGTTCCTGGAGTCTTCTCCAGGCTCAACAACCCCAACTCTCTCAGCCTGTCCTCACAGGAGAGCTCCAGCCCTCAAATCAGTGGCCCTTTTCAGGGCTTGCTGCACCAGATCCATGTCCTTCTTCTGTTGGGGGCTGGAGAGCTGGCCACAATATTCCAGGTGGGATCTGATCAGAGAGGAGTAGAGAAGCAGAGATTCTACAGCTCTCAGATCATGTCTGTGGCCTCCTCTGGCCCTGCTCCTCCAGCTCCATGTCTCTGCTGTGCTGAGGACTCCAGAGCTGGCCCCAGCACTGCAGCTGAGCTCTCCCCAGAGCACAGCAGAGGCACAATCCCCACCCTGCCCTGCTTCTTGCACCTCCCCTGGTGCAACTTGAAGCTATTTCCTCTTGTCCTATCCCTAGTTACCTAGGAGAAGAGACTGAGCCCCTACCTTACTACCACCTCCTTTCAGGGTGTTGCAGAGAGCCAGAAGGTCTCCCCTGAGCCTCCTCTTCTCCAGACAACCAGCCCCACTTCCCTCAGCTGCTCCTCACAACCCTTGTGCCCTAGATACCTCACCAGCTTCATTGCCTTTCTTTGGACAAGCTTTAGAAGAGTAGAAACAACTCACCCCAGGGTAATTTCACACATGGCTGATAACCAACCACTGGAACAGCTTCTCAAAGCTTGCTGTACCCTCCTTGTCTCAGGACATCTCTACAGAACTTGCTTTCTGTTCCATTTGGAGCAGAATTAACTGTGGTGGAAGCTAGATCAGATCTTTTCTGAAGCACAGCTCCTCCTTGCCTGGAAACACTGCTGTCATCTACCTTTCCTTGCATAGGTGAGCAGGAGAGGGAGATGATATCTACCTGGGTCACCTGAGAGAAGGAGGACAGGCTCCCAGGGTCAGCCTGATGCTGGATTTGGATTGACACCCCTGAAAATTCAGGGAGGTTTTTGGCACACACCTCTTTCTCCCTACACTCCACATCTCATTTCTATTCTCACCTCTTCAGACCTGGAATGACAATTTCAACTGAAGTCTCTTATGGCTTCAGTCTTCCAAACCTTGCTCAGGGGTTTTTCCACCTCTGACAAAGACAGGTGGGAATTTAGGTCCTCCTGAGTCCTACAAGCTGTCCAAGGCTATCCCAACTGCTACATCAAACCCTTTCTTCCACATGTTTTTCAGCTCCATCTTAAACCAGGTGAGATTTCTCTACCCTGCCTTTGTTTTTAGAAGAAACTCTGTTTTTTCCTAGTGTTTAAGATCCTACCTATGATTATCTCAGTTAACTCCTGCTGGTCTGAACTCAGCTCTAGCCCAGAGTGACCATGGAGTTTCCAGAGCTTTTCTGCCTTGCAGCTGTTTTCAATGCTTGCAATCTATTTCTGGGAACAAAAACCCAACCAAACCAAACAATCAAACAAAACAACAACAAAAAAACCCCCCAAACCTATCTCCACTCAACCTCTGTTCTGTTTTCCACTGTCATCTTCTGAGGTGGAGACTCTCAGTCTTCCTACTAGTTGCCATCTGTATTTGTTCATTCTCCATCAGGATCCCATTTCTTCTTGAGAGGAGCAATGAGATTCCAGGGGAGAAGCTACCAGGGCTTCACACTTCCAGAATCACCCTGCTAAGATCTTCCCTTCCACCCTGACACATATCTTGACATCACCTACCTTTGCTGGTGTTTGGGTTTGTTTTCAGGGTTCCATCTCCCTGGAGGCTCCCAGTTCTCTTTAGATCACCTCAAACCTGAAGGTCCCAACTGCCACAGTCCCCACTCTTCTCTCCCTGAACTCCCATGCCCTCAGCCAGTCTGCAGGAGCTTTATCAACCCCAGCTCAGGTGGTTTCTTGATGCTCTACCTCACAGTCAGATCTTGGACTGTTTTAAGCCATTAGACAGAGTTAAGTGGTTTTGCATTGGCCAACAATCCTACCATGCTGATGGATCCCATGTCTAGATACCACAGTGGTGGACAGACTCCACCAAGCTGGACAGACTCATTTGGGTTCCTACTTCTGTCATTCTTCCTTCAACCAACACTTCTGGTGGGAAGAAAGGCTGAGAGAGTTGGGGTTGTTCAGCCTGGAGAAGAGAAGGTTTCAAGGAGATCTGGTAGCAGCCTTTCAGTACTTAAAGGGGACGAGAAGAAAGCTGGGGACAGACATTTTAGCAGGGCCTGCTGGGACAGGACAAGAGGTGATGGTTTGAAACTGAAAGAAGAGATTTAGACTAGATCTAAGGGAGGAATTTTTTACACTGAGAATGGTGAGACAGTAGAAGAGGTTGCCCAGAGAGGTGGGAGATGTCCCATCCCTGGAACCATTGCAGGTCAGGTTGAGACCTTGGGGCTCTGAGCAACCTGCTCTAGTTGCAGATGTCCCTGCTGACTGCAGGGGGATTGGAGTAGATGACCTTGAAAGCTCTTCTCCAATCCTAACCAGTCTGTGATTCCATGAATCCATCCCCCCATGATTCTACCATTCCATGATTCTATGCTTTATTCCAAGGATTCCTCCACCTGCAGAGCCTTCCAGGTAGGAGCAGACCACTACCACATCCCTCTGTGGACATCTCCATTTCAGCAAGCTAAACCTAATCTCCTAAGCTGTATTTTTCCTGCTGTTGGAGGACCAACCCCTTTGTGCTTACCCACTGAGGCATTACCAACTGCAATGCTTAAAGCCCTGGATCTTTGCCACTTTCATGGCTGTTAGTTCAGGTATTGCTCAAATGTGCCTTCAGCTGCCCAGGTACAAGAAAAGATCTGGATGTAACTAGGTCTGGTAGCCTCCCCAGAGCAGAGCTTTACCTCTGTACCCAAGGAGATATGTTTGTGCTGTTTTTCTTCAGGTACCTGGTCTCTGACAGCACAGCAAGATAAAACACAGATAAATGATGTATTTAACTCCTAAGGTTTAATTCCTAAGCAGGAATTAGGGTGAACTTCTGTCCTTCCTTCTCCCATGGCATGCTACTGATCCCACTTGTCTCATCCATGTGCATGGACATTTCCATTAGCAATGCTTTTCAATTACTGGGAACACTTTAGGCACCAGCACTTCCTCCAAAATCCCCATTCTCCACCTGGGTGAAGAGCCAGGCTGCTGGGAATGGTAGCAATACCCATGTGCCTTGCTGCAAAGAGCCTGTGACAAACAACATCCTCCCCAGGCATTAGATCAGCTTGGGTACTCACCTTGCCTCCATCCCTGAAGCATTCTGAATGCCTCCCAGGGGTTGACAAACTTCTTTTCTTTGGTTTCTTTAGTTGTTTCACAGGGAACTGCATCATGCTGTGGTTCTCCACAGGAAACAAACCCAGCTAAAAGTCCTGTCAGCTTCTCCTAGGAAATGGAAAATGCAACTGGCTCAGTCACAAGGGAAGAGCAAAGAAAAACTGATTCAGAGTTAGTTTAGTTCCCAGCTCCAGGATCAAATTTGGGAAAGAGTTGACAGCTTTACAGTAGAAGGCCCAGGACCCTGCTCTGCCAGCATCACCCAAGACCTGAAATAAACTGACATATCCAAATCTCTGACTTGGAAGCAGCATCTTCCATTCTCACCTCCACTGACCTTCCAGTGACTTTGGGGCTGCTTAGCCTGGAGAGGAGAAGACTGAGAGATGATCTTGTCAGTGCTTATCAATATCTAAAGGCTGGGGGCAAGAGGCTGGGGACAGACTCTGCTCAGTGGTGGCCAGGGACAGACCAAGGAGCACTGGGCACCAACTGGAACCCAGAAATTCCACCTAAGTAGAAGGAAACATTTCTTTTCAGTGGGGGTGCAGAGAACTGCACCATGCTGCCCAGAGAGGTTGGGGAGTCTCCTCTGCAGACTTTCACAACCTGCTTGCACACAAGTCCAGGGCAACCTGCTCTGGGTGATCTTGTTTCAGCTGTGGGGTTGGACTAGATGACCTCCAGAGGTCCCTTCCAACCCCTAACCTTCTGTGACTCTTGGACAGGTTGCCCAGAGAGGTTGTGGCTGCTCCATCCCTGGTGGAGTTCAAGGCCAGGTTGGATGTGGCCCTGGGCAAGCTGGTCTAGTGGTGGCATCCCTGCCCATGGCAGGTGGGTTGAAACCAGCTGACCTTTAAGGTCCCTTCCAAATCCAACCATTCCATGATTCTATGATTTTTCTATGCCTCCCATGCCCACCACCTCAGCACCAGGCCTCAGGTACTAACTAAACCCCTGGAAGCCAGAAACTGATCTTGCATTTCCACTGGATTAGGGAAAACAAACATGTTTAGGGCAAACCCAAGCACACCAGCTTCCCACCAGCCAGCCTGGAGACAAGCAGTCATGAAAACATGGCACAGGGATGGATGAGGCTGAGCCAAGACAGGTGGAAGCCCAGCCTGCTGCCTCTTGCATCCTGACTGTTGTTGCCCAACTGATGCATGACACAACCCAGCTCTTGGCTCTCACAGCAAGACCTGAAGCAACAAACATACTTTGTCACATTCCCCATCCAAACCTCAGTGTGGAGCCAACCCTTTGGAATTCAGGCTGTGTTTTTCCCTTTTCCATAAGGCCAGCCCCAAGCCCTGAACCTGAAGAAGAAGAGGTGATGTAGAGCAGGAGCCTGCTCACTGAGATGATGTCACCTTCTCAGGCTGTTCCTCTACAAATCCCAATCCAGGCTGGAGCTGAGATCTCCTCTGATCACGCCCACAGGATTGACAGGAGGTGGAGGGTGGGAAAACATATAAAGGTCCTTAGGAGCAGCTCTTCTTTATTGTCCTGGCTGCACAGATCTGCTCTCAGCATGAAGACACTGCTGGTTGGGCTCCTGCTTGGCCTGGCATATATGGAGTTGGGTAAGATCAATGCAGGGACCTCCTTTGTCTGGGATGGGAGGGGAAAAGCATCAGTGCAGAAAGCAAATAACATCTTTATGTAGTTCAGAAGGTCACTGGAGAGGGTGGATGGGAAAGATGGACATGCATTCCTGGTGGGGAGAGCTGTGACCCTTGGTGGAGAGCACTGTGCATATCTCACATGCATTGGGGGTCACCTGCAAGCCAGCTCTGCTCACATCATGCCCCAGCATGGAAGGGACCAACACACTGCTAAAGTCTGAATGACAGCCACCTGGCACAGGCTACTGCAAGGTCTTAAGAGGCCAACTTGTCCCCTCAAGTTTGGGATGGAGTGTGCTCATCCTGAGCTCCTGTCATCCCTAGAACCTCCTGGCTGGCTGCTGGAAGGTCTCAAAATGCAAGTGTGATGCTTCAGTATAGACAGGAGAAATAACTCCAAGGACTTTGGGGAGGTTCATTAAACCACCAGCTCTAAGGTTGGTTTTCACTTCCTTCTGGAAATGAGAAGATAGGTGGAGCCTGGAAACTCCCCTGGCTCTGTTTGGGTGTGGTCTCTGATGGGTCTGGATCTTGGGTAAGCTGGGAGCAGGAGCTGGTCATTGCTGTGTTCTTCCTCTATCTACTTGGGACCCACCACCACTGCATCCTTGGCCTGGAACAGGAGTCATCCTTGTGGTGAAACCAACCCAGGGGGTCTTAACTTACAGCCCATAGGCTCCAGAGATCTTTAGGCTGCTTTCATGGGACTCTGGCAGGTCTCAGAGGAAAGGCAACCTGGGCAGGGGTCAAACATCTCCATCTGAAGCATGGCTACATGGAGATCATGCAAGGAGTTGCAAGTGGAAGAAGGTTGACAAGCAATGCACCATATAAAGCTTGGTGCCTGGGAGGGTGTTGGATCTCCTCTTCAGGCTCCATTGCTTTTTGAATCCTCCTAGGCTCATTTCTCCTTCCATCTAAAGCACTGCTGGCTGAAGGACATGTTCTGGGTCAAAGCCACCTCTGGACTGAAGCAGGAGAGTTCTTCCCTGCAGCTACTGCAATTTATGTTGCATTTCAGTACCTGCTGGGTTTGGTTTTTCTTCCTTTCAAGATATTTCACATTCATTTGTTTCTTTTCCTCCTCCTGGGTCCACTCCTGTCATGGATGTAATGTGGTTGCTCAGGGCCTGACAGAGAAGGTTTTCACCCCCAGGTCTCAGAGCACTCTGGAAACAGAGAGGCATCCCCAGCCTTTGCTTTAGGGTTGAGATGGAGGCAGAAATGGTTTTCTTGGGAGGATCTAGTGGGAGGCAGCAGGTCCAGGCACAGCTTTTGCAGCTGAGGAATCTGTCAGTCACCACTCCTCTTCCAGAGGTTTGATGTCAAGTGGTAGAAGACACTGGTGGACAGTGATGAGGTATGAATTACTGGCCTCAGTGGCCAATTCCAGGTGGGATGGGACTTTGAGCAAGCTGATCTAGTGGAAGGTGTCCTTGCTCATGCCAGGAGGGTTGGAACTAGGTGATCTTTGAGGTCTCTTCCAACCCAAGCCATTCTCTGACTTCAGGAAAACATAAACCAAGCTCTTGTGGGCCATTTGGAAGGGATCTGCCAAGGGTCTCAGCTAGGGTTAGCAGGGATGGCTCCACCACCGTTGTTCCCAAAGGATATGACCACTGCTCACATCAAAAGGCCCTTCCTGCCTCTGCAAAGAGGGCAAAGAAAGTTCTTTTGAAGGCTTCTGTAAGTCCTGTGAGGCTTCTGGCAGGCTTCTACAAGGTGTCTCCAGAAATTTCTCTTCTCCAGGCTGAACAACCCCAACTGTTCCATGTAGGCTCTATCACTGAGCTGAGTTTTTCCCCCCCCCCCCCAAGGAGGTGATAAGAGAAGTAGATGCCTTGAAAATTCTTTCTGGAGCCAGGTGCTCAGAGAAGAGCCTTCCAAGATGCTTATCCTTATCACAAAGAGGTTTCTGAGAGCAGTTGCTGCAGAAGTAGAACACTTTTGTCCCTCTGCATTTTTGCCATTAGATGGCAGTGGACACTTTTGGGTGGTGGTCTGGAAAAGCTCAACCCAAGCTGGTTTCTGTCATCAAGCCACACCAGCACGACTCCAACACAAACAAGCACACTTAGGATGTGTTGTCTGTGGATGGACAGGTCTCATAGTGAGACTGCTGAGCAGCTGCTGTGACCAGTGCTTGCATGGGTAAAGGTGTCCCTCCAACCAGAGGCAGCCAGCAAGGGCTTCAGAGCATCAACTCTTCCAACAAGCAGCAGCAGCAGCAGCCCCTGATGAAAGTGGTTTTCAGGCCAAATTCAGCTCTCAGGATTCTCTAGGTACAGCTCTGAAGTGTAAATTCTGCTCTCAGTTAGAAAGTTCTGCAGAAATCCTTCTGGAGGAGCAAGAAGGAGCTGTCACTGTGGGTGGAGGAGATGAGGGGGAGACTTTCATGGCTGGTGAATGTTGCTCACAGCAGAAGGAGCTGGTTTGCAGGAGATGTTGATGTTGGAAGATTTCTTACAGGGGATGCAAGGATCCTAACAAAGCCTGTAGATCTCTTTTGGGGGCTGCTGAGTTCCCATAGTACTGATGCCACTCAACTCCCACAACTCTTTCCTTGTTCTTTGGGGCTTGGACTTGTTCTGTCCCCACAGACATATCCATGTTTTGCCATTGCCTCCAGATGTGCTGAGTTTCTGAGCCCACTGTCTCTTGCTCAAGCATTGACCATCACCTAGTCCCCAGCAGAGAGCAGAGAAGCTGTGGATTTGTTGTCTCCTTGCCAAGGTGACCAGCTCAGACTCATTTGGTTCCTTTCTGCAGCCCAGGCCTTACGATGCTACACGTGCAAGGAGCCAACAGACATTGCCAAGTGCAGGACAGTCACCTTGTGTCCCCCCAAAGCCACTGTCTGCACCACAATGCTGCACTCTGTAGACTCAGGTAAGATCCATTCCTTGCTCTGGGTGTCCTTGGGGAGAGATCATAGGATGATAGAATGTGGTGGGTTGGAAGGGAACTGAAAGATCATCTTCTTCCAACCATCCAGCCATAGGCAAGGTGCACCTTCCACTAGAGCAGGTTGCTCCAAGCTTCACCCAACCTGGTCTTGAACATTTCCAGGGATGGAAGGTTGCACTGGATGGTGGCCAGCTGGGGTTGGGATGTCTCCAGAGATGGAGACTCCACCACCTCTCTGGGCAGCCTGGCCAGGGCTCTGCACCCTCAGAGGGAAGAAGTTTCTCCTGGTGTTCAGATGGAGCTGCCTCTGTTGCAGTCTGTGCCTGTTCCCTCTTGTCCTGTCCCTGGCCACCACTGACCAAAGCCTGGCCCCAGCCTCCTGCCACCCACCCAGCAAGTATTGAGGAGCATTGAGCAGATCTCTCCTCAGTCTGCTCTTCTCCAGGCTAAACAACCCCAAGGCTCTCAGCCTTTCCCCATCAGAGAGATGTCCAAGTCCCCTAAGCATTTCTGTAGCCCTTTCCTATGCCCTCTCCAGAAGTTCCCTGCCCTTCTTGACCAGGGGAGCTCAGACCTGGAGCCAGAGCTCCAGCTGTGGCCTGGTTAGGGCAGAGTTGAGGAGGAGGAGAACCTCCCTTGGCCTGCTTACCACACTCTTCTTGTTGCCAGGATGCCATTGACCTTCTTGGCCATGAGAGCACATTGCTAGCTCATGGTCACCCTGTTGTACACCAGGACTTCTACATCTTCTTCCCCAAAGATGCTTTCCAGCAGAACAATCCTTAACCTGCCCTGGTCCATGAGGTTCTTCCTCCCCAGCTGCATTACCCTACACTTGCCCTTGCTGAATTTTGCTGCCATCTCTCAGCACCTTCCTTTTTTGTGTCTTCCTCTCTCTTATCCTTCTCCCTCTCTCAGGTTACCCTTTCTTTGGCAACATCACCGTGACCAGAGGCTGTGAGGAGGAATGTGTTGCCTCCAGTGGGATAGGAGCAAACAAACCCAAGTCCTGCTGCTACACTGACCTCTGCACTGAAGAGCCCAGGAGCACCAATGGGGTGGGAAGCCACTCTGCAGCTCTAGGTCTGCTGGTCATGGCTGTAGGCACCATCCTCCAGTGTGCTCTGTAACGTGGCAAGTTCCCCTTGCTGCAGCCAAAAACATCTCCACTCCTCTCTGTGCCAAGCTGCCTGGTGAACTCTAGGGTGCCCTGGAAATAAGCTGCTTTGCTGGTGGCTTCACTCATCTTCAGTGCTGGGAATTCATGTGGATTCAAGCCAAGAGTTTGGGCACCTGGACCTAAAAAACCTTCCAGTTTCCAGTTGCTAAGCAGATGTTCCTCACCTTCAGTTGCTTCTGGTCCTCAGCTTGCCTCTGTGGGGAGCAGGAGTGGATGAAGTGCTGCAGCTCTACTGATGGAAATGCCATCAAGGTTGATGTTCTGGTGTCATCCCCAGCCAGAGCAAGGCCCCTACTGACACTGGACATGGACAAGGTTATTTTCCCAACCTGTGCCTGTGTGTCTCTATTAAATCCCTGTGTAGAACCTTCCCTCCCCCAAAACTCTTGCAAGTCTCCATCAGGAGCTTGACTTGTTTTCTTTCCACTGCTGGTGTCATCTCCTGAGTCAGAACAGCAGGTGGACATTGGCTTTCACTTACTCCTTGCTCAGCAGAGTGAGGCTTTCACTTCATCTGGACATGGTTTAGTGGCATGGTGGTGAGAGGTTGATGGTTGACTTGATGATCTCTTCCAACCTGAATGGTTCTGTCCTGAACAAGCTTTGGGATGAGTCCTCAAGTGCTCAGCCTTCATGTGTTGAGATGGGGTGGCTTCCTGGAAAGCTCAAAACACATCCTGGACTAAGAAGCCAGGATAGGTTAGACCTGCAAAAGCAAATTGGAGAGTTAGTCTATCCAAAACCTTCACCAACCCTTTGCCTGAGCTCAGGCTGTGATCAGAGCTCCTGGATTTCCCTTCCCCAGATGTTCTGCAGACAGTTTCACACCACTCCTCCTCTTACTCTGCCCTCCCTCCTCTCTCCACAGCAGGGGTTGCAGGAAAAGTAATAATTATAGAATCACAGAATCATTCTGGTGGGAAAAACCCTCTGAGATCATGGACTCAACCATCCACCCAACACTCCCATGCTCACCACTAACCCATGGCCCCAAGCACCATGTCTGCAGGTGTTCTGAACTCTTCCAGGGATGGAGGTTCTTGGGCCAATGCCTGAGAACCCTCTCAAGGACAAAACTCTTCCTAAGATGCAACCTGAACCTCTCCTGGTGCAACTTGAAGCTATTTCCTCTTGTCCTATAACTCCTTACCTGGGAGGAGAGGCAGCATCTTGGCTGGGATCAGCACTGGTGTGGTCAGTAGGACTGGGGGAGCCTTTGTCCCCCTGTACTCAGCACTGATGAGGCCACACCTCGAGAATTGTGTTCATTTTTGGGCCCCTCACTCCAAGAAGGACATGGAGGTGCTGGAGTGTGGCCAGAGAAGGGCAAGGAAGGTAGGGAAGGGTCTAGAGCACAAGGGTTGTGAGGAGCAGCTGAGGGAAGTGGGGTTGGTTAGGCTGGAGAAGAGGAGGCTCAGGGGAGAGCTTCTGGCTCTCTGCAGCTCTCTGAGAGGAGGTGGTAATAAGACCCTGGCATAGGTGAATGACTCCACTCACACTGGTTAACAGCACTGCTGGGTCTCAGCTGGGGCCTCACTCTATCCTCTCTTGGAGCAGCTCTAAGATGGATTTTGATGCCCTGTCTGCTGTAAAACCAGATGGAGTGGAAGCAGATCCAAAAGAGCCAGAAGTCCCCAGCCCACAGCCCTCTCTGGTGCCATTTGCTCTGTTCCTGTTGCCAGGGCTCATCCAGGGGATAATCTGCAAGAGTAAGGGCAGAGCAGAACACCATACCCCATCCTGGTGTGGTGCTGAAGTTCCTACAACCTCCTTTGCAGCAAAGCCTATTTTTTTCTCCATTATTTTATCCTCCTCCACTCTGTTTCCAGCCAGGAAACCAAAGGAATAAGCAGAGGAGGCTCTTTCCATTTCTTCAATTGCTTCTCAAGGTCCCATTGGCAAGCCAGCTTGGACAAGGCATTGCATTCCTTGGCAGAAGGTTCTGTTGGAGCCTGGGGCTCTGGAGGATGTGAAGCTCTTTGTTTTGCAGATGAAATGTCCCTTGCTTCACTAAAACACCAACAGCTTCCCTGGAACACCCTTTCCATGCTGAGATCTCCAGGGGAGAAATGTTGTTAAGAAGCTAATGCTTGAGAGCTCTTCAACCAGTGGTATCACCCCTACCTACCTTTATGGGCACAGAGCATCACCTTCTGCTTCCTTCTGCTCTATTTCCCTGCTTCAAAACCAGTCTGATGTGCCAGGCTAAAAGCAAACCACCACCACCTGCCCTCCTGAGATCAAACCCCCACCACCTGCCCTCCTAAGATCAGCAGGTTGCCCACAGCCCCAGCCAGATCAGAGCTTGCTTTCTACTCTGGGTTCAAGCTCTAGACTAAGTCACTAGTGACCTCCCCAATGACCTTTCCATGCTGGCTGCCCTGTCATGGGCTTGCTGGGTTGAACTTTTCTCCCTGTAGATGGGACAGGGCCTGGATTCAGAGGGATTGGGAGGTGTGAGGATTCCCTTCTGGATGAGAGTCTAGTAAATAAAGTCAGATCCTCTAGTTTTCAGCCTGCAGCATTTCTCTTGTGTGCTCAGCCTTCACCCAGGGAGGGAGGGAGGATGGAGCAGCAGAGGGGGCAAGGAGGACATGACTCTGGTTGCTTATGCAGCTCCCAAACTGCCCTGTGCCAGAGAGGGGAGAAGCTCCAGAAGGGAGCAAACAAAAGAATGTAAACATGCTCCCTAGAAGAGCTAGGTTTAAGGCTCTCCCTGATGGAAGAGGAGGAGGAGAGGATGACAGAAGGGTAAAACACTGTCCAGAGGCTACAGAAGGTTCATCTGGGGCATGCACAGGAGAAATTGGCTGGGGTATTTTTTTGTTGTTTCTGTTTTAGAGCAGAAGAGCAAGTGCCTGAGCTCAGCAGACCAAGGCAAGCAAGAGGCCAGGAGCAACCATTCTGCATTGCAAAGATGCTGCAGGTGGGGACCACTGCCCTCCTGGGGTCCCTGTTGTTGGCTGGCAGCATCCTGCTGCATCACACTGTGCTGCTGGGCTCCTGTCACCTGGGGCTTGCCTCTTAAGGTGATCTTCACCTCCAGAGCAGCAAGCTTCTGCTGCAGCCAGAAGAGAGGCAAAAGCAGGATTTAGCTTCAAAAAAAAAGGGAGATTTTTCCTCAATGAGGTGAGGTGAAAAAGCCTTTCACACTGAGTGTGCCAGGGGGGCAGAATATCCTGATATTGCATTAATATTCATCTGTCCACACAGCCACAGGCTGAGGAGTCATCACTGGGAGCCCTTGCAGGTTGGATCTGCTGCTGCTTCTGCTGCTTTCCTCCTTGCCTTGATTTATTCTTCCTCTTTGGCCTCTAGGAGTTAAAACCCAGCAAGTGCAACTGCCCCAGCAAATGCAGGACACTGCCAGGGGGAATCAAAGGAGCTGGCAGAGTTGTGCATCACGAGGTCGAGTGGACATACTGAGGGAGAAGGTTAAATATAGACTGGGGGTGGGGGGGAAGTACAACAGGGAAAGATGTGACTCCAAAAGGCTGTAAAAAACCTTGCAGCCTCTTAGTCCTGCAAGAGGAAGCTTCACAGCAGGCAGCAACCAGCTCTACTGGTTGTTGTGTTGAAGGATTTTACCTGCCCCACCGGGGGCTTGTTCTTCCCAGCAGTTGTTCTGGGCACATCCAGAGGTTTTAGCTTCAGGTTTCATAGAATCCTAGAGCTGTCAGGGGTGGAAGGGAGCTTCAAGAGCATCTCATCCCAACCCCCTGCCTGCCAGGGACACCTCCCACTACAGCAGGTTGCCCACAGCCCCAGCCAGCCTAATTACCTTCAAAGCTCCCAGGGATGGAGCTTCCACAGCCTCTCTGAGCAACCTGTGCCAGTGTCTCCCCACCCTCACAGGGAAGAACTTCCTCCTCAGATCCAATCTGAATCTCCCCTCCTCTAGCTGGGATCCATTCCCCCTAGTCCTATCCCTACCTGACCTCCTGAACAGTCCCTCCCCAGATTTCTTGTAGCACCATGTGCTTCCAGCTGCAAACCTGCATAACCAACCTTGGCATGGGTTGGATCAGACCCAGGTTCAATCCTGATGCTTTGACTCGGGCAAGTTTTGGGCTCCTGACTCCCAGAAGGACATGGAGGGGCTGGAGTGTGGCCAAAGAAGGGCAAGGAAGGTGGGGAAGGGTCTAGAGCACAAGTGTTGTGAGGAGCAGCTGAGGGAAGTGGGGTTGGTTAGGCTGGAGAAGAGGAGGCTCAGGGGAGAGCTTCTGGCTCTCTGCAGCTCCCTGAGAGGAGGCTGGAGCCAGGTGGGGCTTGGGCTCTTCTCCCAGTTATTAAGCTACATTAATCCAGGTGGGCATGGTAGAAAAAAGAGGCAAGATGAGGACAGAAATTCTTCTACATCTCCAAGAGAAGAAAAAAAATAGGAGATATTTTTTGCTGTCCAGACATTTAATGTAAAACCAGAGCTGGGATCTAATCAAATAGAGAAAGAACTTGTAGTTCCTGCTAAAAATACCTCTCTAGAATAAAAATATACATTAAGATGGAGCTGGAAGGCTGCTGGAGGTATCTGCCACTGCCTTGTATTTACAGAGAGGGATTTAAATGTTTAATGCTGCACATTCAGAAGGAAGTCACTGCCTCTGAAGGAGTTATTAATTATAGAATGAGCTTGGCAGGACTGAGGAGCAGCAGGAGTGATAGCATGCTCCCTATCCCTCCCAAATTCTTCCTCATCTAAAACCTATCATGTGCACATTATCTTTTTCCCCTTCTTCTTCTTCAGATAGATCTATTTTTCCCCATATGAGGCTGTGGATGGCTGGGAGCAGCTGCTTCTGACACACAGGTACAGCCTCTCTCAGATGGCTTCATTGCTTCCCTGCTTGACTCTGGCATCACTAATTCCAGGGGAAACTCAAACCCTCTGGGTTCAGCACAGCCTCAGCTCTGAGAACTAGGCAAATCCCCTAAAAATGAGGTGAAAGGAAACTCCAGGGTTCCTGAAGTGCACACTGGGAACTGGGGAGTTGAATACACAGCTTGAATATTGAGTTTAGTTTGGGCTCCTCACTCCCAGAAGGACATGGAGGGGCTGGAGGGTGGCCAGAGGAGGGCAAGGAAGGTGGGGAAGGGGCTAGAGCACAAGGGTTGTGAGGAGCAGCTGAGGGAAGTGGGGTTGGTTAGGCTGGAGAAGAGGAGGCTCAGGGGAGCCTTTCTGGCTCTCTGCAGCTCCCTGAGAGGAGGCTGGAGCCAGGAGGGGGTTGGGCTCTTCTCCCAGGTAGCAAGCAAAAGGACAGGAGTTGGCCTCACATTGTACCAGGGGAGGTTTAGGTTGGACATGAGGAACAATTTCTTCATGGAAAGGATTGTCAAGGCCTGGAAGAGGCTGCCCAGGGCAGTGGTGAAGTCCCCACCCCTGGAAGGATTTAAAAGATGTGTAGATATGGCTCTGAGGGACGTGGTTTGGTGGTGGACTTGGTACTGCTGATTAACCTGAATGCTCCTGTCATTCTGCATGCTGAAGGGGCTGGGACACAAGCACATCATCCTGGTTGCTATTTTAATTTAGCAAGGTCATTTAGGGTCACTTGAAGTGGAGAAGGATGCTCAGAGTATTGTAAAAGGAGAGGGCAGATGGTCTGTGTGTTCAACAGCTGCCATCCCAGCAAGCCTTCATCCCCAGTGCCTGGAGCTCCAGTCTGCAGTGTGCCAGGAGGTTTTAAAACCCACCAGGTGTGTCACACAATCATTCTGTGTCCTCTCTGAGGCTGGTTTGGCTCCTGATCTCCCTTCCCTAGTCAGGCCCTGTTAAACAGTTGGGAAATCATGGAATCATAGGATGGTTTGGGTTGGAAGGGACCTTCAAGATCATCCAGTTCCAACCCCTCTGCCATGGGCAGGGATGGCACCACTAGACCAGGCTACCCAGGGCCACATCCAGCCTGGCCTTCAACACTGCCAGGGTTGGGGCAGCCACAGCCTCTCTGGGCAACCTGTTCCAGTGCCTCACCAAAGAATTTCTTCTTAAGTTCCAATCCAAATCTCCCCTTCTGCAGTCTGAAGCCATCCCCCCTTGCTCTATTCACTTTCCACCTGGCTGAAGAGTCTCTCTCCTCCTCTTCTATATGGTTTGGGTTGGAAGGGGTCTTAAAGATCACCTAGTTCCAACCCCACCACCATAAGCAGGGACTTCTTCCACCAGAGCAGGTTGCTCAAAGCCTTATCCAACCTGGTCTTGAATTGTCCCACATCAGGAGCTCCAAGCATGGTCCTGCAACAGCTCTTCAGTGCTAATTGAGCTTTAAGTTTCTTAGTACACTTAATAAACCAGAGAATCAGAGAATCATGATGGCTGGAAAAGCCCTCTGAGATCATCCAGTCCAAGCATCCACCCAACATTCCCATATGCTCACCACCAAACCATGGCCCCAAGCACAACATCTCCATGGTTTTTGAACCCCTCCAGGGATGGTGACTCCAGCACCTCCCTGGGCAGCCTGGGCCAATGCCTGAGAACCCTCTGGGGGAAGAAATTCCTCTTAAGATCCAATCTGAATTATTTGGGAGGTAGGTAAGGACATTGTGTCTTGGGGGGAAAGAGTTTTGCACAAGCCCCTCATGGGTGTATCTCTGAAATCCATGGGGTCCACAGTGTCAGAGGCAACCAGAAGCCATAGCACATGAAACCCATGAGCCAGAGTCCCCAAAATCTAACCTGGGCATCTGAACAAAACCAGTCCAGGCTCCCTTTGACCAGCAGGTCTCTGAATACAAGGATGTGAGCATGGTTTTGATGTCTTCAGGCCATTCCTCCCCATGGCAAGGGCCCTTTGCTGTGCCTTCAACCCCATCAGCCATGCCCCACCAGTGCTGAAGCATTGTCCAACCCTTCACACACAGCCTTGCACTGGACCCACCAGTGCTTGGAGCAGTAAAGGTCACTCCTGCCTTGTTGGTGGCTAGAGTTGGGCCTGGCATGAACTTCTTTTCATCTCCTTGCAATAGAAATTGCTTTTACCCAAGAATCTGGGAATGAGACCCAAAAAGTGCCTGGAAAAGGAGATGGAGCCATGTCAAGGTGTTCAAGTTGGTGGATCTACACTACCTTCAGCCTGGTGAGGAGCACCCCAAGGCTTGGGAGAAGCTTTGCACCTCCTTTGAGCCCTGTTTACCATGCACACACCTTGGCTTCTCAGCTGGTTCCTCAGAGGAGACACAAACACAGGCTGTGGCACAACCACTCTTCCACCTGCCCACGTGAAGCCCTGAGGGTGGGTGGCACTTTGCCAGTTGAAACTCTCCCAGGGACAGTGTCAGGATTGCAGAGGGTGGCTGTGAAGCAGCACTGATGGCAGATACCTGCAGAGGGATGTGCCACCACTCCCAGCCAGAAGCCTGGATGCATGGCAGGCAATGGAATCTGGGTTCCTGGTAGGAACAGCCCAGGTAGGGCAACACAGAACAGGATCATCATTTTCCTGGTGACAGGAGGAGGCATGGGGCCAAATTTCCCCTGTTCCTCATTTCATAGCATCATATGTCTCCCTGAAACTCAAAAGTTGCCCAAGTCCTGGGCCAAGCACAGGTCTGGAAAGATGCAGTGGAGTTAGCCACCCCTGAAGTCAACAGCTGGGAAAGCAAACCAGGGTCCTGGCATACCTGCAGCTCTTCAAATCACAGAATCACACAGAACCATTCAGGTTGGAAGAGACCTCTAAGCCCATCAAGCCCAACCATCAGCCTCTCACCCCCATGCCACTAAACCATGGCCCTCAGCACCACATCTAGATGTTTTCTGAACCCCTCCAGGGCTGGTGACTCCACCACTGCCCTGTGATTTCTCATGGCTTTTTAATTCCTCCCAAGGTTTTATTCCCCTCTATTTTTGGCACTGAGATGTAGGTTCCCTTTATAAATAGCTTCATATTCTAATTCAGTCTGATAAACTAGGACATGTGTTTGGGCATCCAGACCTTGCTTTTGTGGGAGGAAGACTGTAACATTTCCAGCCAAGCTTCAGCCTTTCTGTGAGATCATTCTCTCTGGAAAACTGCTACCTTTGCCTCTGGAAAGTGTCTTGCACTCACAGTTTGAAATCATTCCTCCTCCATCAACCCAGCCATTCTGGGAACTCCCAAGAGCACCACGGCTGTAGGAGAGGGAAGGACAAAGATTCACACTCCACAGGCTCTGGATTGAAACCTTAGAGGGCTTTGGGGTTCACAGAAGCATTAGGGGTTGGAAGGGACCTCTGGAGATCATCTAGTCCAACCTCCTTCTCAGAGCAGAGTCACCTAAAACAGGTTGCACAGGATCACCTCCAGGTGGGTTTGGAATGTCTGCAGAGATGGGATGCAAGACCCTGGGCCAGGTCACCCAGAGAGGTGGGAGATGTCCCAGCCCTGGAATCATCCCAGCTCAGGTTGTCTGGGGCTGTGAGCAACCTGCTGTAGTTGCAGGTATCCCTGCTGACTGCAGGGGGTTGGACTAGATGACCCTCAAAGGTCCTTTCCAACCCAAACCATTCTCTAATTCTGTGATCTGCTGATTCTCTGAGTCCCTGATTCCATGATTTTATGATGCTATGACTCTCTGATCTTCTCAGCCACTAGCAACAACCACAAGTCTCCCCCTCCAGAGGACCCCAGAGCAGTAGCTCTGCTCTAGCCAGGTCCTTCAGGCTTCTTTGCAAAGGGGAAGGGAAAGTTGCCCCAGGGAGCAGAGATCTGCAAGCACCTAAGCATTGAGTGATGCCTTCAGGGCATGAATCATAGGAAAGACAATCTTCTTCTTCTATAACCAGGGAGTATTCTTCTCCTCTGATGGAAATGTCACCTAGATTGGTTTGGTAAACAGCTTTTCAAATGAACTTCCTGGATCTTAGAAGAAGAACTGCCTCATTGCCTAGGCACACACACACAGAGCTCTGCTTGCAAGCTCTGATGCTCACTCTGGGTCCAGCTCTCCAGGGGTTTTTGTTTGTGTCTTTGTTTTCCAGGAGGATAAAGTAGCTCTGCATCACTGAAGGTCTCTCCAGGCTGGATCAGAAATGAGCATGGAGAAGCAAAACACATCCTAAATCAGCAGTCAATGAGATGAAGTCCTGATGTACAGCTCTGTGGGATCTTCATTCTTTCCAGAGGGGACAGCACAGAAGCACACCTTGAAGTTCAGCCTGCAGCTCATCTTCTCAGCAGCAGCAGCAGAGTTCATGTTTATGCAGGGGCATGAAAGGCAACCTCAGAGAATCATAACATGTCCTGAGTTGAAGGGGCTCAGGAGGATCACAGAGACACAGAACCATTCAGGTTGGAAGACACCTCCAAGATCATCAAGTCCAACCATCAGCCTCTCACCACCATGCCACTAAATCATGGCCCTAAGGACCACATCTATAAAGTTTCTTCAACATCTCCAGGGATCATGGAGTCCAACTCCTGTCCATGCACAGGACAACCCCCAGAATCACACTGAGGATGTTGTCCAAATGCTTCTGGAATTCTTTCAGGTTTGGTGCCATGACTGCTTCCCTGGGGAGCCTGTTCCAGAGCTCCACCACCCTCTGGGGGAAGAACCTTTCCCTGATATCCAACCTAACCCTCCCCTGGCACAGCTTCATGCTGCTCCCTCAGGTCACCAGAGAGAAGAGATCAGCTCCTGCCCCTCTGCTTCCCCTCCTCATGAAGTTATAGATCACAATGAGGTCTCCTCTCTCTCTCATTCTCCAGGCTGAACAAACCAAGTGACTTCAGCCATTCCTCATATGGCTTCCTCCCTAGACCCTTCACCATCTTCGTGGCTCTCCTCTGGCTGCTCTCCAACAGCTTCATAAACCTCCTCCCACAGATATTACTGAATGGCTTTGCAACCTCAGCAGGAGGTCACAAAACACCTTGGCCTCCTGAAAAGCTTCCTCCAAGGAAGAGTTAGCAAACACAATAGGTTTATGCTTGCTCTGTGAGGACTGGGAGCATGACACAGGTTCCTGCTTCTCATACCTTTCAGAGGAAGCTGTACCAGGTCTCAAACCTGATGGTCTTTGCTTCTTCCCAGTTTCCTTACCTGTCCATCATGCAGCCACAAAGATAGATTTTGCCTGGAGGGCTCCCAGGTGGAGCATTCCCCTGCCCAGCCTTGGCTATGGCACTGGGGAAAGGGAGACAACAAAACCTTCTGCTGCTGTTGGGGGCAAATAAACCTGCAGAGATGTCATTTCCAGAAGCAGTCTAGATGCTAGAGGTGTCACCAGTGGGAGCAGAGCTCCCACTCATGACATACACTACCTGCTCCTTACAGGAGAGGTTCAGGTTTCTGTTTAACCTGAGAGCATTGTCCTGTGCTTTGAGATCTCTGGTTTGGTCTTAAGTGGTGCAACAACTCCAAAGCACAATGCCTCACCCAGAGAGATTTCATGCTTTTCAGCCTAGATCTCCTCCAGGAGCTGTGATCCCTGCTGTAATAGCTGAAATGAAGGAGCCAAGGCTGACAAACTGGCCAGAGATCAAAGAGGTGAAGCCTCCCTGGGCGATGAGGGGTGGGGATTAGCCTCCTCCGTACGCGGCTCATCAAAGCCATGACAGCACTGAAGTTGTGGAGCTTCAGCTCTGAGAAGCAGCTGCAATCAACTCTGCCTAATGCTTCTTAGCTGCTGGGGATCTCCAAAACTCTCCTTGGGTGAAGGGCATCCTAAAAGGGAAGGTTGAAGCACTTGGCTGCATGAGGAATTCCCACTGCTCACCTCTCAGGAAGTCCCAGGACAGTTGAGGTGTTAAGACTTTCTGGTGTCACCTTTTATGCTTAGCCCAGTTTGCCTCATGCCTTCCTCTCTGGCTTTGGGGTAGCTGGAGAAATCCCCACCAAGGTCTGCTGCATGGTCACAGATTCCTTTCTTCATCACATCAGAGGTTCATAGAATGGTTTGGGTTGGAAGGAACCTCTCAAGGTCATCTAGTTCAACATCCTTGCTGTCAGCAGGGATAAAGTTGCTCAGAGCTCCAAGGTCCAACCTGAGCTGGGATGGTTCCAGGGATGGGACATCTCCCACCTCTCTGGGTGACCTGGGACAGGCTCTCACCACCCTCAGTGTAAAAAAATTCTTCCTCATATCTAGTCTGAATCTCCTTGTTCTAGTTTCAAAGCACCACCCCTTGACCTGTCCCAACAGGACCTGCTAAAAAGTCTGTCCCTAGCTTTCTTCTAGGTCTCTTTAAGCACTGAAAGGCTACAACAAGGTCTCCCTGGAGCCTTCTCCTCTCCAGGTTGAACAACCTCAGTGCAGGCTACTTATTCTGGTTTGTGATGCCAGGCTTGGTACAAACATGAGAAGACACTGAAGATAGGACACATCTCCCCAGACCTTGGCCTTTCCTTGTGTGGAAGGTTCCACCAGAACTATGAATTCCAGCTCGCTCCTTGAGCAGCCACCACTGGAACCATTCCAAGTTAGACTGGACCTTGGGGCTCTAAGCAACCTGATCTAGTTGAAGATGTCCTTGCTGGCTGCAGGGAGGTTGGACTAGATGACCTGGAAAGGTCCTTTCCCACCCAAAGCACTCTATGAGTTTTGCAATGGGGTTTCTTCTGTGCATCCTTCTGGTGACATGACTTCAGCTCCACCACCCAGCTCTGCTGTCCTCCCCTTCCCAAGCCCAGCAGTAGCTTGGTTTCAAGCATTTTCAGGATCTTCCCCCATGATTTATCCTCTCAGAAGACAACATCACACAAAAATCTGCCTCCTGATACACTTGTTCTTAAACGCTCCTTGACATGACCACCTGGTGATGTTCTGGGCCAGGACTCCACTGCTTATCAACCACCCCAAAATGAGACAGGACCTCAGAGCTGAGGAAGGACAGTGCTGTGCAGTGAAACTGTGTGGAAGCTGTAGTTCAGTCTCAGTTTGGGGAGGACCTAATGAAGGTTGGTTTCATGTGTAGAAGTTCTGACATGCTCCTCTGGATGGTGAAGAGGAAATGTCTCCTACTCTTTCCATCCCTAACAAGAGGGGCAGGAGATGAGACTTTTGACCACATTCTAATAAACCCTCCCAAAATAATTGGAGCTGTAAATCATTTCAGTGACCACTACAGTTGGAACACCAAATCCTTTTTTATTCTGCTCAAAAAAAAAAAGGGGGATACAGAGAAGAAGAGAATTTCACCTCCTTGGATCAGATCACTGGCAGGAGAAGTTTTGGCTCCTGCCTCAAGTTTTGGACACAGAAGTGTCTCCTCAATTTCTTGTGTACAAAGAAGAGAGAAGAAAGAACCAAGACAAAGCTGGGGGGAGAAGAGGAGCTCAGCACCTAACTGAATGGCACCTAAGAGAGGTCAGTTCAGCTATTCTCCTGGCCACCACCTGAGGAGGTGATGGGAGCTATGGAAGGATCTCAGAACAACTTTAGTTTCCTTTTTGCCTTGAAATATACTTCTTTCTAGGAGAATTTTGGTAGTTCACAACCAACCAGACTAACACTGCAAAGAAACTCCAGACTTTGGGCTTGGGGGAGATGTTGAAAAGTCAGCTGAAGACTTTGGGTTGGGTTTTGCTTCTCTCTTGCTCCTGGGGAACTACAAAAGCAATTTCTAGGAGATCTGGAAGGTTGTCCACAGTGCATACAAAGAGAAAACTGAGCTGGTGGGACTTAACTCTCTTCTTCATAGGGTTAAAAGACCTCCCCACCAGCTCCTCACAGCTGAGTCCAGAAGAAGGCACAAAGGGAGCTTGATAGCATCCCAAGGAGCACAAAGCTGCTCCTCAAACTAGCTGCACCATCAATGTTGCACAAGTCAGAGTAACAGCAGGAGACAGGGCGCGTCATGCCGATCCCGTCCACGTCCGAGGGGGTGCAGATGGAGGAGCACATCTTGGTGACTGTTGAGACTCCCATGAAGGGATAAACTACACCAGAGAAAGAAAGAAGAAACAGTTAGGAATGGGAGGGAGGGAGGAGAACTCTCTCTGTCCCTACAGAAAGCTTAGCTGCCCACATCACCCAAGGCTTAGCTGCCCACATCACCCTAGGCTTAGCTCCAGGTCAAACACAATTGGTCTACTTCCTACCAGGGTTGTAGGAAAGAGATCCCACTGAGGGTCCACAAGCTGAACAACACCTTAGAATCATTGGAAAGGACCTCTGAGATCATTGAGTCCAGCTGTTAGCCCAACACTCCCATGCTCATCATTGAACCATGGCCCAAATCACCACATCTAGATGTTTTCTGAACTCCTCCAGGGATGGTGACTCCATCACCTCCTTAGGCAGCCTGGGCCAATGCCTGAGAACCCTCTGGGGGAAGAAATTCTGCCTAATATCCAATCTGAACCTCCCTTGCTGCATCTTGAAGCCATTTCCTCTTGTCCTATCACTTGGCAGATGAGACCAACCACCACCTCACTCTCACCTCCTCATTGTTTAACCCACATCCACTGTGCAAGTCATGTAGATGGTCTAGAGAACCACAAGTCTTTATCTACACATCTCAAGCTGAAGTCAACATGCCCTTGGTGGACAACATGATGGACAACAGGATGACCATGAGCCAGCAATGTGCTCTGGTGGCCAAGAAGGCTAATGGCATCCTGGGGTGCAGCAAGAAAAGTGTGGCCAGCAGGTCAAGGGAGGGTCTCCTCCCCCTCTACTCTGCCCTAGTCAGGTCACATCAGGAATCCTAGGTCCAGTTCTGGTCTCCTCTGTTCCAGAAGGCCAGGGAACTTCTGGAGAGGGAACAGAAAAGGGCTACAGAAATGCTGAGGGGACTTGAACATTAGGGGACTTGAACATCTCACTTATGGAGAGAGGCTGAGAGAGCTGGGACTGGCTGGGGGTTGGGGTAGATGATCTCCAGAGGTCCCTTCCAACCCCTAACATTCTGTGATTCTTCCTAACCACACTCAGCACTGAGCATGAAACTATCAGCTGGCATTCACTGAGTATTCAGACACCTGGAGACTGCTCCCCACACCAGCAGCCTTCACTGCAGCAACATAAACTCCTGTGAAAGAGATGGAGGAAGAAGTATTTGTCCTTACCTTCCTCCAAGGAGTACATGGTGGTCTTGCAGATGGTCTCATTCTTCTTGCACTTCTGGATTGTCATGCACTTCTCAGCAATGGTAGGTTCATTGCAGCTATAACACTGCAAGCTTTGTGCTGCAAGGAGGCAAAACATGAGGTGGACCTTAGTGTGGACCAGCAGAGTCTGTCTGTCACCTTCCACCTCTCTCTGGAGGAGCTATCTTTCCAAGATACTCCTTCTGAGAACAAGATGGTATGGAGGAGCCCAGAACTGGACACAAATCTCCCATGCTCACCACTAAACCATGTCCCCAAGCACCACATCTGCATGGTTTTTGAGCTCTTCCAGGGATGGTGACTCCACCACCTCCCTGGGCAGCCTGGGCCAGTTCCTGAGAACCCTCTGGAAGAAGAAATTCTTCCTTTTGTTCACAGCAAACTTTCTTAATCTCTTTTTGCCTGCTGCAGACTTTTGTTTGCATTCATTCTACATCTGACAATAGTCAAATACATCTTCAGGGAGGAAGCTTTGTCATGGCTCTCAAGTTTCATGGGACTTGGCAGTGGACAAGGAAACTCTGCAGCATTTCTGGTCCTCTTTGAAAAGGACAACAACAAAAAAACACCCAAGTAAAAGCTAAGCAGAAAGGGGCATCTAATAAGAAGGTTGTGATCAGTGGTGAAGGGTCTAGATGGAGAGTTGGGGCAGAAGAACCTCATGAAGGTCAACAAGGGCAAGGGTAGAGTCCTGCACCTGGCAGGGAACAACCCTATGGAGCAGGGCAGGATGTTGGAGGAGACTTTCCAGTGGTGCCCCATGACAGAACAAGGGTAACAGGCATAAAATAGAGCCCAGGAAGTTCCACTGAGCAGAGTCTGGCCCCAGCCTCTTGCCCCCAGCCTTCAGCTCTTGCTCAGCATTCAGCAGCTCCCCTCTGGGGCTGCTCTTCTCCAGGCTCAGCAGCCCCAGGGCTCTCAGCCTTTCCTCCTGCCAGAGCTGCTCCAGTGCCCTCAGCATCTCCCTAGCCTCTGCTGGGCTCTCTCCAGCAGTTCCTTGTCTCTCTGGAACTGAGGAGCCCAGAACTGGAGCCAGGACTCCAGCTGTGGCCTGGCTAGGGCAGAGGAGAGGGGGAGGAGACCCTCCAACGACCTGCTGGGCCTCCTGGTCACTCCACATCTAGATCACAGCAGGGGCTTCTTCTCCCCAGCTGCCCATCTCTTGACAAAGCCTCATTAAGCAAGATGAGACATTTAGGTTGGTGAGTTGATCCTAGACCACATTTGTAACTCACCCCATCTCCTTCCTGCTACATTCTGCCTCTCAGATACCTGTCTGTCCCCTAAGGAGATCCAACCACAGAGCTCCCTTCTCTCCAAGCTGTCCTCTAGCATTTAGTGATGCTCCTTTCTGAACTGCTGTCTCTCCATTGACAAGCAGACATGTATCCCTGGATTGAACAGGGTATGATGATGAAAGGAAATATCTTCTGCTCTGGAAAGCATTGGTGATTGATCTCTGCTGGAGCTCTCATTGATCTTGACACAGCAGAAGAACCCCAAGGCTTTGAACTACCAGTGACCAGAGCCAGGACATGCCTTAGAGACAGCAGGATAGTCAGTGCAATACACCAAAGAGAGGGCTTGTGTTCCAGCTCTCCAAACAGCAGCTATGTTCTCCCCAAAAATCCTTCAAACCCTCCTCTTTCTCCACCCACTTCTCCCTCTCTTGCTGAATCCCCTGTGCAGGACCAAAGGTGGAGGAAGGAAAACATCCTTCCATAAGAAGGAAATAAATAGAAAGGATATGAAAGCCCAACATGGCTCCATGACCCAACCAGGCACAGATAAAATCAGACCCTACACTGTCTAGACCTTGAGAAGAAGTGTAGAGCACCTGACTACCCTAATTAACCATCACAGCTCATGCACTGACCCTGCCCAGGACTTACTTGGCCACCCAGGCTAACCTGGACTCTGAGCTTGGGGTTGTCTGTATAAAATAAGGTTTTGTGCAAGAAGTTATTCTGGTGGCAGCAGCAAGGGTTGGGAAGACTCTGTCAAGATTCCCTTTCCACTCTGAAGTCACCTGCCACCAAGGAGAGGTTATGGCTTCGTGGAGTTGGTGATGGAGGAGAAGCAACTGAATCCCACTGATGGAAAGGGAGAGGTAAGGTTTGCATGGCATCTCTGTACAGCCTGGACTCATGGGTCTTGTCCCCTACCTCCACAGCCCAGATGGATCTCCTTCCAAATCAGGCTGCCCACCTTGACCTTGTGCTTCAAGCCTCCCCCCTCCATGAGTGAAACCATCTCCCAGGCAGGTAGCAAGGAGCTGGATAGGGATAGAAAGGAGGGAGAGAAGGTGGTGAGGTGGTCAACCCCACCTCTTTTGGGGTGACAAACTCTCCAAGCCTCCTTCCAATGAGGAAGACAATCCTCCCAAACCCTTCCCACTTGGTTGTTTTACCAAGGGGCTCTGCCAAAATCATCTCTGACTTCTAGCAGAATTAGGTATGTCATTAAACAGAGGTGGGAAAATCAACCCTGAAGTACTTGGCCCACCACCTTTGTGTCCTAGCCCATCTTTTCCACTTCTAATGGCTCCTAAAAAGCTGGAACTAAGAGCCCCAGTGGGACCAGGATGGTCCTGATCAGCAGACAGGTTGGAAATACTCCAAAGTCTCCTGACTGAAAACAGCTCAAAGTGGGAGATGTGAAGTTGAAAGGGAGAAGGTTGCATCCCCATCCCACCCTGCTGCACCTCATGGAATGAGAGAATCTCCTGCAGGAGTGGGGAGAAATCAGGGCAGGAACTTACCAAGCTCCATGCAAGTGACAGCAACCAAGAGAAGAGAGAGGAACACCTTCATCTTGCATGGACCTTCCTTGCCTGGTCACTGGGCTGCCAGCACTCTTCACCCCTGGTGTCCCTCCTGGTGGCTTTCCATGTACCAGCTGCTGACCCCAGGTCCAATTCTACTGGGAAAAAACGAGTCTGCTTGAGCTCTAAATGACTCAAATAAGGTACAGAAGGAGGCCCCACCTCCTGCCCTGCCTTCAGCTCTTTTCATGTTCCTTGGAGAAGAAAATGAGGCTTTGCATGGTGGACAATAGCTGAGATTACGTTGGGTTCTTTGTGTCAAGGCATGATGTGTAAACCCAGGGGTGTTAAATAACCCCAGAGTCTGTGCCTTGCCTTGGGGCTTGATGACATTACTTCTTTGGAGTGCTTAGAGAGACCTAGGTGGTTTCCATGAACCCTAGTGGAAAAAGAATTCCTCTTTCTCTCTTGTCTAAATCTCCTCTTTGAGTTTCCAACCATCACCCCTGGTCCTGTCACAACAGGACCTCTGTGTTTTCACCCTCATCAGAGGCCAAAGCTTATAGCATCATCAAATCATAGAGTCATTATGGTTGGAAAACACCAAGGAAGATCATCAAGTGCAACCACTAATCCAGCACTGCCAGGTCACCACTAAACCATGGCCTTGCCACCAGGAGGAGAAGAGGAAAGCTGAGTTGCAATCCCTTACTCACTGGGAAGAGCATGGTTGGGGTTTTCCTGTTGTAATGCCTCTCCTCAAGCTGTCAGCAGGGTTTCAGGGGGCTGTGGGTGGTGGGAACATGGTGTCTTCTTCTCTCCTCTGCCTGTCCTCTAGAGACAGAAGTGGTAGGAACACTGAGGAGACAATAGGGCCAGCCCATGAATGTGTGGCCCAAGGGAGTCTTGCAAGCTCACTATCCTGAGCCATTCGGGGAGCATGGCACATGGAGAAGCCTCTCTGCTCTCAGCCAACCCTCTCCAAGTCTGGTGGCAAGCCCATGACCTCTTCACCCACCAAACACCTTGGCTTGCCCATCCCCAAACCCTCCTGCCTTAGGCATCTCCCTGCTTCTCCTGCCCCTCATGCTGGGAGATCCTCCTACAAGGTATGATGAGCAGGTTTGACTGTGGAACTGCAGAAGAGAAGAAGGTGAGGAAAAGCCTCTCTGGGGTTATGCCAGGTGCCCACCAACACTTTCAGGGAGGAAAGAAAGGAGGCAAAGCCAAACCAAGATGTTCTTGGAGATATTCCCACCACCTTTGTTATCTAGCAGAACTTCAGTCAGGGTTAGCACCACCCAAACTCTGGAAATCACAGAATCTCAACATGCTGAAAGATCTCCTGCCCTTCACTGGTGGACAACCCAACCATCAGCTCTCCAAGCCTAAAGCTCCAGTGGTGCTCTCACCATTTTAGCAAGCCCTGCTTCAGCCACAGACATGCTCTGCACCCTCAGAAGCCCTTGTTTTCGTGCTTGCCTCCATAAGACAGGCATGAAGTTGATGCTGAAAGTTCAGGGCAGTTATTACCAGCCCCAAATTATCTAGGGAAAGGCATTTTGGTGTAGTCTTGGGTTTGCATTCCTCATGTTCAGGAGAGGACTTTATAATCCTATTAAGATGACTCTGATTGTGTTTGCTTTGTTCTTAAGGGGGGGGAAAAAAGAGTGAACTAAACATGGAGAGGGTGTGGGTGCTGGTTTCTGGTATCAGGTGACCTCAAACAATGTGTCCTAGATGATTGGTTTCACATGCACACCTGAAATGTCATCTTCATTGCATGAGAAGTTTGGGGGATGGAAGAACAGAGGTTGACACCCTGCTTCAAAACCTGTGTCCTCCTTCTCCATTGGAAGGTGGTTGGAGGGGGGTGGCAACACACCTCACTTGTTTATGGTTTCAGTTGATCTTATCTGAGTCTTCAGGCATGGCCTGAAAGGTTTCCTCTTTTCTGCACACCCTGTGCCATTGCCTGGCAGTGTTGGCAAGTCACCAAAATAACAACAACAAGGATTAACAGGAACATCCAAATCGTGTTTTGACAGAATTCCAGCATGGGAGGTGTTGGAAGGGACCTCTGGGGATCATCCAGTCCAACCCCACCCTGCTCCAGCAGGGTCACCCCCAGCAGATTGCCCAGGGTCACCTCCAGTTGCCTTGGCAATCTCTCCACACAAGGAGACTCCACAGCCACTCTGGGCAACCTAGGCCAGTGCTCAACACCAAGAAGTTTTGCTTTATGTTTAGGTGGAACTTCCTATGGTCCTGTTGGTGCCCAGTGCCCCTTGGCCTGGCCCTGGGCACCACTCAGCAGAGTCTGGCCCCAGCCTCTTGCCCCCAGCCTTCAGCTCTTGCTCAGCATTCAGCAGCTCCCCTCTGGGGCTGCTCTTCTTCAGGCTCAGCAGCCCCAGGACTCTCAGCCTTTCCTCCTGCCAGAGATGCTCCAGTGCCCTCAGCATCTTCCTAGCCTCCACTGGGCTCTCTCCAGCAGCTCCTTGGCTCTCTGGACCTGGGGAGCCCAGAGCTGGAGCCAGGACTCCAGCTGTGGCCTGACTAGGGCAGAGTAGAGAGGGGAGCAGGCATCTTCATTTGACATGAGTTGTCCTGTAGCAGTTGCATCCACACTGGAAATAGTCTCCAAAAGCCTTAAACTGCCAGTAGACTTGCTCACACTGTTAGAAGACCAGGCTGAGGAGGTCCCTCTGGGAAGTCCTAAGATATGCTCACCCACCTCCAGTGGAGAGTTGCAAGGACCATGGGCTGTGTGTGTGCATGGAGAAGTTCAGGCACTGGTTCTGACTGAAAGCCTTCTTGAGTTGATCACTGTAAACTCTTCACTTTCTTCATTCTTATCAGCTTGTTTCTTATCTCCTAGGACTCTCCCAGCTTCCCAGAGGAGACTGATGTAGGAGCAAAAGCAGTGGATGGAAACTGGATGCAAAGGTAGACGTGGAGCTGTGATGACATGGTATGTGGAAGGGTGTTGGGCACTAGTGCTCATCTTCTGCACAACTACCTGTCAGAGCAAGGAGGACATTGGTGTGGCCAGAGAAGGGCAAGGGAGGTGGGGAAGGGTCTGGAGCACAAGGGTTGTGAGGAGCAGCTGAGGGAAGTGGGGATGGTTAGGCTGGAGAAGAGGAGGCTCAGGGGAGCCCTTCTGGCTCTCTGCAGCTCCCTGAGAGGAGGCTGGAGCCAGGGGGGGCTTGGGCTCTTCTCCCAGGGGACAAGTGATAGGGAGAGAGGAAATAACCAAGGGGAAGTTTAACTTGGACATGAGGAACAATTTCTTCCCCAAAAGGGTTGTCAAGGCCTGGAACAGGCTGGGAAGTGGTGGAGTCACCATTCCTGAGGGCATTTAAAAGATGTGGTGCTGAGGGCCATGGTTTAGTGGTGACTTGGCAGTACTGGGTTAGCAGTTGGACTTGATGATCTTAAAAGTCTCTTCCAACCACAATGACTGTATGATTTGAAGCAGGTTAAGCCCAAAAGCACTTCTGCAAGATGAGTAAACATTGTCATTTCAAACTCAGGTACAAGGAAGCTGAGATGCAGAGAGGTTACTCAAGCTCATGGAGCAAGGCAGCAGCAACTCCATAAGCAGAGCAACCATTGTACTCCACTTGGTTTAACCACTCCTTAATGCTCCTTTTTCCTCAGTGCTGCTTCTGCTCTTCTTGTGCAGCCTTGATAGGAGGTGCAGGAGCTACTAGAAGCACCAGGAGGGAGTAGCTGTCCTGAAAGCCACATCCTTAGAAGTCTCTTCCAAGTTCTGCCCATCATTTGCTTTTTGACCTTGGAATATAAACCTCAATTTCCCCTTTGTAGCTATTAATGGGGATGGAGATGTGGTGTTGAGGGCCATGGTTCAGTGGGGACCTGGCAGTGTTGGGTCAATGGTTGGATTTGATGATCTTCAAGGTGTCTTCCAACCCAAAGGCTTCTATGATTCCATAAGTCAATGCACGTGGTGGAGTTGATTGTGATTACAATAAGCTCTGTATTAGAAAGGCTACAGGGGAGATTTGTTCAAACACCTCACAGGTTTCTCTCCTAGGAGCTCCCAAACCAGTGGCAATGATGAAAGGCACTGAAGGAAGCCAGCAGCCAGGATGGCTTAGCCTAAGCAGCAAACCTGCAGCTCTGCAGAGTGCTAAGGGATGAAATTAGCACCAGCTTCACCCCTGATGGATCATGTCTCCCACCTAGCTCTGACAGAACCCACAGTTCTCCAGAGAGGAGAGCTACTTCACCCCTGAAAGAGAGGAATTAAAGAGGTTATCTCTGCCCTCCTCCCTTTCCTCTGTTGGTAAGGAAAGGCCTTAAAAGTCAAAGAGAAACCTGGAAAAGGAAAGTACAAACTCAAGATTGCCAAGCCTGACTCTGGCCTATCCCCATGAATAATGCAGCAGGAATCCAACCCTGCAGCTCTCTCAGAGCCTTTTCCACTCAGGCATTGCTCATTAGCTCATTAGTTACAGCAGCCTTGTTCTTCCTAATTGATTTTACTACATATTCCCTACAATGCATGGCTAAGATCCAGCATGTCTCTGCCTGGCTTTGCAATCACTTTATTAGCACAGCTTTGCAAAACATTTCAACCCTCTCTTGAGCTTATTGAGCATGAAAAGGTTGGGTGGTTCCTGGAATGGAGTTGTTGGAAGGTGCTCTTGGGGACAACCTGACAAGCTAGAGGCTCAATGTGTCCTGCTGAGCAGAGAGCTCTGGCTTTCTCAGCTCCTTGCCCATCAGACTGCTGTAGATTGGAGCTGCAGAAAGCTTGGCTGCTCTTGCCACACTCTGTTCCACCTTGGTACTGGACTGGGACTTCATAGAATGGTTTGGGTTGGAAAGGACCTTTTGAGGTCATCTAGTCCAACCCTCTGCAGTCAGCAGGGACATCTGCAACTAGAGCAGGCTGCTCAGAGCCCCAGACAACCTGACCTGGGATGGCTCCAGGGCTGGGACATCTCCTAACCTCTCTGGGCAACCTCTTCCAGTGGTCATCACCTTCCTTGTGAACACATGAGGGCAGTTGGTTATTGCAGGACCTGAGCCAAACAGATGAAGGCAGAGCACAGGTATATCCCAACAGGTCATGATTCACTTTTCCAGGCTTTTGGGTTTGGTTTTCTTTTTCCCCCTCTTAAAATTCACTTCAGGGGCCTCTTATCTCTGAGTTATTATTTAGATTAAGCTGTGTGTGTAGCAGTTGACTCTTTCTAGGTGGGGCCTTCAGATTTACCAGCTAGGATTCAGTGGTCCTCTGGGGGCATCTTATGGGAGTTGATAAGTACTAAAGTATTTCTCCCTCTCTGTTCATGCTGCTCACAGAGAGGACTGATCACCTATTTATAACCACTGGGAATTTGTCTTCCTTCCTTATCTAATTCTTCTAGTTTCCTCTTTTTTTTCCCCCCACTTTGCTTTCAAGCCAGTTATCTTCTCCCTTCCCATCAACCCTGACTGTCTGAGGCACTAATCACTTGCTTCAAGATTATTTGCTTCCCTCCAAGCTTTCCAGGGCATTGTTAATGATGCAGGAAGGTAAATCATTTGCTCACCTTAGCTGTCACCTGCTTTAATTATCCTCTCCATCCCTTCAAGTCTTAATCCAATGAACAAGAGATACTTTCCTATCTGACTCACTCTTCATTGACCCAGAAGGGAAGAACAAGGACAACACATGTAAGACAGTAAGTGACCTGACTGAAAGGAAGCAGCTTTGCCTCCAGGCCCTTTTCATCTCCCTCTAATCCTGGAGTGCTTAGCATTGGAGCTGGAAATACCCACATCTCTTCAGCTGAGGACTGGTAGGAATAGGTTCTCAGGTTCAGTCTACCAAAACCTCAGTGTCTTGAAGATATCCCAGAACCCTAGAACTGGCAGGTTTGGAAGGGACCTTCAAGAGCATCTAGTTCCAAGCCCCTGCCTGCCAGGGACACCTCCCACTACAGCAGGTTGCCCACAGCCCCCAGCCAGCCTGGCCTTCAAAGCTGCCAGGGATGAGGCTTCCACAGCCTCTCTGGGCAACCTGTGCCAGTGCCTCCCCACCCTTACAGGGAAGAACTTCCTCCTCATATCCAACCTAAATCTTCCCTCCTCTAGCTGGGATCCAAAATCTCCACTGCCCACGTGATAAGACTCAGCCTGGCTCCCACCAGCTGCAAGCAACATCCCAGATCAGGTCTCCAGATGGTTGGGGTTTTCAGGAAGATGCTTTTGACCCAAAAGTCTCTGGCTCCCAGAGCATTAAGGTGAAGGAAGCAGCCCTGTAGTCATGTTTACCATCCAGGTGAGTAGATCAGCCTGTTTGATGGTCCTGGTGAATGGGCAAAGGAAGGTCCATGGGAGACAAGAGCAATCCATGGGCACTTGGCACAAAGCAGAGGAGAGCAAAGGTTCCCAAGCACATCAGCAGCAGAATCCACACAGACTCCAAACTGGTTGAGGCTGGCATGGACCTCTGGAGATGATCTAGTCCAAGCCCTTGTATCCAGCCATGGATACCCCACCATGTCTTCATAAGGCCAAGCTTTCATGTGGTTTGGCCATGGACCTGGTGGAGTTATGAGGGAGTTGGGTTTGCTCAGCCTGGTGAACAGGCTGAGAAGGATCAGGAGGTCTAACAACATCTGACATACAAAGGGATCAAAGAGGAGGCTGAGCTGGACTCTTCTGGAGTGTTCAGAACCTAGAAGAGGAGACCAGAAAGGTTGTGGTGTCTCCATGCTTGGGATGTAGTGAAGAGCATGTTGAATTAACACGCTTCTTCCTCAACTCCCACCTCCAGATGAAGTTCTTCCTGCATCATGTCCTTTGGTAGAAGGTGCTTCTGGTCCTGCCAGCCCAACATCCCCATCCTAGGACATCTACTGAGGCTGCAGTGGTAGATCTGGAGCCTGCCACTGCCATCTTCTGACAAGAGAAGAAACCACAAACGTTTGGCCCCAGCCCATCTCCCAGGGAAGGAAAAGAGGAATTCCCCAGGGTTCTTTGGGGAGTTTTCCATTTTCACTCTTTCCAAGATCTGAGTTTCAGAATCATTGGCTTCCAAGCAGCTGCAGGATGAGCTACCTCCATGTGAAGATCATCTAAAGCACCTTGAGCAAGCCATGAGTTGAATTCCAAAGTGGAGGAGCTCCACCTCCAGCCCTTAGAACCTGAGCACTGCAAAGTGGTCACCTGCCAGGTGCCACCATATCTACTGACTGCTTGTGGTTTGTTTCTGGGGGGGTTTTATCATCATTCCTCTAATAGTTTGGAGCATGACCCTAAAGATCTTGCTGCTCCTGGAACCAGGAGGTTTCCCTGGCCTGGGCTCAGCAAGATTGTCCTGGTGTGCAACTCCAGGCTCTTCTGTTAGAAGAAGTGACCTCATCCATGCAATGGAGAAGACAGAATTGGAGCCAGGAGCATCTTGTCCTCAGGGACAACAACATGACACTGCTCTCTGGGGGAAACACAACACACCCAAGTCATTGTTTGTGGTCATTGGCATGGAGAGGGTGAGCAAAGCAGCTCCTCACACCTCTCCCCCCATGGTCCTGATGCTGTATCTCTTAGAGTTTAGTTGTGCTACCTCAACTCCTTCCACACAACAGACAAGTCTCATTAACTCAAGGGCAGCTCAGATGGCCAAATGCCCCATCAAGGGCCAGATGACCAAACCCAAGGAGACCAAGGTACATTCTGCATCAGTTTATAGCTCTTTTTCCTCAGGAGGATGATAAGGAAGAAGATTGGAACATGTTCCCACAGCAAAGCACCTCCCATCTTTCCAGCTTCCTCTCAGGTCAGCATTGCAGCCTGAAGGTGTCATCTTCCCCCTTGTCCTCCATGGTTTCTCCTGTGGACCTTCAATACCCTTGAACTGAGGAGGAAAGGCAGCAGGAGGAAAGAAGGTGGAGAAGGTTAGCAGTGGCAGGAAGGTGGAGCTCTTGATTCAGCCTTTTTGTGTTCCTCCTTTAGCACCACTCCAATTCTCACTGGCAAATTATCCACCTACACATTTCTCTTGACTCCTCCCCATCAAAGCTACCAAAAGAACCTCTTTTCTGGAGACCTTTCTCCAGCCCCACAGCTATTTCTTCCTCCAAAGCATGTCTTTGCCATGGCTAGAGTGGAGGCATACCCAGAGAGATGGGAAAGGGCAGGGCTGGAGAAGCAGGAATCTGCTAGTACCTGGTGTCTCACACCCTGAGAGGATCAGCATGACCTTGGAATGCCAGTGAGAAACATCTGCAGAGCCAACTGAAACAAAAACACTGGCAATAGCCCATGCTGTTTACTTTCCAGACATACTTTCAGGCATGTGGTGTTGCTCCATCTCTCAACAAGGCTTCACCTGGAGATATGAACCTTGATGGAGGAAGCAGCTCTGTTACCTCTGGGTCAAAAGACTGATGGTGTTCCCTCTTAGATGTGGAGAAATGGCACACCTGAGATGGAGGAGAGCTCATCCTGGGACTGTCTAGAGACAGAGAGGTCCTCAGGGAGCAGCAGAAGGGATGGAGGCGGCAATGTGAGAAGAAATAGTATAGATGTCCTGCTGAGGGACATGGGTTAGTGGTGAGCTGCCAGTGTTGGGTTAACACTTGGACTTGATGTCTTACAGGTCTCTTCCAACCCAAATGGTTCCATAACTCTAAGAAAGGATTGGAACTGCAGGCAGGAAGGAGCTGCAGCCTCTTGGAGACAGGTTTCATCTGTGACCACCTGCTATGCAATGCCCTCCAGCCCCCAGAACACTCCCTGTCACCACCAGCGCCCCTCCCAAGCACCTGTAAGCAAGGCTGCAAAACAAGGGTTACAAGGCAGGACAAGAGTGGAGAAGACCCTTTCCCAGGAAGGAAATAGTCCAGCTTGGGGTTGTCCAGAGGAAAGGAAAGAGATTTTTCTGTCTTTGTTTCAATAGCCTGTGGCTGCTCCTAAGAAGCTCTTGAGATGCCACCACTGTTACTCTGCATTTGATTTACATTCCCCTAGGAACCATGACCTCCTTCTCCCAGGGGATCCAACTGGGCTCCCCAAAATAATACAGCTTTAGACAAAGGCCAGAGTGACAAATCTTTGCAAAACAGCATGAATGCTCTCTAGTCCAGGAGAGTGGTGGAGGAGTCTCCAGAGCAACCGGCCCCATGGCTGTGTGTCCATTTGTACATCTGTTCACAGGCAGGAGGGAGTGAGGCCCAGGAGTCATCCCTGGGAGTTTGGGATGAGGAGCAGCTGCCCAGACACCCCCACACAGGGACTATTATGTGCCCAAAATATCCTCCCTCTCCAACAAGAGCTCAGGCTCAAAGGCCAAAGCCCATCTCCATTCTCAGCAGGGTCATGGGCAAGTCAATGATATGTATTGACTATTGAAGGCAAAGACAATCCCTGCCCTTTATCCAGCACCAAGAAGAGCCTCCAGTGGCCTTGCCATGGCCTCCCTGGGTTTATCCCACCCTCTACAGTCTCTAGGCTCAGCCCTAGGTCTGTCCTCCTTCTGACCTGCCTGTAACCCTGGCCCCAGAATGCAGCCCAAGCACCTTCTGGTCCCACCAAGCAAGAGGTAAGATCTGTAGTACCTCCAGCACCACACCACCCTCCCCAAAGATGCTGTTCCAAAGGTACCTTTGCTTTTTATGAATTCCATGTCTTTTTTATTCAAAGAAACAATAGGTAACACACACTGCACTCCCACTTTATGTTAATATATGCAAATGAGTCGACCTCTCTTTATTCTGCTTGATTCTGTTACAACAAAGGTTCAGACCCAGTTCCAAAGCTCACAGATAGGCATTAGTAAAAGCAACATCTCAGTGGCACAAGATCATCCAACAGAGCTGAACCCAAAGCTGTCAAGAG
Organism: Galbula dea; assembly: GCA_013399015.1. Classification (NCBI taxonomy): domain Eukaryota; kingdom Metazoa; phylum Chordata; class Aves; order Piciformes; family Galbulidae; genus Galbula; species Galbula dea. The sequence continues at coordinate 138,496 of VWZX01008168.1, forward strand.
TTCTGTCTTTCCTCTGCAAGACTTTCTTGGCCTCAGGCTATTTGCAGGAAGAGTTTGACTTGTGATGGAAACAGAAGCATTTAAGGTGGGACAAGTGGTCCCTTGGTCCTGGGAAGCCTGTCAAGCTTTTGATGTCTCAGTATTTACTAGCAGAGCAAAGCTGGAGAAATGAAAACATCCCCAGTCTGCCTCTGATGGCTCTGATCCTCTGCTTTGCATGCAATTAGCTCATGAAAGGCAGCTTGCCCTTGGCCCCCTACTGCCCACTCCCTGTGCTCCTCCTCGACTCCTGAGATCTCGGCCTCCAAGCATCTCTACCAAGTCAAGCAAAAGCCAGCAGATGGCAGAACCGACCCAGGCCTTGGCTTTCCTAGGCACCAGAGATGCTCCTCAGATGCCAAAGTGGGTGTGTCTACCCCCATTCCAGTTTGACAGCCTCAGACAGCAGCTTTGCCAGGGGTGAAATAACTCCTCCAGGAGCCAGCAAGGACTCAGAGTCATCTTCAGCCCAAACAGCTGAGACCCCACACGACCTCATCACTGAGGATGAGAGGGAAAGCACAGCTCAGCTTCAATTAGGATCAAAGGAGCAAGAGGCTTGTGACAGGGCTCTCAACCTCCAAGCATCCAGATGTGCACCACATCTGCCTTTGCCACAGACAGGAGGATGTGGATGCCCACACCTCACCCCACCATGGAGGCACAGTGGGACTGTGGTGGGATCAACCTCCTCCATGACAAATAGGGTCCCTGGGAGGCAAATGATTTCAGACAACCCTTACCTTGAGTAAATGACCACAGCTATCCTGATGGCTTTTAAATTTCACTTTTGTTCTCATAGCAAAGGTGTTGTGAGGGTAACTGAGACCACAACCAGGATATCTTGGACCTGGTGGCTAGAAAAAGAGTTACAGCTCCATTACTTGGCAAGGTAGAGGACTCTGGGTGATGCCTTGGTCTCACTGCAGCATCAGAGAATCATTTAGGTTGGAGGAGACTTTTAAAATCATCAAGTCCAACCACTGACCAGCACTGCCAGGTCACCACTAAACCATGTTCCTCAGCACCACATCTACATGACCCTTAAGCCCCTCCAGGGAGGGTGACTCCACCCCTGCCCTGGGCAGCCTGGGCCAGGCCTTGACAACCTTTTCCATGAAGAAATATTTCCTTATATCCAATCTAAACCTCTCCTGGCACAACCTGAGGCTCTTTCCTCTTGTCTGTTCCCTGGCAGAAGAGCCCAAGCCCCACCTGGCTCCAGCCTCCTCTCAGGGAGCTGCAGAGAGCCAGAAGCTCTCCCCTGAGCCTCCTCTTCTCCAGCCTAACCAACCCCACTTCCCTCAGCTGCTCCTCACAACCTTTGTGCTCTAGACCTTTCCCCACCTTCCTTGCCCTTCTCTGGCCACACTCCAGCACCTCCACGTCCTTCTGGGAGTCAGGAGCCCAAAGCTGAGCCCAGGATTCCAGCTGTGGCCTCCCCAGTGCCCAGTCCAGGAGGACAATCCCTGCCCTAGCCCTGCTGCCACACTAGAGCTGATCCAAGCCAGGATGCTGGTGACCTTCTTGGCCACCCAGGCACACTGTTGGCTCATCCTAAGGTGGCTATCAACCCAACTGCCCAAGTGACGTGAACAAATTAGCCCTGCAAAGAAGGTTTTTATCCCTCTTGGGATACATGGAAATTAGGGAATATTTCCCTCATTTCTACCAATTCTTTCCCCAATTTTCCCTGTGTAACATGTGCATAGCAGAGGTTTAGGGCACACCTTGAGCCCTGTGCTCCTAGCAGCTCAGGGAGGATGCATTAAGCAGAGGAAGGCACATCTGAGGACCCATGAGACAAGCCATGCCTTCCTACCAAGCTCATCACCTAATTGCAGGTCACCTCCCCATGACTGGTTGGAAAGGTTGCCATTAGCATCTGGGTCATCTTAATTAAGAGATGGGGAGAAGGAGGAGGAGAAAAAAAAAAATCAGTGAACAAGAAGCATGGAACCACTTTTGTTGTAAATCTTTCTAGACCTCTCCACACCATCTCTCAGAAGAAGCTTCTGTTTGTTTCCTGACACAGGGGAACCACCTTCTAGGAGGGCATGGCCACAAAGTGCCAATGCTACCCCGGGTTTTTCCTGCCAGAAGATAAAAAGACAAGCCCAGGGCACCTCTGATCCACCTGTGGAAGTGGCAGCAAGCTTTTGCTTGATGGTCTAAGGCTCAGCTGTGGCTTGGTTTGTGTCCACAGGTAGGAAACCAGGTCGATGCAGAGGTGGCAGGAGGACACATCTTCCATGGGCTTGCTGAGAACTTCCAGGAGCAACGTTGACTCTGGATCTAAGGGACAGCAGGAGGGGCAGGTTTGGTGGTTTGGAAGATCCCAGGATCTGAGAGACATCAGAAGTGGCAGGCTTGGTGGTTGGGAAGATCCCAGGAGCTGAGGGACAGCAAGAGAGGCAGGTTTGGTGGTGAAGTCACCTTCTGCAGTCCACGTGCACCATCAGCCAGGGGTTGCAGGTTGAACCTCAAGATCTGAGCATTGATCTCTCTGCCTTCACTATGTTTTGCCAACAGATCTGTTGCCCAGGTACTGATGTCACCAGCACAAGTCCACAGTGGGGAAACTGAGGCACCAAGCCTTTGTGCCATGCAGACCAATTGTTAGAGGTCCTCTTCCCAGTGCACTTGCTCCAGCAGGAGGAATGAGGTTGACTCCAGACCCCAACAACTGCCATTTTTCACTGACATGCACCTGGAGAAGGTGATTCCCAAGAGAGGATGAAACCAGCTGGCCCAGGGGACAGTGACAGGGAGGAGATGAACTTGCTGCTCAGAGGTCACCTGGAAGGAATGATGAGATGAAGCCTTCAAAAGCCACTCCTAGAGGGTAAGAAGCCCTCGTGCCAGGCAGATGAGTTGGGTTTTCCATCTTCCTAATCTCTCTGTCTGGTGGAAGGAAACACAGAAGAGCACAAGTCCCAGCTCAGGTATCAACAGGAGCATGTTTATTCAGGTCTGGCACTTACAGAAGGACAAGGTACATGGCATGTGTTTTCCAGAAAAGTCAACCCAGGAGCAGAAGAAATGAAAGGATTTTAGATTAAAAACAAACAAAAAGGAGAGAGATTACAGCTGCAAGGAGCTGGGAATGTGTCTCCCTTCAGGTCATGCATCCCTGGTGCCCAGGGCACCCTGTGCTGGAGCACAGCGGTACCAGGCACCTATCGTGGAGGTGAGAAGCAGAAACATCTCAATGCTTGCCTGGGTGGTGTCTGGGGAGTTTCTCAGTGAGTCCCAGCCTTGTTTCAATCAACTTTAGAAAGGAGGGGTGGGGATAAGTAGGTATAAAAGCAGAAACCCTTCCACAACGCTCCACCTTTAGCCAAGGAGGTGTGAGAGTGCACCGGGGTATGTCCATAAGTAGGAGGAGAACAGCTTGGTCAAACCATCACCCATGTCTCTGATGCTGGAAGAGCAGAAAGTCTGGGAAACAACCACCTTGGAAGCCTGTTGAGAAGTAGAAGATCTCCTTGCAGGCAGCAAGAGAGAAGAGATTGGCTAATGAGACCCACGACGACGGCAGCGGCGGCGGCCAGTGGAAGACGACTCTTCCTCGGCCAGCTCCATCACTCCCGAGCCCTGAGGACGTAGAGGAAGCTGACAAGGACCCCCAAGGCCAGGACCATGTTGCTGGCTTTGATGCTGCTGGAACCACTGATGTTGCAGAGGAAGGAGTCACAGCAGTAGACAGAAGCAGCTGCTATGCCGAGGTTGATGCCAGCACTGGGGCAAATGGGAGAGCATCCCTTGGAGATGGACTGGCCAGACTTGCTGCCTGCATTTAGGTCGGGGTAGGATGGGTGGGGGAGGAGAGGGGAGAGAGGAGGAAAGAGAGAAAAAACAAAAAGGAGAGGGGTTTAGAACATTTTCTCAGCTTCCTGATCACCTGTTCTGCAAAGGAAATAACAGCCCTGAAATAGCCAAAGAGTCACAAGGGGGCATGGAGAGGAGGAAGTGCTTCTCGGCGTCGGGCTCTGACAGTCATCTCAGCCAAGCCCACACACATTTCAAGTGACACCCTGAGAGAACCTCCCACACAGACCCTAGAGACCACACAGCATCTCAGGGACAACCCTTCCCAGGCTGGAGCTTCAACTTTGGCCTCACTGGTGAAGAATCTCCAAAATGCCACTCGAGGTTGACTTTGGGGCTCCTGAAGCAAAACACCAAGAGTGGAAAGCACAGAGCAGCAGGGGAGGCACTTGGGAACTAGGTCTGTGTTTTGAGCATCAGCTGCCAGGGAGGCACAGTGAGAACATTTAGCAGCAGGAAGTGGGAAAGCATGAGAACTCTGCTAAGGTGACAGGTTTGCAGAAGCTCCAAGCCTCCACCCACGCTGTAGACCCTTGCAACTGAGGCATGCAACACCCTTCCCTCCTGTGAGGGAGAGCAAGCTAAGCCAGCCTGGGCCCTGCAATAGTGCTAGGAGATCTGCCAGAGCAACCTTGCTTCTCTAGGAGAAGCATCCAGAAGGCACAGACCCCTCCAGATCTTCCCTGACACTTAGGGAGGAAAACCTGCAAATCTTCACCCTGGCAACCCCACCTCATCCATGAGAGAGCCAAGAAGCAAAAGTGGGACTTAAGGATGAACCACTTGAAGACAGGGTAAGCCTGGAGAGCTTCCTCCAGAGGAAGCCTGCAGCATCCTCCACTTAGTTCATTTATTCATCAGCAACCTCCCCACCCCCAGCCCAAAATTCCCCTCGGACTCCCAGCACTGGTGCAGGCACGTGGGCTTTAACGTGAGGCTTGTCTAGCAGGCACATCCCTTGTTCAAATTCCCATGGGATGGTCCAAGACTCAGCTGCTAAGCAGAACTTTCCCCTTTGATTTAGGGGAAAAGAAAACCAAAGAAAGGAAGCTGCAGCTGAACTGGTGAGCCAGGAGAGCAACCCAAGGCAGCCCTGGCCCCACTCACCGATTCCCACCCCGACGTAGGTTGTCACGCAGTGGTTCTCGTTCTCCCCACACATGACAGGCTTCAGGCAGGCCCAGTTGGAGGATGCATCTGAGCAGTAGAAGCACATGAGTGTGTGGGCTGCAAGAGAAAGGCACATCTCAGTTAGAGGTTTGGGGAGAAGACCTCCTTGCTTGGTGGTCCAACATCACACACAGCACCTGGCCACAGCCACGCTTGCTCCTTTGGCTTTATCAAGCTGCAATAGTGGTTTTCTACCTCCCCCCCCAAAAAAAAATTGGCCAAGTGAAGGGTCCAAGCATAAGGGATACATCTCTTTGAGGGCTTGGCTCTTCAGTTAAAGCCTCAATCCAACCATAGGTCAACCTGGTACTTCATGGCATGCTCTTGTTTGCACCAAGAGAGGGCCCAAGCTCTACCTACCAACATGAAACTAGGAAACAAAACAGACAAGTTTAGGCCTGGAGCTTGAGGTTTGAGCTGCTTCAGTTCAGCTACCATGGCCACTGGTGGGAAATGCTCCAGGCATGACCATGGATTCCAGCTTTCTATGACCTGCCTTTGGCACAAAGCTCAGGCTATGCTTGAGCAAGGACACATGGTAGAGGTGATTTCTCGGTGAGAGCAAGCCCAGACTTGCAGCAACATCTGCAAGGACTTGCACTGTCCTGCTACCCAGGGAGTCACAGCACTCTGAAGGCAACAGATACAACCAACCTTCTGAATCTGGAGCAGGAGGACAGCAAAAAGCCTGCCTTCCTCCACAGCAGGTCCCCTAAGATGGTTTATCTTACCCCAGCAGGATGGGCTACACCAGCTGGCTCCCATCCTCCATCCTTCAGACCTACTCAAGAAAGAGGAAGGACTGGAAAAGGGCATTCAGAGGTGGGAACTGGTAGCAGAAACAGCCTGGACTGGTGACTCAGGAGGGACATAGACACTTTGCAGCTGATGGATGATCTTCTCTGTATCTTACATAGAAGAACATCACATCCACACTGCAACTGTTGACCTACATAGAGCAGGTCTGCTGCCAGTGTTTCCTGGAGCTCTCAGATGACCAACCCTTCCATGAAGCACTGCCTTTCTCCTCTCCTTCTCCAAAACTAAGGGGGGGGGTGCTGATGCAGCATGGGAACTGCAAGGCAGCATCATTCCAGTCCCACCACAAACAGCTCATCCTAAGGAGGTGAAGTCCATGAAGCCCTGGGAGAGCTCAGAGAGGCTCAGCAGTCCCTGTTATGGAGTATTATGAAGAAGAAGTTGGACAAATATTGGTCAGCAGCTGTCCCACTTTGCCATGGGGCTGCCTGACCTCTGAGGTTCTTCTCAATCCTCTTTCCCTCAGGAAAACAAAAGCTTTTTAAGAGAAAATTGAAGGAAAAAAAAAGAAAATAGCAATTGTTGTCAGAGAAATGACTTCTGAGGAGCCATGGCCAAGGCAGGGAAAGAAAACAGCCACATGGAAATGGCTTAAAGCAGATCAGGGGGAGATGTCACACCAGGACAACCAAATACCTCTGCTGTGGAGACAATGCCAACACCACCACCCCCTAAGCAAGAATTTCTTGGGCTGTCTCCTACAACCTCCAACAACCATCAGCCTGCCAATGATCTCCTCACAACAAACCCAAGCTACCTGAGCATGCCACAAACTACACACAGCACCCAGGATTACAGGGCCAGCAGTTGAGTCAAAAGCCCCAGGAGAGATTCATCAGTAGAACTTGCCTCAGGATCTAGGAGAGGAGGAGGAAGAGAAGGAGGAGGAGGAGGACACAGGCAGTCATTGGCTCTACAGGCTGCCATTGTCCCTTGTTGAGGCCTCAGAGCACTTCCATAGGTGGCATTTTGGATCTCATTGGCCAAAACTCCAACGTCTGGGATCTCAGCCACCTCCTCCTTCCTGCTCCCTTCTTCCCAAGTTGTAGGTGACCTGTCCCAAGCCCTTCTCCTTGCAACCACCTGGAGGGTAAACTGAGGAAGCAAATTGACTCATCCCATTTAACAGGATCCAGGCATGAAGTGGATTTCAGGCTTCCTGTGGGCATTAGGGCAGGACCATATGGCCCTAGATGCCTTTGCTCACTCTGGTGAACACAGAAACAGAGCTGAGCTGTTCCAGCAAGGCTTAGAAGGTCCAGATACAAACAGCCCAAGAGGAAGGGGGAAAAAAGGAAGGAGGGGAAAAGGAAGGAGGGGAAAAGGAAGGAGGGGAAAAGGAAGGAGGGGAAAAGGAAGGAGGGGAAAAGGAAGGAGGGGAAAAGGAAGGAGGGGAAAAGGAAGGAGGGGAAAAGGAAGGAGGGGAAAAGGAAGGATAAAATAAAGGGAGGGGAGGGGGGAAAGAGGGAGGACCAAAAAAGCCCAAGGCTGAACACTGGAAAAGGGAAGCCTGGTTTTCTGGTTTCCTGGTTTCCTAGTTTTCACCAAGTAGAAAATGCAGCAGAAGAATTTATGTGTTTATTTGTTTGCTGCTCAGCTCCTGGGAGGAACAAAGAGCTCCCAGAACAGAGCAGATCATTCTGAGGGAATTCCTTAGATAAGAGGTTGACTCTGTAACAAGCAAGGCAAGGGAAAAAAGAAACTAAAACTAAAAAGAATTAAATAATCATTAAAAAAAGAAGAGGTTTGAAAAGCTCTTTTCAGTGGTGCAATAGGGTGAGCAAATGCTGTTGCTTCAGCAGCTCTTCCCTACAGCAAAAGCTCTTCCCTTTCCCATTGCTCTGAGACATGATCCTTCCACATCACACCCAAGATCTTCAGGGCACTTGGGAGCAGGAGGTAAAGCTTTGCTGCAGAAGATTCCCTAGATATGCTGGAAGCTTTCTGGGGACAAAACTACCTGCAACACACCCTTGTTGCCTGGCTAAGAACTTACTTTCAAGCTGAAAAAAGGATTGCTGTGGGGGATTGTTTTTTGGGAGGGGGCCTGACATCCTCCTCCCAGCTGGACCTGAGCACATGCCAACTGAGCTCTGAGGGAGACTTAATGCTTCAATTGCCAGTTGCTTCCCGGATCCCACTGGGAAGGGGGCCACGGAAAGGGCAGCGAACAACTAGTTTCTTCTCCACAGTGTCCTCAGGAGACACAGAAGGGGCTGTGTTTCCTGAGCAGGGGGCTCACAACTCTGCTGTCTGCTCTTTGTTCGGCTTCTCCAAGCATCGCCATATGGAAACAATATGGGAATACTCCTGGGGTTTGGAGAGGCAGGAATGGAGCCGATGGGGAAAGCAGGGAACTGCAGAACAACTTGGCAGCTGAACGCCCAGCAACGAGAAGCACGTTCTCCCCAGCTTCGGTGGCAACCCCAAGATGTGCTCCACAGGGGATGGGTCCCTTAGGGCGGTAGGGGGTGTCACCACCACCCCACCCCCCCCCAACACATTGGCCACTGCAGTCTGCCTTGAAGGATGCTGGGGGTGTGTGGGGGTGCAGCAGGAGCCAGAATCACGAGTGGCTCTGCCCACACTTTGCTCCATCAGCCATTGCCGGGGCTGGGCTCCATCTCTTTGCCACCTTCCTTCCCCTCGGCTGCATCTCAGCCTATTTTGAGAACGTTATCCCAGTTCGCTGCACCGAAAAAAATCAGAGGGAGCAGGAACCATCATCCCTGGTCTTTGTTCCGAGCTGCAACTGGGAAAAAGCTCCAGGCACAGCTGGAGCTGCCCACCTAGATACACATTGAGGCGGGGAAAGCCCTGAAGTTCCTGCTTTCAAGAGGGGCACTGCTGCGAGTCAGATCTTGGAAGGACATCCCCCCACCCCTCTCCACCCCCACCTCAAACCCCAGCATGGCTCAGTTCNAGGAGAGGATGATGATGGTGATGGTGGGTCTGAAGGTACATTCCCTCTTCCCTTACCTCTCTCCACGCACAGCACCGCTGCCAGCACAGCAAGCAAGAGACCCTTCATGGTGCGGCGCTGGGGCTAGGAAGATGCGCAAAAGCTGCTGGCGCCTCGCAAGGGCTGGAGGCAGGACCTGGCGCTAGGGGTGGGGAAAGGAGCATGGACCCGCCCCGCGGGCCAGCCCCGTGCCTCACACCGCCTCCGCCTACCCTATCCCCGGCCACGCCTCCCCGCCGTCCGCCGCTACCAGAAGCGGAGCTCGGGAAGGGGCGCGGGGGGAGGCTTCCAGCGCCGTGGAGAATCGGCTTTGTAGAGCTTGGGCTGGTGATACGGGTAGAGACCTGAGGCAGAAGAGGAAGTTCTCTTCCCTGGATTTTTCGGTTCTGCTTTCTGTTCCCTGCGGGAAGAGACTCCCTCTGCGTGCTGGACCCCACTGGTGCACAGTCCCTACATGGAATCATAGAATGATCAAAGAATCACAGAGTGAATCATAGACTCATGAAATAATAGAGTCGTGAAATCATAGAAACGTAGAGTTTTAAAACCATAGAAACACAGAGTGGTTTGGGTTGGAAGGAACCTTAAAGACCATGTAGTTCCAACCCCCCTGCCATGGGCAGGGATGCCACTCCCTAGAGCAGGCTATCCAAAGTCCTGTCCAAACTGGCCTTGAACACTGCTAGGGATGGAGCATCCACAACTTCTCTGGGCAACCTGTGCCAGTGCCTCACCACCCACTGAGTAAAGTATTTCTTCCTAACATCTAATCAAAATCTTCTCTCTTTCAGTTTAAAACCCTTCCCTCTTGTCTTATCACAGTCTGCCCATGTAAAAAGTGTCTCTCTTTTTTTATAAGCTCCCTGTAGGTACTGGAAGGCCACAATAAGGTCTCCATGGAGCCTTCTCCAGGCTGTAGAACCCCAGCTCTCTCAGCCTGTCTTCACAGGGGAGGAGTTCCAGCCCTCTGATCATCTTCATGGTCTCCTCTGGACCTGCTCTAACAGATCCAAATCCTTCTTGTTCAGAGAAAGAAGGGTTCAAAAAATGTGGAGATGTGATAGTTGGGGACATGGTTTAGTGGTGAGCATGATAGTGTTGGGTGGGCAGTTGGACTCCATGATCTCAGAGGTCTTTTCCAAACATGATGATTCTATCATTCTCTTAACAGTCCCCCAGAAAGGTTTGTTGGAGTGACCCAGGTTCAGCAGGTCCCACAGAAATAGCCAAGTCCTCCAAGAAATGAGCTGCAGAGAAGGCGTTGGGGAAGGGACCCTGTGAAACTGGGAGTTGAGGAGTCCTGGGAAGGGAGAGGAGATGGTGAGCCAGCAAGAAACAATCAGGTTTGACCACCACTGTAGGCCACAGATGGGTTTAATTCTGCAGAGTCAGCATTTCCTGGCAAATGCATCTGTCAGAAGACATTCCAGCTCCTGTGTGGGTAGAGTGGGTTGAGAGCCCTCTGCTTGGAAAACAAATCCATGCCTGCAATGCCCCAACTCCCCTTTTCTCTCTTGTGGCTCATTTTTATTCATCCTTGCCACTTACTCTGGCAGGAACTGGCTGTGAGGAGTGGCTTTTTGTGGTCTATCTCGTGGCATCTACCTCAGCTTGGAGGAGCAGCACCTGGGATTTCATTGCTAGGTATCAGGAAGACAGAGAAAGTTCCTTCAGCTCCCCTGTTCCTCCTGTGTCTTGCACACCCTCCTCATCCCCATGAGAAGTCTACAAAGGGCCTACAGCCTTCTGGTTTTCTTGGTTCCACTGTTTCCTGGAGAGGACCTGTCTGCTGCTAGGAAGGAAGAGAGAAGATCAAAGAGTCACAGGGGACACAACTCATCACAGGATCTGGACTCATCCCAATACTACTGGAATGTCTGGGTGGGGACAGCATTAATTAAAGCTTGCTGCAAATGGAAGGGGTGAGCAGAAGAAATGATCCTGGGCAAGCTGCTGGGGGTGACCCTGCTGGAGCAGGGGGGTTGGACTGGATGATCCCCAGAGGTCTCTTCCAACCCCTAACATTCAGTGACCCCAAAGCTTACCAGAGCTTTTTGTTATGGTAGAATATATTGAGTTGGAAGGGACCCATGAGGATCATCAAACCCAGGTCCTGAATCTGCATAGGACAATCTCAAATTTAAACCAAATACCAAGATCATTGCCCAACAGCTTCTTGAATGCCAGCTGGCTTGGGGTCACAACCACTTCCCTGGGGAGCTTGTTTCAGTCTAAACCAACATGCAGCTGCACTGCATTCTCCAGCATCTTCTTGCAAGTTTGGGGGTTCTTGAAGGGCTTTGTTGAGCCATTGGCTTCATACTGTGAAGGCAAGGCAGAAAAAATGTCTCTTCACAAGAAGAGGGAGGTGGTAAGAAAGGCAGCAGGAGCAGAGTGCAGGAAGAGGAATGCAGTCTCTGCTGGAGAAAAGTGGACCCAGGTATGAAAACATGCTGAAGTGTCAAGGAGATAAGGAAGCAGCTGGAGCATAAAACAAACTGGCTCTGGAGTGAATATTTGAAGGTCTTCTTGCTTGATGGGGAAGAGGGCAGTGGTGGAGTCACCATCCTTGGAGGTTGTTGAAATGTGTCCAGATGTGGTCCTTAGGGCCATGGTTTAGTGACATGGTGGTGAGAGGTGATGGTTGGACTTGATGATCTTAGAGGTCTCTTCCAACCTTCATGATTCTGTGATGACTGCTTGTAAACTCAGGAAATGCAGAGTGTGGAAGGTCCCTGCATGGGTCAGGGGAGCAGAGATGGGTGCAGCAATTAAAACTGGAATGACTAGGTCTGCAAGGCTTGGCTGCTGAACTGGCACCTTGAGAAGTTTCAGCTTGAAGTGTGGCTATGTTGAAAGGTTGCTTCTCTTCTGGGGGACCAGGTGGCATGCAGAGACTTTCCTTCACCAGCAATGTTTCTGTTTCAGGCCTTGCCTGAGACTCCCTGAGCCTGGCCCAGGGCTGTACACGTGGGTCTCTGTCAAGCTGAGTTTGCAAAGGATTTGGTTTCCCCAGTGAGTGGAATAGAGTTGGTCTCTGGAGCCAACCTGCTGAAGTCACCTGGTGGAAATGCCACCAGAAGAAGACAAAACCCTCTCTTTTCAGTAGTGCTCTGGAGATGAGAACTGTTCAGACTTCTGCTGCAGAGGGTTTGGACTCATCTGTGGATCAACCATCCATGAGGTTCTTCAGAAATGTGTAAAGGTTCCTGTGCCTGGGGACATCTGTCCCACAGCAGGGACATCACTGCCTGGTGGTTTTGGGGAGGGAAGAGGTTTTTCAGGCTCTTCCTCATCCCTGCCACCAAAAATGTGTCTCTCTCTAAACAAGGAATTCACCAGGCTCCAGGGAGTCTGCAGAAAACATGCTGAGCATGCTGAAGCTGTAGGGAGGGTGGGGATTTGTAGTAGGGGTGAAAGACACTGGGGTGGGGAAAGCCCCCAGAAGAAAGAGCAGAGCAAGGGTTAAAAGGAAAGGCAGGTGTTGACTGCCCTGGAGCACCCTGTGCCTGACTTCTTTCAAACAATTGACCTCAGATAAGAGTCTCCAGAAGACAAAGAGCTGGATGGGAGCCATAAAACCCCCAGATAAAGCAAAAGAAAGAAGTGGGAGGTTGAGGAATTTCACCTCAGAGGAGCAAAAGCAAAAGGAAAGGGAAGAAAACCCAGGCTCCTCTCTCTAAAGGCTGTGAAAGGCAAGTCCAGGATCAGTTTGTTGTGGTCCACCAAGAACCTCAGAGGCATGGTGTGAACTCTTGGCTCCCTTTGCCATTGGCCAGATACCTGTTGGGATCAGATGAAATCCATGAGGATGAGTGTGAGAAGGAAAGCTCCACTCTGCTAGAGATCTGCTAGGAGAAATTGGCTTTGTCCTCTTGGAAGTTCTTGCTGTAAGTTTTATTGCCCTCATTTCCTGCAGACTGCAGAAAGGGAGTTTCTTGTTCCCAGGAGCAAGGTCTGCACTTGCTGATTAACATCTACAGCTTGGAGGAAGGTCCCAGATGAGCTGTTGCTGAGCCTTGGGCACAGAGCCAGTGCCTGTTTGCTGGCCAAGGAAGATTGAACTTCTGTAACCCCTCTAACATGATGACAGTGCTTGGTTTGGTGCTCAGGGATTTACCTAGGGGAGGAATCAGCTGGAAGAGGAGAAAATCGTGTCATTCATGCTCTGCAGAAGCTGACTCTGCACTCACTGCCTCAGCACTGCTGTTGACTGAGGTCCTGGGAACCTTTGGAGATGTTCTAGGGGGCTGAAGATGCTCTGGGAGTAAAGATCCTATGTGATGAGGGTGGAAGAACATCTTTGGGTCACCTCTTGCTATACATTGGAATGCATTTGGCTTTGAGCAACCTGATCTAGTGGAAGTTGCTCCTGCCCATGGCAGAGGGGTTGGAGCTAGATGACCTTTAAGGTCTCTTCCATCCCAACCCATTCTATGAGTCTGTGGTAAAGCAAAGCCATAGAATCATGGAATATTTTGGGATAGAAGAGACCTTTAAAGGTCATCTAGTCCAAGCTTCCACATCAAGCCTGAACCCCCCAGTTCTGCCCTAGTGAAGGCAACCAGCACCCACAATGGCTACATGGGGATGTCAGAAAGGAGATGGAGGAAATCAGCAGATGCAGCTGAGTTCTTTCTCCCTCCCCAGTGGAGACACCACTGAGATGCTGAGGACAGTGTTTCTCAGTCAGGCTTTGATGCACCTTGATAATGATGTTCAAACTGCTGGTGCTGGAGGCAGCTCTCCACCTCTTCACTATAGATTAGGTGCTAGGAGACCTTTCTGCTCCTAGCCAAAAGCTCCTTTGCTGCTGTGTGAACCCTAAAGCAAGAAGTAGGGAGAATGGAGCAGCCCAGGCCTTCCTTCTGGAGAAGAGATTGGAAGGATCTCATCCCACCACAAACCACCTGACACTTCCCTGGCTGAAGTGTAAGATTTCCCAATGGATTGAAGAGTTCCATCGAGGTCACCTTCTTCATCATGATTCTTGCCCTCAGTTTGACACATGTTAACAGTTGCAGTCTGTTACAGCATCTACCACAGCTTCTGGTTTCTGCCAGATTGCTGCCCAGGGAGGCTTCCTCATCCTGTATGAGTGCAGATGTTGATGGGTCCACACTAACTGTAGAGCTTTGTGGTTTTCCTTCCTAAATAACATCCTCTTTCTCAGGCTATCACTCACATTTTATTACAGTCACCCAGAGCTCTCCTACTTCCAGGTTCTTTCCATTTGCCACCTGCAGGCTCAATGGGGCTTGTTCTCTGACCCATCATTCACAGCAGTAGTTGGAATATTGCACTGTATCAGAGGCAGGAATGTCACAGAAAGGTCCTGTTTGATCTTTCCACTTGGACAGCAAACTGCAGACAGTTCTTTGCTCCTGATTTTAGCTGGCCTGTGTCTTCTTAGCTTTGCTAATGAGACTCTCAGGAGATAAGGTACCAACTGCTTCATTGTCATGGAGCTATGGGGCAGGTAAAGCTAACTCCAGGTGTAGTCATCCTCTCACAGGTAGGAGGTAACAGCCACCTGTCACAAAGCTCTTGTTGTTCATCCTCCTCTCCTTGAGAGTCCCTCCACCACTGCAAATTGTTTGATGACTACAAGGAGGACATGGAGGTGCTGGAGTGTGGCCAGAGAAGGGCAAGGAAGGTGGGGAAGGGTCTAGAGCACAAGGGTTGTGAGGAGCAGCTGAGGGAAGTGGGGTTGGTTAGCCTGGAGAAGAGGAGGTTCAGGGGAGACCTTCTGGCTCTCTGCAGCTCCCTGAGAGGAGGCTGGAGCCAGGGGGGGCTTGGGCTCTTCTGCCAAGGAACAAGTGATAGGAGAAGAGGAAATGGCCTCAAGTTGCACCAGGAAAGGTTTAGATTGGATATAAGGAAATATTTCTTCATGGAAAAGGTTGTCAAGGCCTGGCCCAGGCTTCCCAGGACAGTGGTGGAGTCACCATCCCTGAAGGGATTTATAGGCTGTGTAGATGTGGTGCTGAGGGTGCATTGGTGGCCTGGCAGTGCTGGTTAATGGTCAGACTCCATGATCTTAAAGGTCTTTTCCAACCTAAATGATTCTGTGATTCTATGATCTCTCTGCTGTGAGGCCGGCTGAGAGAGTTGGGATTGTTCTGCCTGGAGAAGAGAAGGCTCCAGGGAGACCTTACTGCAGCCTTTCAGTAATTAAAGGAGCTTATAAGAAAGTCAGGGAGAGACTTTTCAGCAGGTCCTGTTGTGGTAGGACAAGGGGTGATGGTTTGAAACTAAAAAAGGGAGATTTAGACTACCTAGAAGGAAGAAACTTTTCACACTGAGGATGGTGAGAGCCTGGCCCAGGCTGCCCAGAGGGGTGGGAGATGTCCCAGCCCTGGAAACCTTTAAGGTCAGGTTAGGCAGTGCTCTGAGCAACCTGATCTAGTTGAAGAAGTCCCTGTTGGCTGCTGGGAGGTTGGACTAGATGACCATGAAAGGTCCTTTCCAACCCAAACCATTCTCTGTTCTGTTGGCAACTTCACCTCTGACCCTTTTGACATCTGTCATCCCTGGGCATAGCTTACCAGCATGCTCAGATCAGTGAGATTCAGCCTCTTCTTGTTTCTGCTGTTTAAAAATGTTTCAAACCAGACATTGGGCCTCAGGACAAAAAAAATCCATGAAGTTACTGGAGCATCTTTGGTTGGTTGTGGTTGTCCTCTTGGGAAACCAATTCCTTTTAATCCAGGCAGTGAGAAACATCTCAAAACCCTGGATCCTTCCACATGTGCTACCAAAACACAGCAGATCTCCAAAGCCATGCTTCAGACAAACCAAAGACCTCATTTAGCCATCAAATACAACATCTCATCCACCAAAAAAAAAGAAACCAACTACCCTTGAATTGTTTGGATGAGCTCTGATTCCCCCCAGAGCACAGCTGAGCGAGTGATGCTGCCAACTCTTCCTCTTTGTTTTGTTTTGCAGGGGCTATGACCAAAAAGCTCTGAGCTGTTTGTGTTAGTCTCTGGCTATTTGCCCTTCTTCTTCTTTGTAGACACCCCCAGGCCTCCTACAGAGCTTTTTTGTCTCCCTTTCAGCTGCAGCTCTTGCAGGGAGAGGAGGGAACAAAGATCCTGGAGGGCAAAGCCAAAGAAAAGCCAGCACATTCCAGCACCTTTACACCAGGAACATGGCTTTGTAGAAACCATCTCACAGCCTCTAAAGGAGCAGAGTTGGCAGCTGCTGTCAGGTTGGTTTGGCTTTCAGTGAAGGAGGAAAAATAGGTATGGGGACATCATCTTTTCCAGCTGGAGCAGGTCCATGAGGAGGCAATGTGTGGGCAATTCCTAGGGCAGTGCTCACATGCTGCCCTTCTCTCTCCATGCTTGTTCCCTGCTGTTGTTTCTCCTTTCTCATCCATGTTTACTCTTTTCCTTCTCCCCAGGCTCATCAGAGTAGGACAATAACTCATAGAATAGGTTGGGTTGAAAGAGATCTTAAAGATCACCTAGTGCCAACCCTCCTGCCATGGACAGGGACACCTTCCATTAGATCAGGTTGCTCAAAGCCTCATCCAACTTGACCTTGAACACTTCCAAGGATGGAAAATCCACAACTTCTCTGGGCAAGGATGATGCTCCTTTCAAAATGTGATCCCCTACAAGAGCAAAGAGCCAGAGGAGCTAGAAAATGCTCCCTGCTGAGGCTGGAGGAGTGTCCAAAACAAGCTCAACCTCTACCTGCTTGTCTCTGAACTGCTTGGCTGATGTGTGACAGGCACCTTACTGTGAGGAGAAGATCCTGAACATCCTCTCTGTGCTGACATAACCACTGAGGTGTTACCTGTGTTCCAGTTGTTATTCCTCACACTGCTTGGAAACTCAGAGACCAAACTATTTCTTCAAGGATCTCTTCAGAGCTCTAATGCTTTGGAGCCTGAACATGTCAGAAGGGCTCTCTTGGATGTGTTTTCTTAGGTGCCTTGGATGTCTGGGGACACTTAGGATTCAAGTAGGCTTAGGAAATCAATGGGATCTCAGCACCTAACTTCTTTAGACTCTCTCCTAAATACCAGGAGAAGCTCAGCTGCAAAACACAACTCTGAGAGCAGAAATGATCCCACAGCAACACCTTTGTATTTCATCCAACAATGCCTTCAGGTAGAGATCATCCTAACCCATCACAGTCCACGTGCAAAGATGGAAGTGATACTGGCCAGGACACCCAGGGACATCACTCCATAGCTGCTTCTTTTGCTGCTGACTCCATTCACATTGCACAGGGGTTTCTCACAACAAGAAACTCTCTGGTGGGTTTGGTTTTGTTGCTGACTTGTTGCTGGACACGTTGAAGAACACATCTTAGAGATGGTGTATTTAGGCTTGTTGGGCTCTGCTGTAGAAGAGAAGGGGGAAAGAAAGAAGAAGAGGAGAATATAAGAGTTATTCTCAATCTGTTTTCATGGCTAAATCTGCATGGGTGAATAAAAGAAGGCCAGGAACTAGTATTCAAGGCAAAGATTTCCTCTGCTCAGGACCAGCAACAGTGTGGCCATGTTCACATTGCTGCAACATGATGCTGGCCTTCTCTGGGCAACAGGTTTCATCTCTGGCTTTCAGTTCAAGCTGTCTGAAGCTATGAGCTTGGTTAGCCTGGAGAAGAGGAGGCTCAGGGGAGACCTTCTCACTCTCTGCAACTCCCTGAGAGGAGGTGGTAGTAAGGTAGGGACTCAGTCTCTTCTCCCAGGTAAGAAGTGATAGGACAAGAGGAAATGGCTTCAGGTTGCAACAGGAGAGGTTCAGGTTGGATATTAGGCAGAATTTCTTCCCCCTGAGGGTTTCAGGCATTGGTCCAGGCTGCCTAGGGCAGTGGTGGAGTCACCATCCCTGGAAGTGTTCAAAACCCATGGAGCTGTGGTGTTTGGGGCCATGGTTTAATGGTGAGCATGGCAGTGTTTGGGTGGATGCTTGGACTTGATGACCTCAGAGGTCTCTTCCCACCATAATGATTCTATGATTGCCATAGCTAGAGCTAGCTGCAATGGTCAGCAGAAAGCTTTTGGGGGGAAGCTACCCAGGAAGCAATGCCCACAGCCCCAGGTTTGACTTCACTCTCTGGTGCTGCTTCCTATACCTTCAGCATTTCCCCAACCCCTGAGAAAGCTCCCAAGTCCTCTATCACCACTGGAGTGACTGTGATAAGGAACACCAAGGTCAATATTTCCTACCAGCTGGTGACTGGAGGCTCTTGTTGCCACATGTGGCCATGCCTAGGCTGAAAGCCCATTCCTGGGGCTGCTCCTCTACAGCACAAACAAGGTGTTGTTCAGAAACATACTTGTCCCAGAGTCATCACGGATGGTCAGGCAGTACTTGTCCTCCTCTGCACACATGGAGATGGTCAGGCAGTTCTTGTTGGACTCTTCTCCTTGGCACACATAGCACAGGAGTGGGTAAGCTAGGACAAAAGAAAATAGGAAGAAAAAACACATTCTATGGCTTAGGAACCACAATCTCTACCAGCTAGATACCTCATGTTCTTAGTTACAGCTTGAGGAGTGCTTGTGTGTCAATAACCAGGCTCTTTCTTCATCCCTTGACCCGTGGCAGCAAAGTTAAATCTGTCTCTGCCTCACCCATCTCAGACTGGGAAGTGCTATTGATCTGTTTGCAATCTCCAGAAGCAGTTAGATGGGAGTGGAATTGAAGGGTTTGAGGTCTTTTATGATGCAGATCATTACTGAGCAAGAGCTGCTTTGTCCTGAGAGCTCTGCCAGCTCCTTTCTCCTGGGTAAGCCTCAGCAGGGCTTGACAGGGAGAACTTGAGGATGCTCAGAGCATTCTGAGGGAGGTGGACAATGCCCAGTGTCCTACTTCTCTGTCACCTGGCTCAGAGACCACTGTCACACATCCTTTCTTGTGGCCAAAGGCCTGACATTGAACTAGCCTAACCTCAGTCCTAGGAAGTGTGGCCAGAGCAGTCAGAGGCTGTGTGGAACTTCTCCATACTACTGCAAGACAGAGAATAAATGAGAGATCTTAACCAAAAGCAGGGTTTCAGTGATAAGTGCAGATGTGGTGGGAGATCTGCAACACAGCTAAAGAAGATGGCTAGCAGGAAGGGCAGGCAGCAATGAGCTGCCTTGTCTGGCAAGGATGTAGGCACTTGACATGCTA
Organism: Galbula dea; assembly: GCA_013399015.1. Classification (NCBI taxonomy): domain Eukaryota; kingdom Metazoa; phylum Chordata; class Aves; order Piciformes; family Galbulidae; genus Galbula; species Galbula dea. The sequence goes on from VWZX01008168.1 coordinate 157,459, forward strand.
GAAGGTGGGAGGATAGACCTCTGGAAAGGTCCTGTGAAGGAATGATGAAGAGGAAAAAGAGGAAAAGCACAATCTGGATGAAGAACCACATGAAAGCATCTGCAGAACATTCTCCAGCTAGGCATGTGAGTTGATTTATGGCTTTTATGGTGCTGGCTGAGTTCTGAGCTTGTGAAATCACCCAAAATATGTGTTTTGGTGTGGAGGAGAGAGGAGGGGTTACTTTCAAACCAGATATTTTTGGAGAGGGAAGTCAAGGCACCCCAGAATGTTTTCTAAGCTCTTATTAAGTCAGGAGGCAGCTTGTTGGTATGGAAAGGGCAGAAAGCAGCTAGAGGACACGTGCCTGTGAGTGCAGCTTTGTCTGATAAAGAGTTGGCAGTAGGAAAGGGGAAGGGCAACTGGAGGGCAGAGATATTATTAGATGAGAAGTTCCTGAGGAAAGGAGAGGAAAAAGTTATTACAGAATCCCAGAAGTTCAGCATGCTGAGCAAGAGCTGCAGGCTGGGGGCAAGAGGCTGGGGCCAGACTCTGCTCAGTGGTGGCCAGGGCCAGGCCAAGGGGCACTGGGCACACACTGGAAGCCAGGAGGTTGCAGCTGAGCAGGAGGAGAAGCTTGTTTGGTGTGAGGGTGTTGGAGCCCTGACCCAGGCTTTGCAGAGAGGCTGTGGAGTCTCCTTGTGTGGAGAGATTCCCAAGGCAGCTGGGGGTGACCCTGCTGGAGCAGGGGGGTTGGGCTGGATGATCCCCAGAGGTCCCTTCCAACCCCAACCATGCTGGGATTCTGTGAAATGGAAGATGAGGAACAACTGGTTGAGTTATAATCAAGGACTGAAGAGTAAAGAGCAGGAGTCAACCACATCACATTACAGCCAGGAAAATCAATGTCACCCAAGGGAACACAAGGAGCAATGTCATGTGCAAGATATGCCAAGTGGCCTCTCCACTCTGGCAGGGTCTCAAGTTGGAACACAGATGATCATCTCTGGTGCTCTTCAAAAACTATGCAAAGCATTTGGAGAGAGACCAGAGGAGAGGGAGGAGCCATGGTCAGAGATCTTGCAAAGGTGACCTTGTAGAAAAGGTTGGAAGCATTGAGTTTGTGTATTAGAAATTAGAAAATGCTGAGGAGAGACACAGAAACCTCCTTAGAATCACAGAAATGATGAATAATTCCAGGCTGGGCAATCTTCTTCATGGAAGTCTTTCAAGGACATATTAGACAAACATCTACCTGCTTTGGTCCAGCCCTGGAGCAGGGAAAAGGATTTTGATTGCCTTCTGGGCAGAAAATATCTATAGCAGTGAGTTCTGGGATGCAGATGGCAACAAACCTTCTTTGGTGGGCTGAGAGAGTAAGAGTTTTGATCCAAAGTTACTGATTAGGGTCTTGGATGGCATCCTGGCTACAGGAGAAGGATCAAACAACATCTCCAAGTCCTTTCTCCCTACATTAGGCCAGAAAGCTGTGATCTCTTGCTCTTGAAGTTGGAAGCTTTAGGATCAGAGTTCCTAGTTTTCTCCACTCTAGACTGGGCTCCAGAAAGATGCTGTCCTTAAGTCCTTTTGGAAGCTGAAACCAATATAAAAAGTCATCAGTCTGCTCCAGCAAGAAGGCATCTCCCCATGAACATGTGCCACCAGAGCTTTGGGTGTCTACCAGCTTCCCACACCATCCCAGGTAACACTGAGGGTGCTGCCTTTGATGGTTCCTCTCCTCTGCCCAGGTTGTGTCACTGCTTTCAGGAATGATGGGCACAAAATTCCTCTGAATACCCTTTGAATCCTCCTCTCTCCAGCCCAAAACTCACTGGAGCTTCTGATCTTCCAGCCATGCTGCAGAACCATCTGGCCAAAAGAGGTAGGAGTAAGAAGGAGTGTGTGGGGGGGGTT